>CM032878.1:27367500-27852500 GCA_019176425.1 Megalops atlanticus
AACAGCTGAGTAATCCTCGGCTATTTGAGAAAATAAAGAATAAAACAATAAAAAAAAAAAAAAACAAGAACTCAACAGGCTCTACTCAAAAGCTGTGACTACTTCTCTGACCGTTTTTGCTCACTGACGCCCTCTAGTGTTTACCTTTCATCACTGCAGGAGTTGCTCAGCATGTGAACAAGTGAGCTGGGGACACAGCCATTCTGAGTGCAGCTTCCTTGTCAGGCTCAGCCAAATTTCAGCTGCCCTCACAGTGACGCCTCAAACCCCTGAGGGAGTTCAGCGCTTCCTTAGCGGTTTGACTTAATCCCAGTGATGTTTTCTTGCTTTATTACATTATTTATCTGCTCAGCACACAGCCCTGTGCAGGGTGACCCAAGCAGCATACGCTTTATGTGTCATTCGTTTGTGCAGCTGGACATTTTACCAAAGTCATTTAGGTTAAGCTCCTTGCTTGAGGCTGCAGCTGCTGTGTCACGTCGGGGGTTCGAACCTGCAAACTGCTGATCACAAGCCTGGCTCCCAGTGTGCCACAGCAGAGCAGACTGTGACTCACAGAAAACGTCTGGATGATGTCGTGTAGGAGTTTGTAGGCTGGACCGAGCAGGACTTTGTAGGGCCATGTTCTTTTTGTGGAAAAGCCAAATCCCCAAGTGTAATGTTTACAGTAGCAGCACCAGGGGATTTTGCCATGTTTTTGTTCCCCTTTGTCATACATCTATCTCTGATCTTGACGTATTTCAGCGCAGATGAAAATAAATAAATAAATAAAGGAAGCGTAGCGTGGTGCGTAGCTGGGCAGGCGATGCCGGGCCGAGCTTCACTCAGCGGAAAGAAACGGGCGCAAGAAACAAATGCACCTGTCAGCTCGGCGTAGCGCCTGCAGCAAAAGCAGCTCTTCTGGGACTGCGAGCCGCAGTAAAGTGTGTTACAGTCAAGGTGTACTTAAGACTGGTGCTGTGACAGAGAACAAAGCACGCCTCCTGACAGGTCCGGCAGACTCTGGAGGAGGAAACCGTGGTGGGAGTACTTATGCTATATAAATAATACGTATGTATGGATGTGTGATATACACATACATATATAGATATAAACATGCATATGCATACATATGTATACATGTATCTATGGCTGGATGGGTTGTCACTACTACACAGATAAATGCATGCTTTTGTAAATAGTTAAATATATCAAAAATAGCTGGAATGTCTGTTGAGTTATACCTGCCTGGCCCTGTGTATTGTCTGTCTGTAGTACTGTTTATTCCTGTGCACTGGCAGCCCTTTGGAAATTCACTGTGGAGACAGGGAATTTGACTTCAGGTATAGATTTAGCAAGTTTAAAAGTGGACAGGCTGGGCTATTGTCTGCCAGCACTTCCATTCCGGCGTAATGATCGCTTTGCCTCTCTCTCTCTCTCTCTCTCTCCATACACGTGTTCTGGGCTTGTTTCCTTTAACCCAGATATGATTATGTATCTCAATCATATTTAAGCAGAGGCAGGAGGCAGACCTGCCAGGGCGGGCAGGTGCAATGGAGGCAATCATATCTATTTTTCTTTTTTTTCCCTCTGAGCAGGATAGCTTATTATTCTCTCTCTCTTTCTCTGTCTCCCTCTCACTCTCTCTCTCTCTCTCTCTGTCTCGCTCTCCCTCTCTCGCTGGGCTGCTGCAGAATGGTCATATTGGGGCTGATGGGCCTTCAGCGATCTCATTGGTCTGTGTAATTGTAATGGAAATGGTCCAATCAGGGATAAGCATTGCAGGCAAACTTTCCGCGCCAAGCGGCGATGATCCGGCGTGCCGGCTTGAGAAGGGGGGTGGCGGCGGTGCTTGGCTCGTTCGGAGCTGCTCCAGGGGCTGCAATCAGCACATTATAAATGTCTAAAGCGGGCGCGCCACACCTCTGATTACAGAGCAGCAGCTCGCTGTCACCGTCGTTTCACCCCAAGGCTCCTCTGGAGCAGCCGTAGCGCAACAAAGGCTTGTGATTAGCATAATTTGACAATTAGCATGCCGTCCGTTTCCAGTTTTTAATTACCCCCGCCACCACGCCCTCCTCCCTCCCCTCTCGCCAGCGGCCTGGAGCTCCTCACAGAGCTTCCAGCTTTTAGGGTGTTCCCTTGGGGGGGTGTAGGGGCAGAGTTTAAGGGCCTCCAGAACCTCTTTGCTCATGACTTCCTGTTCCAAAGAAAAGATGTTTCAGTTTTTTATATATTTTTCACATTCATATGTTTGTCTCTGAGTGATTTTACTGAGACATACGACTTACTCTATCAAGAATAGTTACACACACATTGTATTAATGTGACATTGTATTAATGTTCATGTTTAGAATTTGTGCATATATTGTTAGAGCAGCAGAAATAGTTATTTAAAAATGCAAAGATTTTAAAAATTCCTGCAAACTACCTGTTACCATGTGGAAGGCTTGACTCAGGCTCTGCTGACATCTGCAAGGGGAGGAACAGCTTGAGATTAAAAGCGACCGTGACGTGGCGTCTTCGCTCCCTGACGTGGCGACAGGCTCTCGCTGAACAGGGAGAACAGTCTGCAGACTGGAATCGTTCGTCGGGGGGTTTTAGTTGGCATGACAACGTGTCACGTTATTACCTGCTTCGCTGTCAGACCCCACTTTGGACTGAAAAAGGAGGTGACGGGTGTGACCCCCGGTGCGTGTGCAGGCTAGCTCACCTGAGCACCCTCCGGTTCACCCGCCTCGACTCCCACGCTGCGGGCAGCAGCAAAGAACAAGCCCTCAGATAAACCGTGTTCTAGGAGTCTCTGCTATTATTCAGTCAGTGACCTTTACATTCGCGCGGAATCTATAATTTTACCTGAATCTGTGAGCTAAATGAGGATGCTCACGCTGGCCTGGTGTTCTGTCAGACATGAGTAGATGTCTTAATGCATGCAAACATCATTTCAAGGTAGAGCAGCCTTTTTTTTGGCTTTTGTTCTCCTATCACAGAGGTGTCGCGCTCGCTTCCTGAAAGCCCGGTGTGCGCTGCGTGCCAAATTTTGCTCCAGCCTCGGCCTCCTAACAGCTTAATTAGGCCAATAATTTGCTCAGTTTGCGATTTATTTTGACATTTTTATTTTTAATGAAACAACACCAATGAAGGTTTTATTAGTATCCTATACACAATAATCATTTTACTGCTGTGCATTTTTGGATAGGCAGAGTTGTAAATGTAAACCTCTGATTAAGTAATTGGACCAATTAAGTATTTTGCTTCAGCTGAAACTTTTCATGTCTCTTGCATATCCTGTGTCCTCAAAGCACTCTACTGTGACAGTACTGATAATGAGATAATGATGTAGTGCTCATGAAAATATTCTCTTACAGAGCCACTAAGACTCTGGTTTAGTTTTTAATAAAGGTGCTCTCTTACAGAGCCACTGAGACTCTGGTTTAGTTTTTTATAAACGTGCTCTCTTACAGAGCTACTGAGACTTGAAGTTAGTTTTTATGAAAGTTGTCTCTTACAGAGCCACTGAGAGTCTGATATAGTTTTTTTATCAAAGCAGTCTGTTTCAGATCCACTGAGACTCTGGGTTAGTTCTTATGAAAGTGCTCCCTTACAGAGCCACTAAGACTCCGGGGTAGTTTGTAAGCCCCCCGCCTCTTTAATTAGGCTGTGCCACTGCATGCAGCTGTGTTGCAGTCTGTCTGTTGCCGGCTCTCTGGACTGGCCCCCGCTCAGTGCCGTCAGGTCCAACAGAGTGCTGATAATTAATAACAAACCCACCATTTTTATCATCATCTGACGGCTGTCCCCTGTCCCTGTTTACATTGGCCAGCGAGTCGAACTACTTCTCAGAGCCCTGCGAAGGAGGGGGAGAGGGGGAGAGAGGGAGTCGGAGACAGAAAGAGAAAGGCAGGGAGAAAGGTAGAGAGGGAGAGAGAGAGAGACACACAGAGATGGAGGGAGACAGAGAGAGAGAGAAAGGGAGGGGGGAGAGGGAGGGAGAGAGAGGCATTCCGAGGGGGGCAGGAGACATTCCCAACTGAGGTGAAATGGAAAAATGTTTTCATGCCTTGCTCAGCCCTTCTGTTATATTATTTATTTTTGACTCTGCTTCATTTTTTTCAATTAAGAGGTGTATGTGCAATGGGGAAGCTTTCAATTAAAAGTTTTGTTGAGCTACTTTTCAGGTCGCTGCTCTAACGAGATGAGGGTCTGTAATCTAATTAAAACCTTGACCCCTCGCCTGCTTGGTGAGAAATGGGAATTTGGGAGCAGGGTGGAGCTCCAGGCTTTGTGGCTGTGGTACGGAGTGGGGGGGAATGAAGAAACGTTTTGCACAGAAACAGTAGCTGCCCTGTGGTACAGTAGTCTTGTGCTTGGGTCAAAGGTCAGATTGAGTTGAACCCAGTCTGATGGCACAGAAATAAGAGGGAAAACCTTTACATGTAACATATATAATAACAAACAGAGATCTCGGCATAGGCACTAAATTATACCAGTTAGTGGTCAAAATGTAGCTGAGGTTTTGAAAGCGTACAGAGCATTTCCTCTCTGGGTTTATTTAAATATGGCAATTAGATATAGACAGTAAACACATGAGTGCTAACCTGACACAGTCTGGTTTCCATCAGACTTCAGATGCTTTGTAAATGTCTGTCTTTGAGACTTCAAAAAAAACTGGAAAAACTGCATCACTTTTTTTAAATATATTGCTGTGAAAGTCTTGCATTGTACGTATCTTTTGCTCATAGGAATGTTCTGAAACAAAAAACACTCCAAAAAAGTCTTGAAGTCAGTATATTTTGTGAAAATCTTTTTTTGGCAGGAGGAAGAATGCATATTTTCTCTGACTAAAATCCTTGAGAGTGCGGTTCATCAACATCTGGAGTAGTTTTGGCATAAATATAGCATTGTTTTGATGGATTTATAAACCTACCCCGTTATTTAGCAAAGCCAAATATTAAGTGTTTATGACCTTAAATCCCTGTTTGATACACAAAGAATGTGAACTGATTAATGTGTTATACAATACAGAGACAGCAGATTTAAACAACTGTGCCTCCATCAGACACAAATAGATAGACCTGATTTGGGACGGCTCTGTATCAAGCCTTATTTGTTTGAAAATTACAGTGTAGCTTTTTTTTTGTAAAAAAAAAAAAAAAAAAAAAAAAGAATGATGGACACATGGTAGTTATTTGCAGAGGAAAGGCTTCATCTCTGGCTCTTTCTTGTCGCCGGCAGGTTTCACCAGGGAGACTACCACATCGATGTGTGCATCAACGACTACCTGGATGTCTTCTGCCCGCACTACGAGGACTCGGTGCCACAGGAGCGGACGGAGCGCTACGTCCTCTACATGGTGAACTACGACGGGTACAGCACCTGCGACCACACCTCCAAAGGCTTCAAACGGTGGGAGTGCAACCGGCCGCACTCGCCCAACGGACCGCTCAAGTTCTCCGAGAAGTTCCAGCTCTTCACCCCATTCTCGCTGGGGTTCGAGTTCCGGCCGGGAAGAGAATATTATTACATCTGTGAGTATGGTTCTCTCTCTCTCTCTTTCTCTTTCTCTCTCTCTCTCTGTCTCTCTTATTCTCTCTCCCCCTCTCCTCACCTCAGGTTATTGAAGCACCGCAGATCAGAGGTATTAGTTATTGTTTAATTATAAATCGCTGATGTTGTTTTAGTGGCGGAAAACACAAAGCAGCTTTGACAAGTTTCAAATGTAAGGGTGCGAACCGAGGACAACCATTTGATTCGCGTTGAGGATACAGAGGACTTCCTTGCCAGAAAAGTGATCCTGTTATGCAGAAGTCTTGGCCGACAAAGTCGAACAATAACAGTAAGCTCAGGAAATCATCTCAGCTGAATGGCTCTTTCTAAGGAGCCTTTGTTGTAAATGTCCAGATTCAGGGCTTTCAGTCTGAGAAGGGAAAGGGCTTTTGCAAACAGCTACTTAAGCCCTTATTTATACAACCTGTGTCAGGCTCCAGGATCCTGCCCACAGTGAAGAACAAACAAAATGCATTTCAAAATTCATTTCTCTCAGTTTACACTGAGATTAGCCACTGTCTGTTTTGCTGAATTTTTTTTTGCTTGATCTGTGAATTTGATGAAACATCTACTGAAAAAAGGGATCCTTGAAATTTCTGTCATTTTCTTTCACAGCACATGGAAGAGAAGTTATGAAACACTGGAAACCAATCAACATCTAAATCTGATTGGGTCACTGCTGTTGTACTTTTCAGCAAGGTAGTTGCTACAGTAAATATTCAGCTGTATAAAATATGATAATGTATAAAATATGTAAAGTGTGCATTTCCCAAGACAAAGGTGTCTGGTAAGTGCATGAATAACAACAAAAAAATCAGGATGATATTTCATTTTAGCATCTGAACCAGACTGCTCTGACACGTCAGCCTGTCTGCTGGCCTCGAACAGCAAACACTGCATCTCTGAAGGAGTGAACCGAGAAGGAAAATAAAGTCTTATCCAAGCGCAGTGATAACATGGAGTGTCTCAGCCCTCTGTGATCCTGGTTAAAGCTGCTGGCCTGAAAAGTTGGGTAGTGATTACTCACAGCTGATTCCGTTTGGCAGAGCTCATATTTTGCTCTGCTGAAATCGGGGTAAGGAAACTTAAATGTAACGGCTCATCAGACGCCGGGACTCCAGGAGTCTTTCCTTTTGTTTATTCATGAAGAATGACTTCCATGACAAACGGCACCCACAAGAAAAAAGAAGGAGAAAATGCTCACTGTGTCAGTCAGCCACTTGACTGCCTGCTGCAGATTAAACACCTTTAATGATGAAAGCACTTAACCTGACAGGTGACAGGGGATTTCCACTTTTACCTTTTCTCTCTGTCTTTCACCTGTTTCTTTTCTGTCTGTCGCAGCTTTGTGTGTGTGTGTGTGTGTGCGTGTGTGTGTGTGTGCGCGTGTGGGGGGGGGACGCTTTCCAAGAATTCCTCTCAGAGAGGTGTAAACGGCGTTTTTTTTCTTTGACGGCATCTGCCTCTGCATGTCAGACTCCACTCCATTGGAAGCTCACTTCAGATAACCCCGGTTTGCAGGAACATCTCCTCCACACCCCAGGGGGAAATCGCAGCATGGTGGGTGGGTGGGAGGGGCGGTGGGGGGGTTGTGGTGACTGCTGCGGGTAGGAGGGGAGGGGAGTGGGCAGCCAGGCAAGGTGACCTGTGGGTTATCGTGGGCTGTTTGTGTAGTGGGATTGAATGCTTGGAGTGCAGTGGTTGAGCCAGAGAGAGTGGAGGATGAGTGCTGAAGAGGATGAAAAAGAACTTGACAAACCCACATGAAGCCGGGAGACCAAACAGCCTGGGGCGGGTCGGTGACGCAGCAATTTGCGGTTATTTGAAAACAAACCGTTCCTCCCTCGATCTTTTGACTCACACATGATCCAAAAAAAAAATATCTAGAGCTGCTTTGTTATCATAAATAAAATCGTGTAGACTTTTCCAAGGGCCAAGGAAGGTTATGGCTTCAGTATTCACTAAAGATAACCAGTGTTATCGTAGCATCGATGAGGCGGTCACCCAGCACAGAAACAGATGAATAGGTGTGTGTGTATTTGTGTGCGTGTGGTATGTGTATTTCCCCATAGACCTGCCACATTGCTCCATGCCCTGCCGCTGGGCTGTTCTCTGAATGATTCCCTTGTGTTACCTGTTCGCTCTGCGGTGGATATTAAAGCCATCAACCGTAACGTCCCCTGACGGCCGGCTCTGCCCAGATTGGGCGTCGATGCAGTGTGCTCTCCATGTTAATTGACTGATTGGCCTGTCCCCTGCTCCGCCTCTCTGGTTTGATTGAAGCGCTCACTTAAGGATCGCATGCAAGGAAGGCCATGTCTCAGTAAGAAGCGAAGGCAGGCAGGAGACCAAGCAAGCGAATAGAGGAAAATAAGGATGTGATCTGTGCACGGCATTGGCGATTCGAATCGAGGTCTTGTGGCAACAGGGTGGAGAGGATCACACCTTTGTCTCAGTGGTGCATCTGAGCAGGGAGACACACATGATGAGCAGAACAATACATTACAATAGCTTCAATATGGCCATGTCTTTGATTTGGCTGAATTTTTCATCCAAATTGACTCTACAGGATATAGGGCACAATCTTAAAATTTTCTGTATGATTTACAAATACATTCTGTATGATTTACAAATTTAAAATAATCAGAAAAGAAACTGTAATGATCGGGTAAGTAACTAATTAAGAGGATTATCTCTGAATCCACCACCATGCAGTGATGGAGCGCACTGTGCGTCTGATGTAAGCTGCCTGTACCCTCATTAATTTTGTGAAAGAGTATCGTTCATTCTCGAACCACAGCGAGGGAGGATGCCGTCGGGCATTCCAGAACAGGACCCGGCCTCTGGGAAAACGCTGGAGTAACGTGGCTTTTAGACATTCTGGAACACAGCAATCAGCAGCATGGGAATGCATTTTACCATGGCCCTCTGTTTACAGTGACTCAGTTTAGATGATTCAACTGTTTGCGATTCCCCTCAGCAGAGAAGGGGGACACTGTTTTATAACTTCAGCACGGCACTCATTGGCATTCAAAAACAAATAGTTGATGGCATTCAGGAATGAGCACTGTGAGGCTTCAGCAGGGTGGAAAACGAAACCATCGGTTTTGGCTAAAAAAGCCCTTCGGAATGTGGCATGCTGGGTATTGTTTGGAGTTACTTCAGGTGACGGGTGAAACAGATCCGGATCTGGTTCGGGCATTTTTGCGCCTCTGGCGAATTTCTGGGGTATTAGAAAAAAAACTGACTCGGGCTCTGATCAGCTGAGAACCTTTCCGCGAATCTCGTTATAAACACTAAATGATCTTAACAGCACAAATGCAATCTGATAAGTGTGCGGGGAGGGGAAGTCAAAGCGAGCGTGATAATTTACAAAGTGAAGGGGATATTAATCGTTCCTTCTGCTCTCATAACTTTTTGTTTTCTATAACCCGGCCTGGAGAGGCGGGAAGGGAAGGGAGAGAAGCCATTAGACTTTTGATTGATTTTGTATCTGGCCTTTAGATAAAGATTAAGATGTCAGATTACTTTCTGCAGGAGAGCTGGTTTGTGATACGTTTCTCTTTTTTCCCCCGTGTTGAATGCGAGAGGGTTTGATTTGTTGTCTTTTTGATAAAATTACAAGGCACAGACAGGGGCCCCCCTGTCATCTATCTGAGCAGCAGAAACAGGTTAATCAAGGCAAGCGAGCGCCGGATAAAATCAAATGGAAGTCATAATTCTTCATTTTTTTCTTTCTTTCTGTCTCTCTCTCTTTTTTTGTCCACGGGGGCTTTCTGCCTGAAAAGGTAAATTGTCCATCAAGCGCGCGAGATGGTCCACGCTGAGCGATGTCTTATCTGGGCCCAGCAGTTTCTCTCTCTCTCTCTCTCTCTGTGCACTTTCCTCTGTGCACAATTTACTGCCCCCAGGAAGACGGAGGAAGCCATTTAATGTCGCGCACATCTGCAAGCGATTGGGCGAAGTGGTGTCTGTGAATGACAGTGAGGGGCATGCGCGGGGCCGGCCGACGCGGTTAATGGCGCGATGAGGAAGGCCCCCCCCGCACCCTCGAGGTCAAAGGCCACGGTGCAGTGACGGCTTGAGTGAACTGTGGATCATGAAGTGCTTCAGGCTGCACATTTTTCTAATATAGAGAGCCTGCAGTCTGATTTTAATCTGGAAAGGGCTGGAAATGCAATATCAAAAGGGCTTTTCTGTGGAGGGAGAAAAAAAACGGTCTGTGTGACTTCATGTCAGATGGAGGGAGAGGCCCGTGCATCGGAAGCTATCAGAGGGAAAATCATCATCTCTATACTAGTATGAGTTTAATCCAAGGTACACATACAGATGCTGTGTACAAATGCTGTATGACCATATGTAGTTGTGTGTGTGCATGTATGTGTGTGGCTGTGTGCATGTGTGCGTATGTGTGCATGTGTGTGTGCGTATGTGTGCGTGTGCTTGTGTGTGTGTGTGTGTGTGTGTTTTATGTGTATATGTGCGTATGTGTGTGTGTGTATGTGTGTGTATTGCCATTACCATGGCTTCAGACTTGGCCTCCTGGCCTCCAGACAGCATGTGTGTAACGGTCACTGAAATGCGGCGTTGGAATGACTCCCGCGGGACGCGGCTTTGCTGCTGTGAATGTCAGGCGTGAGAGTCCTCAGGTTCCGAGCCCAATTTAAAAATAAACGAAAAACACTCGTCCGGCCAGCTCCCCAGACTGCCATCACTCATTAACCAGTGAGGTAAGTAACACGACACGGCTCGGCAGAAAAAGAACCAGTCAGCTCAGCTAAACCCCGCCCCCTAAGTAATGTTCCTCACCCACTCGTGTTTGTTTTCTGCTGTTTTATTCAAAACTTAAGAAACAGAACAGATACAAGGCTTTGAAAGCGGAGCATTAATTAACCTTGACTTCACAAAGAGCCGCTCACGTCTCAAATCAGTCGAAAGACTTAGCAGCAGACTCAGCTCCAAGCAACTGGTCTCTCTTGCAGAAATGTCTGAGGACTCTGCCCCTGAACGAAAACAAGCGCTTGCACATTTTAAATCCCCGTCTTTATGTTTCGGGCCATCAGAGGCAGCATGCACAGTTCTGTGTGAAGTATTCCCTCCCGGTTTACAGAGACATTTGTTTCATTCATGTCCCAGTCTGAGGACAGACCCCCCCCCCCCCTCTCCACACATACACATACACACACTCACTGTAAGACCCCCAGTGTTTCCTCATGTCGCCTCACAGCTGTGGCCTGCCCCCCCCGACACACATACACACCCTCATATACACATACACACACACTCTTTCTCTCATGATCTCTATCTCTCTCTGTCACTCTCTTTGTTCCCCCTCTCTCTTAATGTCTCCCCCACTCTCTCTGCACCCCTCTCTCTTTCACTGTCTCTTTCTCTGAATTTCTCTCTGTCTCTCTCCTCTGTCTTTCACTGTGTCTGTATCTCTTTCTCTCTTTTGCTTTCCTTCACAACCTTTATCTCTCTCTCTCCCTCTCCTTCTCTGTCTCCCTCTTTTCCTCCATTGTGCCATGCTGGAGGGGAAGACAGGCCAGGCAGTGGAACTCTCAGAGCATTCTCCCTGCTTCATGGACCAGCATGCAACTGTGTCAGGGGTCAGGGAATGTTCTCTTCTTCCTCCGCACTCTGCTCAGTGCTGTGTGACAGTACAGTTGTTAAAATGTGCTGTGAAAAATACGTTGTGGTTGATTTGACTGGCTTTCCCTGGGTTTGCACTGCAGTTCCATGCTTAGGGCTCAGGAAGTTATTTTCATTGCTGGTGTGAAATGGTCATCATTTTCATTGCAGTTTTCATCCAGCGCTTTGTGAGAGTTCAGCTGTAGAAATGTGTTACGACAACTACCTGTTAAATGATGTGATGAGATTTCACTGGATTTGGATCCAGTTCATCTATCCAGCACTCTCCTTCAGGAAGATTCCTCTCTCCGTATCCCACCCAGCATGCTCAGCGGGGCTTTGGCGGGGTGTTCGGGGCGTCCCTGCACCTCGTCCGCACGCCCAGGAGCTGTTTCCTATCAAGCAGGGAGGGTTGCGTTCCCAAAGCAGATCGTGGAGCTGGGTGAAACGAGACAAATTCAATCAGAGGCAGCCCGGCTTGTGGGAACGTTTGTTAAGGACTGACAAACTGGCTGTTTCGGTATGTAGCAAGCATTTAAGGGCATTTAGGTTTAACCCCATCCTCCCCCAGCAAGCAGAGCGGATCAAAGGAGGGATCGGACAGATTAATACCAGCTGGAGATCCCGCGGCGAGCGCGTTCCCGTATACCGCACAGACAGAGGCACGCAGCCGGTGCTCTGAAAAACCAGCGCAAGTTTTCTGTAAATTTGACACATTTACATGGAGCTTCAGATGACTTTCCTGGCTCAGGGCAGGAGGCTGATTGATTGAACACCATGTCCTGTGTTCTTACACGGCATGTTGATAAATGATTGGTTCTGTCCAACTAGACGGTGTTTGTACATTTTTTTTCACAGAGAACAAACAAGTATGCCTTTGAGTTTCTAAGTTATTTAATAAGCCCTTGTGTTAAATGCTTAACTATAACCTCATGCTCCAGATTTTGCAGCGTATCGTGCGGGATAGGATATTGTCCGACGCAGCTGAAGTTGTGTATTAAACTTTGAACTTTTCACAGCCTTTGAGCAGAGGAGTCTTGGTGTGACCGTGGTTCGCTGGCTGAGCAGATGGAAAATGTTGCGCAGAAGTCCGTCTTTCTCACTGGCTTCATTAGCTGTCCTTTGAACAGCCACGGCTTTTCGAGTGGCTTGTTTTTCTGTTGTCGCTGTCTTTAATCACATAAAGAGAGACAGACGCAGTGCTGAGATGCGATGAGCTGTTATTCTCTGGCTTTGTGCTCAGCAGTCATGATTGCTGGTTTTCTGGCAGTTTTTGTGCTGAGATTTGTTTAATTTTTAGCTCTCTTTGCAGCTCCATTTAAACTGTTTATCACAAAGCAATAGGTTGGCAGGTCTGCAAAGGTATTTCTAATAATTTCATCAGTGGCACTTCCCGCTATGCTCTCAGTTGAATTCTGTCATGAGCACTGTGTTGTCAGTGCTCTTCACCCGCTGAGTCAACAGCCTGAATGAGCCCTGCTGCAGTAA
This sequence comes from Megalops atlanticus, assembly GCA_019176425.1. Taxonomy (NCBI): domain Eukaryota; kingdom Metazoa; phylum Chordata; class Actinopteri; order Elopiformes; family Megalopidae; genus Megalops; species Megalops atlanticus. The sequence continues at coordinate 27,380,146 of CM032878.1, forward strand.
TAGTATTTCACCAGCAGAGGCACTAGAGTGTGAAAGCAGCCAGCAAGTTTGTCGCTGCCAATGGAAAGAGCTCCTGTTCAGTTCTCATTTTATTAATGAACTGGCGCTTACTGAAGTGAAGATATTGAATACTACATTTCCATGTGTTTAAACCCTTCGCCTTTAATTTATTTGCTGCCTGAACTGATATACAGGACGTATGTATTTTGCTAATTGTTTGCAGCAGTGCTGTAAAGAAGCTGGCTTGGCTACGGCCAAAGTCAGATGTGCCAGGAGACTGACAGCCAAACTGAGGCAGCCTCTTAGCTTGGTGTTAGCGTGTTAGATACGTACATGCGTGTGCCATGCCGTTTCTTTGAAATACAGTAAACGGCGCGAGACGATCGTGATTCAGATAATGAACCTGTCTCTGTTTCTGGGACGTCCCGCCCACATCATTAACCTTCAGGAGGGGTCTCTCACCTCGTGGGGAAGGATGGCTCAACCACCCCATCCACGGGAACAAGAATAGCAGGTGTTGATGTTGCTGGCTGACGAGATGGGAACGCCTGCGACCTCTCTCCTGCGGGACGTCCCAGCGAACTCTGTCCTCTTTATTGAAGGAAGTGCAGTCCTCAGAACCAGGGCCTTTGGACGGAGATCGGGAACACAATACTGCCCAGTCATGTACCTCAAAGAAATGAGACCCAGGTGTCTGCACCCTGGAAAGCTAGCAGGGAGTTTTTTTCACAGTCATCATTTGCCATGAATACTACGTAGCTGTAACTTTTAATATATTTTTGAAGTTTTCTGACAAAAAAAGAATAAAAAATTCCATCAATGCAACCATTCGCAGTACATGAATGCAGGAGACAATTAATTTTCTGTCTTTTTTCGGCTGTTTTAGTGTTTATTTCCTGTACTGTAAGCCTGCTGTGACAGCACCCATTTACTTCCTTCTCAGATCGTCATGTTTCAATGACAGGGAGTGTTCTGCTCCCGGTTAGAATTTGGCAGATTTAGTTTGGGTTTCTATAGTCAGAGATGTAGATAAGCCACGCTTGTACTCCAGCCACCCACATGTGGAGGATGCAGCTGGGTCAGGGGTCACTGCCGTACCATGGACTCCTCCAGCCAAGCGTGTTAAACAGCTACTTGCTCTCCCCTTCGCTTTCTCTGAGAACGCCAACAAGATCGTTCACTTGCCACTTACCTGACTCATTTACATATGCCACAGACAAGGCAAATATCGCATTACAGACTACAGCGGGAGAGAGAGAGAGAGAGAAAATTGAAGGGAAGGAAGCAGTGGAGTGGTTTCCATCCCTTTGTCTACTGCTCGGCCGTCCTTGTTTATGGCAAGGACAAACTGAGGAAATGGTGCCGGTGGCTAACATCGTGGGGGGCTGCATGTTTAATGCTTTCACAGACAGATTTATGTTTTCTTTTCCAAAAATAAAACAGAATAAATGCTTATTAGCATATTCCCCTACAGCTGGGATCTGACACAGAGCTTTCAGTGGTAGGCAGACAGCTGTCAGGGCCCAGAGGTGGAAATTACCACTGTTACATGCAATGTTGCAACCTGTGAACAAGTGTGTGTGTGTGTGTGTGTGTGTGTGTGTGTGTGTGTGTGAGAGAGAGGAAAGAAAATGTGTAAGTTTGTGTATATGTTATTTGTGTGTGTGTGTGTGTGTGTGTGTGTGTGTGTGTGTGTGTGTGTGTGTGTGTGTGTGTGTGTGTGTGTGTGTGTTTGTGTTATATGTGAGTTGTATGTATGCATGTGTGTGCCTCTGTGTACGTACGTATGTGAGAGTGAGTGGAAACTCTGAATCCTCACCACCACACTAATCTGCCTGGTGGTGAATGAAAGATGTCTGACTGAAGCCGCAGAGATAGGGATCAGAAAATGACCACAAGTCAAGCAGCTGTCTGTAGGGCTCTTATTCCAATAGTACTTTGTTCCTCTTCTTTCTCTCAGTTAAAACTTAATTTTTTGGTTTTGATGTATTAAAAATAATATCCAGTAACAAGTATGTTTTAAAGGGCCCAAGACCACACTTCTTGGCTCATTCCAAAATTAGTGGGGTTTTAGTCTTTTTTTCTTTTGAAAAACTGTTCTTTTCTGTTCTCTGTTAAAAGAGCAAAGGAGTAATAAAGCCATCAGTTTTTGCATGTGTGCTGCTCTACTGAGTGCCCACTGTCTATTGCTGGATAACATGAAAACAATGTTTTTATTCCATTAGTTTATACTACAGAGGATTTTCAAAATATGGCTAATTAAGGGGGACTACACTCATAATTATCCATTTATTGCAATCATAACTGCATATCGTTCCTTTTATGTTTTTATATTAGCTGCAGAATGAGACAGCATCCCTGCTTTGTAGTGTACACAGAAAATGTTTTCATATTTTTACAGCAGAAATTATGACTGAATGTTCTGACACTAGGGAGATGAGGCCTGGATACTGTCCATATACCAACAGACCATAATTATCCTTACCAGAAACTTGGCTGTAGTTTCTATGGTGATCAGAAATTGTGCGGTTCCATAAGACTGCTCGGTCTGCATACGCTGTCTGCATCTGTTTGTGTGTATATGAGTGAGTGAGTCAGTACGTGTGTGCGTGTGCGTGCACCGCGCGTGTGTGTGTGTGACTTAGTGTGTGTGTTGTTGCATACTGTTGAACACTTCCACGTTAAGAAACTCCAAAGTTGTCGTTTACGATTTTTGCTTGAGGAAAACTCAACAGCACCCCAGCTAATAAGGCCCAGAGTGGATTGGTTTTTGAATATTAAACTTTATTTGTTCAGCTAAATGCAGGACTCAATCAGAGGGGAGCTCATGAATGCTGTCTGACTTACAGAGCTCTCTTTCTGAGAAGACAATTGAAGCAGTGATGCTATAATTGGACAGGCAGTGAGGAGCTGGAAGGGGGGCGGCGGCGGTGGGGGGCGGATTTGGGGGTGGCAGGGGTTAGTCGACGTGTGATGAACACTAGCAGGCTGGGGAGACAAAGAGGCCACAGCTGGGTTTGGCTGAGGGAGCGTTACCAGCCGACTGCCACTGACGAGAGAGTGATGGATATCCTCTGGTGGTCGGAGGTGCTCTTGCCTGTTCTAAAGACTGCATATGCTGACAGCGGGAAGCTCACATGACACATTATCCAGCACAACATGAGGGCCTGAAGGACTACTGTAACCAGTCTGAGCAAACATCAAATCGTGTTACCTTACAACCATGAGACCACAGTGTGATCGTGATTTAGCCTCTCGTTTGCACGGAAAAACAAACAGACAAATCTTTGTGTTGACGTTATGGCTGAAATCCCAAACAGGCTTTTTATATCACTATCCAAATATCTCACAGTAAGAGAAGTGGGTGTGTCATCAACGCTGGCATGAAGTGGAATCATATTGGTCAGGATTCATTTAGCAGCATTTGTGGCTTTAGCAACATGGTGGCTGCAACAGCCAGCAGGACATTTTGATTTTTCCCTGAAAAGGAGTAAGGGACCTTGAGCTGTACTGTCTCCTTTTTATTCTAATAAGACTACATTCCAGTGAGGACAGAAGTGCATATTGCTCCAACACTGGTCATCTGACTTTATGCTTGATTGGTTCCTGTCCGCGTCCCAAAGCTATTTTGTTTTTGTGTTTTTTCTTTTGTTGGAACTTAAACCTCGTGTCACCTTTTCCCCCTGTTGTCTCAAAACGGTTTTGACAGTTTCAGGAGCGGCGCACAGGAAACAGTATGTGATCTCACTTGGATAGGTTAGAAACCACTCTCTGTAAAATTATATTTTTTAAAAAGAGCACAAACCCATTCTGTTTTTTTCTTTGGTAACCTTTTGAGGGAGTGATTTCATCGTAACCTGTTGAACTCTGAATTTGCACCTCTGGTGATTGAGAAAGCTGGGCTCCAGTAACAGGAAACCCAGCAGTATGAGAAGGGGACACTGTTGTTGGACAGCGCCCCTCACAGGGCGAACTGTAACTCACACCTTTTAGGGTCCGACAGGAAAATGTCAATTTCCTGCCTGTAACCACAGACTAGGGGTTTATGCTGTGCACCCCCCATCCACCCAGGGGTTCCCCATGTAGGAACATGAGAGCGAGGAGCCTCTCACTCTCTCCCTGACGGGCTGAAATGTTATAGGACACCAGTGTGCCGGCTTCAGAGAAAAGCATCATTAGTCTAGCTGACAGTTAGCGTCGAACACGCGTGTGTAATCAGAGTGCTGGAAATAAATTTTCAGAGCGTTCTGGGAAAGAGGAAAGGAGGAAAAAAGCAGATCGCTGGGTGTTTTAAAAGGAACCCCTGGGATAAGCATTTAGGCGGCCTCACTGAGCGTTTCCCCAACCGTGTCAGTGTCCCTAACAGGGCCGATTAATAAACGCTTGATACGTCCAGCCAGACCAGGGTTTTATGTTCTAAAGGTGGAGCTCCTCTCTGCCGGGTCAGTTTAACACCGCCCTCCCCCTGCCCGCCCTCGGGTAGAGTTAGGAGCATGGGTTCTCGCTGTGTCAGGCAGAAGGTCACATCAGTGTCCCTGTTATGCGTCTCTTTGGAGGGCCTGAGGCCTGGTGTGAAACCCCAGACAGGCGATCTCTGTGACCTGCTGCCCCTAAGGCCCACAGGAGAGGTCTCGCTGTGGCAGAGAGAAACCATCCCCAGGAGGGCTGCCCTTTTTAAACTTTTTTCAGATTTTTTTTTTTTGCCCCATCAGCACTTCACAATCAACCCATTCAGCATGGGAGGGGTGGATTGATCCAGCTAAACCACTGCTGGTGGCTCAGAGCTGAACTGAGTGCATTCTGCACATGTTGTGTTTGATGATGCCACTGTTTGAACAGTCAATGAGAGGCTGTTCCACTGTTTCCCCTGGCAGACCTCTGAGGTTACTGTACCGTAACGATGGCCACTGGAAGAAGAAACACCCTTCCATGTTAGTTTTGTCATTATAGTCAATATCAGAACAATTTTAAAGAAATACTAAGGAAAGCTTGGGGTACATTCCTTTAGTCTAGGAGTGAGTCTTCTGTCTCTATCCCACAAGGGCAACTGATTATTTTTTACAATGTATTAGTTCAGAGTACAAGCATGGTAGATGGTTGAGATCATGGTTCTGCTTATTTTTGATTTTGAAAAGTCACTGTCATGCATATGGAAACACTGTAAGAGGGGCCCTACTAAATCACTGAACAAAAAAAAAAACAATCAAAATGAGGAAATCATGGAGTCCAGGCTATCTAAAGCTGTGGTAATTTTGATCTCAACAATCAAGGGAAGCAAATTCTATAAACATCACCAATTCAGGTTTTTTCTCAGATCACAGATGCAGCCCCATTGCCTGTCACTGGTAGCTCCTGGCTAAGCGAAATGTTCTTCTCTCTCCCTTTTTGTCTGGTTTTGCAGCATCCACAGTTGCTGAGAACGGGAAGAGAACATGTCTGAAGCTAAAGGTTTACGTCCGACCAACAAGTAAGTCATCTCAACTGTAACAGCAAAGTCATTCAACCAAAGCGCATGATCTACCATGCATTTTGTTAGAAATATATGTACATATTTGTAAAGTTCTGTGTACTTTTAACTGGTCTTTATGAAAGCCCTGAGTGGCTGGTGAGCTGCTCTGTATACTGCACTCTAGGTTCATTCCTCATGACAGCTTCGTTAATGTAATTCTATGCCAGTCGCTGCTCTGTGTTTGATTTAGTAAAGACAGATCGCACCTCCTTTCTTTTGTTTCTGAGTGGTGTCATAAGCTATGAGCGAGGTTTTCTTTTGAGGGTGGGGTCAAAATGTCACTAACCTGATTGGCTCATCCTCTTTATTTCTGTTGTAGACAGCTGTGTGAAAACTATAGGCGTTCACGATCATGTTTTTGACGTTAACGACAAAGTAGACAATTCATTAGAACCAAGAGGTTAGTATGGCTTAGAATTTTTTTTGTTTAAGTAGTGCTTCTGTCCCTTTGCCTATCCTATACACACATACACATACACTGAAACACACATATATACACATACACATGCACTGAAACACACACATACACTGAAACACACATGCACACACCTACACAGACACACGCTGAAACATGTACATACACAAACAGACACACACACACACACACACACACACACACACACACACACACACACACACAGGTTTTCCTCCTTCCTTTCTTGGTCTGTTCTCTCCACCCTCCTAGCATGGTAGCACGGCCATCATGTTAGAAGGTGTGGCTTATGCTGCTGTGATGTTGTGATGTCCATGTGCATGCATCACACCTCTCCTTAGCATGGCAACCAGCGCCTGAATGCCTGCATGCTGCATAGTAACCTTAGTGGTGGGAGCCTTCATCAACCCCAAACTGGGTGGAGCCATTATGTGCCGTCCGTTACTCATTGAATTTGAGCCAATCACAATATTTTGCCATTGAAAGCAAGGTGGATTGATTGGTTCATATGAGTCACTGATTGACAGCATATGGGAGCTGCATCCACATTGGGGCACAGTGAAGCAGTGAACACACTGTCTGGCTGTTAAACACGTGCACTGAGATGTTAACATGTCTGAAATCATCCGCTTTTAACACATGGTCAGTCATGGTCTCTCCGCCTGTGTCTCTGCTGGTTGATTGCATCGCCCCTGTTAAAAACTCCCGCCCGTTTCCGACGACTTGCATGCCTCTAACCCAGCCTGAGTGGAATGTGTCTTGGGTGATTCTGTTGTTTTATTAAAGCTCCCACTTGCTGTTGGAGAGAGAAAAATTCTGATGGTTAAGCCTGTCAGATTACACGGCATTAGTTATTTCAAATGGAATATTATGAAGAGTATTTGTCACGGCATTAGCAATTACGGTCGAAAAGCGGACCGTTGTGTTCCCACGTACGATATCATATTTTCAATATCTCTTGGTTGCGGCGGTTCGCCGTGCCCTGGTAATGATATTTTATCTCGCGCGGTCTCGCGCCGCACCTCGCCCTCCTGCTCTGGCAGCCCTCGTAAAGATGCCTGATTCATTACCCAGAAGCCCACAGGTTCTGTGCCCCTGCCTGCTGCATGCCTGCCTGAGGCCCCTTGGCGAGCGAGCGTGCCGCTCCGGCTCAGGAGCATATTTGTCTGCCTCTTTGTGTTTCACACCTGTCTGTTCTCCAATGGCACGTCTGCCGCTGGCTGCTGGCTCCACGCTTTCGACCGCCGCGGCACGGTCACGGCTAACAATGCCGGTCAGATTCGGCTTCGTGACCGTCAAGGCTTTGAATACGTTCCCCTTAAAGAATAGTTTTTTTTTTTTGGATCTGGCCTTTTTGCTTTTCTTTTTAAAATAAAAATAAACTAGGGACCGCAATTATATGATAACTTTCACATGCTGAATAATGTCTGCATTTTTTCTAAAGAGTAAGGATTGTGTAAATGGGGAGTCGGTTACTAAGTCAGAAGATTATAAAAAATACTGACAAATACGTGAAATAAAATTAGCAATCATTGGTTAAAAAAAGAGGAGCCAAACCGAGTAAAATAAGGAACCCTTTGAGAAGTGACAGGGCTTAACTGTCAGTCTCTTGTCTACAGCACAGGGAGTCTCAGTGTCTTGGTTTACTTGTGAAAAACTGTCCCTGCCAACTTTTATATATTAAATGTTGTTTTCTTTTTTGCTTCTCTTCAGACGACACGAGTCACGAGTCCGCCGAGCCGTCTCGCAGTGATGCCAGTGCCTCGGAGAGACCGCAGAGAGCAAGCCCACTCATGGCCTCTGCTCTCTTCTTTCTAGCCATGCTGTTGGCGTTATAGCGCCTGTTTCTGATTGGAGGAAAACTTAGAGCATCTTGGAGCTGCAGACCCCCCCCCCCAAAGGGGTGGAAGAAATGGGGGTCCCTCTCCACGAACACTCTTTTTTTGCAGTTATTTAAATGGTCTTTCCCAGTCCCTGATAAAGAGCTGATATCCATCCGGGAGAGCCAGTTTCCACAGAACTTTCCACCAAGACGCCAAATGGTCCTTTGACACATAGTGATTCTTATTTTCCTGTAAGCCTAGACTTCCCCCGGTCATTGGGCCCTCTAATTCTGCGTCTTTACAAGTGTTCGTGGACACATTTACACACACGCGTATACACATACACACACAAACACACACACGTTTATATACATCCCTACCCACTGTCATTAGCACCCTATGTAGCTGAAAGCTACTCAGATTTCATACACCAAGATACAATAAATGCTGAGACCCCCCCAAGACCCTTCCCATGAAATTGTCAGGATTCAAGATTCAAAAAATGTTCACAGAAAGGCACTACGCACAGAGAAACAGGATGGGAGTGGAAACAGTGTTTGTGTGTGTGAGAATATGTTGTTTAGAGGGGAGGGGGGTTATGCAGGCTCAAGGCCTAATGCTGGCCATCCAATAAGGATGTGATCAAGGCAGACTCTCTGGGAAATATCAATATGTCTGGTGTCAGTGCTGTGGGCTCTTTGTTGAAGACTTACAGTAATTACAGAAAGTCATCTGTGACTGTGGGGTAAAGAATCCCCTTGTGTGGTTGGGGGATCAGGGAGAGGGAGGGGTAACATTTGAAGAGGTGCCGAAAAGAGAATGTTCAGATACGAAGCAGAAAGAGAGGAATAAGCTTTCACTGCGTGTGCTTTGTGGGACTATTGTAAGAAGGAAAGATCAATATTTTTTGAAGTTAATTGCAGTGGAGCAAACGAATCAGGCATGGTTTATGGTTTATGGGAGAGGGGGTTAGTGGGGGGATTTCATTTCTAATCGCTCTTTTGTGTGAGTCTTTATAAAACAGACAGAAAAAGATTGCATTGTAAAGTATTTTGTGAAGTGTAAAAGGATAAGCCAAACTATTTTGCTATTTCCAGCTGCCATTCTTTCCCTCAGTTGGGCGCTGGTGGGATTCTGTTTGGTGGGAAGTTATTCCACAGCTCCACCTCTACGTTTCTATGTTCTGCTCTGTTCTTTTTTTAAATTGCATTAGAAGTTATTACCAATAATGGTCATATTACGATGGGAATCTACGTTTTTTTTTACGCATCCATCCAGTTTTCTTCAAAATGGTACACATTTCTCAGGATATTTGAAAGATAAAAAGTCAAGGGGCCTGAGGTAGCCGCCTTTACTCCATTTCTGTCTCTGTTGCCTCTGAGCTGAATTAACCGTTTTTTATCCTTTTTTATCTGTTCTTCTTTTTTGCATTTTAAATAATTGATTCAGAAACTTTCAATGTGGAGGCAGCGCGGCGACCAAGATGTGTTTTATTTCTCGATAAATCTTTACCCCTAGCCTTAACGCCAACCTCAAATCTCTCAAATTCGAGAGTGATGTCCTTCGTGTACTGTTGCTATGGATACTGTGCTGCATAGTATATTCCCCCTCACACCCCCCCTACCCCGAATACGTGACTTGGACATGTTTATGTGTACTTACCACACTTCTAAATCAGATTTAAACAAATGCATCCTTTCTTTTTCATACTACATATGAACGTGTTTCTCATACCTGTGTCTGGACTGGATATGGCCCCGTTTGTATTTTTAATTTTTTTTTTTCCCCACACAGAGTGAAACTCAAGTTCCATTAAAATCCCGCTGTCACACTTAGGGCTGTTTTTGTTCTACATGGAAATCCTGTTTTCTTTCCCAGCCTGAGACGGACGTGAGGGGGAGACTTGGTCTGTTGTTACAGGCTGGCTAGCGGAACTGGTCAGGGGGTATGGGACCGGCACCCAGAGCCACAGCTACTACTGTTACGGGCTTAAGTGTCCCTTTAATGAGGTTCAAAGTAACAGGCGGGCAGAGCCCCCACCGCGAGCTGAAGGAGTTGTTTCTGGAACGAGAAACGGACAGGCAAGCAGGACTGTGGGCTCCTCTGTGGATTTTCAAAGACCTCGACTGTTGGAGGATGTTGCTGTGTAAAAGGGGACAGAGTTAACATGGGGAAACGCTCCTTTTAGAAACTAACCAACCCCAGTACCCCTGTTTTTATATATCTTATCTTATGTTACACGAATACTGTTCAGACCTTGCTGAGGTGCAGTGCCCCCTTTCAGATCCTCAATTTTTTTTTGTTTTGTTTTGTTCATGGTAACAATGCTATTTCCATATGATAGCTGCTTTCAGTGTATGGACAGAGGCAATCACACAGGATGTTAGGGTAGACTGCAGATTTCATGACACAAGAAAAGCATTCTTTGGTTCAGAAGCCATTGAATTGTTGTTGGTGGTGACCTGTTGTCAGATTAGTACGTCAGTTCTGGATATTCTTTTTTAATTGTATCATTATCATCATCATCATCATTATTATTATAATTATTGTTATTATCATTATTTGTACACACTTCAGACAGGGAAATAAGGATCAACTTGTTAAATGGATACCGTGTATCCTGAAGTAGTCAATAATATAACATGTAGTGTTAGATTGATAGTACTTGGTTTTTGTACCTTTCTGGAGGACAAAGAGACAAAAAAAAACAAAAAACAAAAAAACAACGTGAGACACTTCATTGTTAAAACTCTGTATTATTAGCGAAAAACCTTGTTGTAAATACTGTTTGATATTAAAGTATTAATTTGATTCTTATGTCTTTTATAAAAAAAAAAAATGAACAAGGTAGAATCTGTGGGTTTGGAGCTTGCACATATGTTCCATCATCTTTGATGCTTAAGGAAGATTTTAAATCTCAGAACTGCAGCACTCTGTGGTGGCAGCAAGCTCTGTGAACATGGAGCCGGGCTGGGGGGGGGAGGGGTGTCACCTCCAACATGCGTCACCCCCGACCCTCAACCCCGACCACATGCACCCCCCCTCCACCACCATCCAAGAGGATTTTAGCAAAGAATGGAAGCGCAGACTTTTTTGATGCTCTGTGTTTTTGTCTTAAAATGTTGATTGGTCGAATGCCAGAGCCGGACGTTCCGAAGCATGTTGGCCCGATGAAGAATCCCCTTGGGGGACGGGCGGAGCTCGTTTTCGCCGAAGGATCCCGCCAGTCTCATATGTGGCATGCGCATGGACATGATTCAGATAAAAAAAAAAGTTTGTTGGTATCCTTTTGTTTTTTTTTGAGTGTTGGATTTCCTCTCTGTACCATGTTGTGTGTCAGCATTCTCTCTGAAGTCATATGAGAGAGTTGAAAGGCTTGCCTTGTTACCTGTCCAGAAACCAAATCAAATGTACATAATCCTGCTTTGTTTCTTTGGGGGAGGAGAGGAAGAGGTCTGTATTGTTTTCTGAGATGAACACACTGCTAAACTTTTTGTTCCTGCCATGAATAGTACATTTGGTTGTCTACCATTTCCATTCACACCTCTGTGTGCTTGAGTTTGTATCGGTATGTGTGAGTTTTTGTGTACGTGTGTATATGTGTCTGTGTGTGTGTGTGTGCACAGATTTGTATGTGTGGTCTGTATGTGCATGTGTATGTGTGTGCGTGTGTGTGTGTATGTAAATATGTGTGCATGTATGTGTATGCATGTGCCTCTGTAAGTGTGTGTGTGTATGTAAGTGCGCATGTACGTGTCCGTGCATGTCTGTAAGTATGTGTGTGTACGTGCATGTGAGAATGTGTGTGTGTGTGTGTGTGTGTGTGTGTGTGGAAGTATGTGTGTGTATGTGTATGCATGTGCCTCTGTAAGTGTGTGTCTAAGTAAGTGTGTGTGTGTGTGTGTGCATGTGCGTGTGTGTCTGTAAGTGTGTCTGTAAGTGTGTGTGTGTGCATGTGCGTGTGTGTCTGTAAGTGTGTCTGTAAGTGTGTGTGTGTGTGTTTGCGCGCGTACGCGTATGCATGTGCCTCAGTAAGTGTGTGTCTAAGTAAGTGTGTGTGTGAATGTGCGTGTGTGTCTGTAAGTGTGTGTGTGTGCGCATAACTGAGAATGTATGTGTGTGTGTGTGTGCGCGTGTGCGTGTGTCTGTGTGTGTGTCTGGCAGCAGTGAAGTGTTTCCCCAGCCTCTGCCCTCGAGCTCCTGTGACTCGAAACAAATCTCTGCACAATAGACTGGCTGCCATTGTCTGAAGGGTTTTAATGGATGCCGGTGTGTCGGAGGTTATCCAGGAGCCTCGCTCTGTCCTTGTCCCCCCCTCTGTGACGCCGTGTACTGAAAGTCACTCATGGTATGTGCAGGCCCCATGCTCCCAGCACCCAGCGTCCCGAGTTTCCTTTGCACTTATCAGTGCCACAGCAACCTGCTTTTCCACTATATAAACAAGAAATAAAGAAAAAAATCTAAAGGTCTGTATTTGTATATACACGTGTCTGAGCAACTATGAATAATAATAATAATAAAAAAGGAAAAACATCTTTTGCTGCTTTGGTGGTCTTTGTCACTGGTTTCACTGTCCAATTATGATTATTATTGTTGTTATTATTACCATCATTATTATAGATTAGGTGGTATTTGCTGAGAGAAATGTAATTATAGAAAAAAGCACTAGTTGTCTGATTAGCAGAACAGTTCAGGAAGTTTTCCATTTCCATTTTTAATTATGAGGTGGGTGGGGGTGCTGTTTTTAACAGCAGTGCTGATAGGTCAAGGATATGGATATGTTACATAAATACACCCTTTCATTTTTCACAAATGTGTGTCTTCCTTGGCTGAAGGAAAGTCATTATTCAACTGATAACTAAATTGGCCAGAGCCATTTTCATATGGGACTGGAAGGGGGGGGGGTGTACTCAGACTTGTAAATCACATCACTGTCCAGCTAATCACCACCGTGTTAATTACTGTTGGAAAAGCAGGCAGGCAACAAATAACAGGCCATCCCATGCCAAAAAACACACACCAGAGACATGAAACCTGTTTATTCTAATTCTGTTCCTTTGTGGGAGGAGAGCAGAGGCAGGTTCAGACCCGTCTCCGGTGCAGGCGGCCACTGCAGTGTCTGTGACCCTTGTCTGAACTCGGTTAGCCTGCAGCCTCTTATCTTTGGTGGCTGTGGAACAGTCCAGATTGCTCCAAGCTGTGAGGACCTCCCAAATAACAGGCACCCGGAGCAGGCTGGGAGGCAACAACCTGCTTTCTCTGTCTACGCTCCTTAGCCCAGTTATGCTGACAGACTTTAAATGGAGGACCTGAGGTAGCACAGGGATGCAGGCCTGAGACCGTGATGCTTGGAATCAGAGGCAAGTGTTGACCTAGCTCAGACATCTCAGACTGAGACGAATAAGTTACAGGCAGAAGCATGAAGTGACAGGCCAGAAAGTTATATCTTAAAGTGGAAAGCTACAGGTGAGAGTAGAAATCGGCAGGTGGAAGTAGAAAGCTACAGGTGGGGGTAGAAATCTACAGGTGGGTGTAGAAAGCCAATAATGAGAGTAGAAATCTACACATGGGGGTAGAAAGGTACAGGTGGGAGTGGAAAGCTACAGGTGAAAAATGATTAATGCCAGGTAACTTCTGTAAGAGGATAAAGCTTACATTTTACACATTAACCTTATAATGAGCATAAACCGTCTTAAACAACACATCTTCCATACTCAGAGGTGAAGGGGATTTGAAAGGATTTGAGTCTAGGCCTGTCTGCCAGGAGGTCCTGCTTTCCAGCCACCACACCACACCTATTTTATAGAGAACAACGTGTGCTGCTCAGACCAGACAAGACCCTCTGGCGTCCCGACCGCTACCTTTCTCCTGAGGCCAAACGGAACATTCCGGCTCATCTGGCAAGAGTTGGGCCGGGCCGACCTCATTAAAAGCATAGGGTCCGGGTGGAAATGACTGGAGTGATTAGCACGGTGAATATGCTAATTGGAAATATCTGAATGTCAGCGGTCGCATACATTTATATGATACTTTGCATATGTAAATTCATCAGCTTAATTGATCTAAGCTCGCTGTACATTCTGAAGTATCTCCAGGGGCGTGAGGTAGCTTGGCATACGGGGGCTATCGCATTGCCTCACGGCATGCGGACGAGGCGGTCAATGTTATCTGATGCATTGGCAGCACTCTCTGTGGGTGGGTGGTGGGGGGGGGGGGCACTTGGGTCAATTAATATTTTAGAGACACGCTCAGTGTGTAAAAGTCACCGCGCACTTCGCCGGTCTGCTGCCCATTCTCCTGCAGGACTGCCGTGCGAGGTGGATTAACCCTGTGTCACGCTTTCTATAACACCTCACTTCTTTACGGAAACTTCAGAGGAAGCAGGAAGTCCCTGAAAGCCCGTGCCCCACGGTGCGGCAACAATGATCCCAGGCCTGTCCGGCTCCTCAAAGACAATGGCGACAGCCTGGATCTAACGCCCTTCTCCCGTCCTCCTGACTAAAGATGTTGGTGGCACAGGGGGGTGCCTTTGAAGGGTGAAAGCTACCTCAATGTGTCTTCTTTCTCCACGCCCTTTAGAGATGACTGATTTCAAATTATGGATATTGTGCAGGAAAAAAAGCAAAATAAAAGGACAAATATTTGCACTTTACATTACAGCAAGTCTTTCCTTGGCAGACAGCTTTATGTAGGGATACTTGCACTGCTTGCTTTTTACATCTTATTTGTGTATAGAGATGACTATGCAAGGAAGCACTGTACTGAAAGCACAACCTTGCTTAGGTATACAGTGGCAGTGCCCCCAGATTGGGAATTAAACCTGCAACCTTGGCGTTAGCAGCCTACAGCTGCACTACAGCGAATCTCGCTTTTGTATCTTGAGCGGCATCGGAGAAGTCAACACTTTGCTTGCTGTCTCCGATGTCCAGATTTATGCATCGAGCAAGGTGTCAGTGTGGTGATTTGTTGCAGCTTCGCTCTTGTTTGGCAGGGAGGATGGGGGGAGGTGCCAGGGGCGTGGGGGGCGCAAGGGAGTGCTTATCTCTGCTTCCTTTCTCTGTTTGTCTCCTTTTGTAATGCATCTCTCTCTCCCTTCCCGTTCCTTAAACCCATGAGTGTCTCTCTCTGTGTCCATGTCTCTCTCTTACTTTACTGGACGATCTGCAGAATCAGTCCACGTATTGAATCCAAAAGGAGCTTTGTCTGGTGCTGCTCAGTCATGTAGACCCTGCTGTGGATTTTGAGCCACGGCCCACAGTGTCCACCTGGCACCCCGGGGAAATCAGCACACCTAGCAAGAGGAAGGATTCACTAAATCACACTCCCATCTGACTCCAGGGGGCGACATCACCTTCTGTGGCAGGCACCTGTCTGCATGTTTGCGTTTGTGAGCCGGCAGGGGGGTGGCCATCACAAGGGGCATCTTGAGAGGGTCCCATTCCACAGGCATCCATTCAACCTGCCTGAATAGGTAAAGGTTGAAACTATGAGCCACACAAAGCTTGCTGGGTAAATAAGCAGAGCTAATCTGACAGACACACTGGGATGTGGCTGGGACATGAACGTGGCCCAAGAGATGGGCCTCGTGACTGTCCTAGGGGAGACAAAGAGACAAGGTCACTTGTCTTTAGTTACCTCCAGGTGATGACTGTGCTGATCTCTGTTCAGCTCTGTATGCTATGGCCGTGCTGGGGAGGGATTAGGTTACAGTATTTATCTGAGCATTGTCATGGACACACAGCTTGACTGATCAGGTGGCCAGTGGGGCCGTTGAAGTGTAATATTGTTGTGCTCTGTGGTTTCACTGAACGCCACCATCTTTTTGACTGGAGTCCCTGCAGTCAATTGCAACGTTAAAATAACATTATAATGAAAACACTGGCAAGGCTAAATCAGTATTGAGGACAGGACTAATAGGTTCCCTTGAAACCGAATGGTCCTGCGTTTCCTGATTGCTTTGTTGGTGTCCGTTGTCATGAGAACAATCAGTTGAGTGACAGGTCTGAATGGTGCGCTCACACAATCTCTCTCTGCTATGTGAAAAGGTCATAAATCATGTAATTATGTCGTCGTTATGTGAACAGATATTGTGAGAAATATTTAAAATGCCTCAGAGGAGGCCCAAAATAGTCGGAGTGAAAACAAGATGAGCTATTACAAACTAACAAATATAATCTTAATAAAAGGAGTTATTCTTTTTCTGCCACACAGTACTGTATATCCAGAGTAATATCACCGGAAAGGGGAAAAAAGGAGTCAGGTGAATTCAAGGTTGCGATTGAGATTCACAGCGAGAGTGAACTTTGACCCCTCTCATGAGAGAACCTGAATAGAACCGGATCGTTCAGAAAACACAGCCTTGTGCGCTTGCAACCTTGTGAATATTTCTGTCAACAAAAGCGGCTTGGTGATGCATCTCTGCTTCTAAACGCGAGGGGTGCGGACAGGGCCCCCCCCAGAAGCATGCCTTTGATTTATTTTTGGTGAAGGGCGGTATTTCTGCCTAATGTCTCCTGTGTGGAAAGAGCTTTGTGGAGGCCTGGCAGAGAGGGGGTGCCGGCACAGGAAACGCTGATTATGGGGGAGATGTGGGGGTGATGAGCATGCAGCAGGAAGCGTGACAGATACGTGTACCCCCAAGTGACAAGGATGCAGTCACTCTCAACAGGAAGTGGCACTGTACATGCTAACAAACAGATATTCAGTCATTAAACAACAGAATATCAAGGATGTTGAATGATATACATTAAAATATGTGACACATACGGGTTTATATACAGGTGCATATACTATTAGAATATGTTATTGCATTATGCAGTATACTATATACTAAATATACAAATATTACATGTATAGAAATGGTACAAAGTGATGATCAATGCAACATATGTTTCTATAAAACATTTTTAAGTATATTTATAAAGCATATTTTCTGATTTGATATTGCAGTATTTGTTTTGAGAATTGTATTGGGCCCAAGTTTTCATATTATTATTATTATTATTATTATTATTATTAGGAGTAGTAGTAGTAGATGTAGACATAGTATTTATAACAGTTATGTATTTATTTTTATGGAGGGTTAGTACTTACAGTCTCTTCCGTTACTGTAATACAAGCTTAATAAAAGCAACTCAAAGGTACAGAGGGCCTTACAAAGTGAACCACATAATACTCCTGCAGCACAAGAATGACAGTTATTATTAGCATTATGAAAGTACTTCATACTTAATTAATAAAGGCTGTGCCTTACATCCACCGTGGACAGAAAGCCCTTTCGATGAGAGTGAGAACCAGCTATGGCTAAGGGGCTATGGACGACCTCACCTTAAAACCTCCAAAATTCGAGTCCCTGCTAATGATGGGACTTCAGGCTGTGACCGCCCTCCCCTTCCCAGGGGGCCTTGCTTTGAATCAAGGCCACTAATGGTGTAAGGGGAATGGGGCTGTAGCACCCCTACCGACCAGAGTATGCCAGCTTCGTTTGATCTTCTCAGGCCATTACATGCAGCAAATTGTTGTTTACAATTAGGATCCTTGCGCCCTGTTCCAGCTGCTGTTTGTGTCGCATGCTATTAGGACAGGGACACTGAAGGAAGATTCCGGATTCTGTTTTAGAATGTTCCACATTACACTAAAGAAAGTTTTTTTATTTGCTTTAACAACTCACAAAACTGTTTAGAATTGTTTAGAGTGGTACATTACAAAGTTGGGGTACAAAGTTGAGTTGTTTAAGGTGGCTTCTTGCTTCGTGATTGGTGCGAAAAATATTTGAACAAGCAACAACATAAACAATATTAGGGACACAGCCAGGTGTCACCAACACATGTCTTTAAAATGCCTCATGTCTCGCTCCCCTTATCGACCGGAACAGTTTTCAGCACACATCTTCGCTATGTGCCTGGCATATCGAAATGTATACACTGAGGTATTTTGCAGCAATAACTCTGAAATTTGGGTGCCACTTTCTCAGGGTACATGTTTCATTACCGTCCTCGAGGCAGACTCAATATTCTTCATGAAAGCGCTTGTAGCTCATCAGCTTGCTCCTGGCCCATATCAGCAGTGACTCCATTGCCGCCTTACCTGATGGAAGACACAACAAAGCCTGTATTATGCTGATATAGAGGCAGATAGGAGATGAGACTGTTAAAGTGGGTGAGCTTGGCTTCTCGCACGAAACCACAGCCACGGTGATGCAGAGGTTGATGGTTGCAAGCTGTCTGGGGGGAGAAGCAAAATCACATTTGAAGTTTTTGACACCTTTTTTCATTTATGGCAATTTGAAGTTGAAATTCAGAATTCACAAGGAAAGAAGGCCTTCAACTGTATTGTAGGATCATCTAGCCTAACTGTGAGGGCATTTCATTGAAATTTTCACATTTTTTGCTTAATCTATAAGGAATGATTAATCTGTATTTTTCCTTAGCTTTGAGGAAATTATCTGTTTTTTATGTTTCATGTGCTGAATTTCATATAAATTTCATCTACAGTCAACACATGATGTTATTTGCAAAAACAGCAAACATAATACCTTCTTTGTTAACTTAACAACTTAACAAAGTTAACAGCAAAATGCTTTGTGGTGTTAATGAACCTTGACCAAAAAGTGATTGTAGAGACATGTAAAACATTTTTTTAGTATTAGAGAGGGACATGGATATCTCTTCATTTTTCAAAGGCAGTCTTTTTCACACTCCTAGTTTTCAAAAGTGCTCGGTGCCATTTTCATTGCCTTCATGAAATAAGGAGATCAGACCTTCCCTTATCCCAGCATAGAATCTGGTGTATATCAAATGAAGCTTTTTTAATGAGAAGGTGTGTTTAATTAATGGTATCAGCAGTGTAAATCAATGTGCTTTTCAGTTGCAGTTGTGCTATTTCAGTTATTTTCAATCAGTGTCTTTTTTTGGAAATCTATTCCTCTGTTCTGGTCCCTGGCTGATTTGTCTTATTTCTGACAAAGTGAGGAAAAAGGACAGAAGAGCTTTTATCCTTTGAAATATAAAAGCATATGTATTTACTCAGCCAGTGAGCTGGTAAGACAGCACTAATCTAGCAGATGGTAATGCAGCTTTTAAAATTAAGGATGCGTAATATCTAAGTGATACAGTGTCTGGTGTCTAGAAACCAAAGGTGAAGGAAAGCTCCAGTTCACAAACACTCACACACACGCACACACACACACACACACATATTCTGTTTGAGAATGTGATTGTAACTAAGCATATGTAAGAATATAATAATAATATTAGTCCCATAAGCGGTAGAGAATTATTTCTGAGAATTATTGGTAAGAATGAATGACTTTTGGACATTCAATGTACTGATGAATGGTTTCTCCTCAGCGGTGGGACGATTGCACTTGGGGGTCTCTTGTGAGCTCCCTCATCTCCTAGTCATGCTCTGATCACTGTCTGAAACTGCTCTGCAGCATTCCGAGTGCAAACTGTTCAGTGTGTTTCTCGGCCCCGCAGCACGTTTCATTAGACAGCTGATTCTCAGAGCCAGAGACAGCATCACGTAACCACGGCAGCCAGGCCCGACCCCACATCCACGAGGAGTCAGTGACTGCGTCCGCGATGTCAGGGCCCGGTCATTGCCCAGCGTGAGGAAGCGTCTCTCAGCGGTACCGGCCCTGGATGTTCCCCCGGCCCTGTTGGGCGGGTTCGGTCAGACGGACACGCCTCGCCGACCTCAGCAGGGCCTCAGGCCTCCGTCTCAGGCGAGCACGCCTGCAACCTGCCTCCCTGTTCCAGCTGGCCGTGCCTCTCAGCTCTCGCAGGGCGCTCAGGTGCGCTCTCACGTTTTTTTGCAAAAAATAAATAAATTAATGAATCAAAAAGGGCAGTCTGCTGAACAGAGCCTGGCTGGCAGAGCTGACTCCGAGTTGTGTGCTCGCGTGACACCTACCTTCCACTCCCTGGGCCAAACTACCATAGTGCCTCTTCCCTCTGCCAAGCCCAGCGCCCGCAGAGAACATCTGACTCACAGCCTCGTCAGTCTCTCATCCTTCTACTCCCTCCTGACAGCGTGAGGCAGCGATGAGACTAAGCGTACAACCCCAAGGTTTTAGGTTTGATTCCTAGACGGGGTAATGCCATTGACAAAGCTGCTTAACCTGAATTTCCAGCTCTATAAATCTGTCAACATACTGTTTGCCACTGTTAATGGAGCTGTCTGATATCCGAATAAATAATAATGTTATCCTTCTCAGAAGGACTGTAGTCATTTATGATCACGTCTTTCAATACTTCTGTACTTATCATACCTTTTCTTTAGGGTGTCACACTATTAATATTACAGTTACCAGCTGCAGTTACAAGTTATACCTCATAAATTTGAAATTGTTCTCTCAGTATGGTATTTAAAATATATTCATAGTACCAGTCAAAAGTATTTCCATACATATATATATATGTGTATATATATATATATATATATATACATATATATATGTATGTATATATATATATATGTATGTATGTATGGAAATAAATACATATAGAAATAAACACATGTGATTGCTCAGTGGTTGACACAAGGACGTCCTGTACAGTAAGCTTAAAGCACTAAGGCACATACAGTCCCCCGCTTCATATCCATGGATGAATGATGAAATTCTGGAATGTGATTAAACAAGATGAGAAAGATGGCCGCTGTCTGAGTGAGCGCTCCTCCTCGTCGGACGGCAGCAACTGCATCACTTTCTCCAGCACGTCGTAGGGAGGGTGAGGCTATACCCGTGTCTTGCATAATTCGGCACGCACCAGCCGGATATCACATAAAGGATATCACAATCTGTTAAAACTGGGACCTCTAGCAGAATTCTCTTTTTTTTTCCTTTTTCTTATATTTGACCGGTTGATTTATGCATTTAATATTTCAACAGCAAAAATTGTCTAACTCAGTTCTGTAATGATGTAGGGTATGAAATAGAGGCACAATTCATTTTCCTTTTCAGATTTAATTAGTTTATTTTATAATGCTATCCATCAATATTGTGCAAGATTAAATGTAGGGGCTTCAAACAGAGGGAGACCTCTTAACTGGAGATATGTTTTACAGTAGACTTCCTGGGAAATAAACGCTGTATGAATTATTCATATAGCTTGTCATAACTTTAATCTTATTCTTAATTTAATTGTTAAAGGCGTTTCTTCCATAATCATATTTCAGGGTGATCCTTTTCTCTTCTTTGAAAACCCCAGTTTAAGCATAGATTAATGTACGTTTTCTTTTCTGTTGTCAACAGTATCATATTTGAGCATGATATATAAGCATATAGGCTGTAAAACCTTTTCAGTAGGTTACATGGCCTTCTTATAAAGCACTGTGCATATGTATATAAAATCTAAAGTAATTAACACAAAGGAAAATAATGAACTGAGGCTGAAGAAAGCCGAACCCAGTCTGATATGTCACTATTCCTGGTAACTAGCTTCTAAGATCTTAAATATGCACACAAAGGCAGGCCAAAATTCATAATGTCACCATGTTCCTCTTTAATAATCCAAATGCCTGGAGAAGTATTATACTTCCAGCGGTCATGTCTAACATGACCCCTCTCACCTTTTGTAGGTGAGCTACCCTCACCACCATGGACAGAAGCTTAAAAACAGGCATCCTTCAAAAATATTTGTGCTGCACTAATCCAGGGATAAATGGCAGTGGCATTTCAACAGTGCGCCGGCGACGTTTAGCGTGCTGTGGTCTCTAATGTCTGTTCCTGATGGAATTCCAGCCTAACATTTCAATGCATCAATGCAGGTCCACCAGAGCTGTTGATGACATCAAATGCTGAAGACGCTCCCCTGATACACACACCAGACAACAGTGTGCTAATGTGCTGGTGTAGCATTCCCACCATTCTCTGTTATTGGAGCACACTCAGGTACTTTGTGTTTCCCCCTTTTTATGGGAACAATGGCAAAGCAGTGCACCTCTTGGTAGCTCCCAAGTAGATGTGCAAGAAGTAACACAGATATCAGCTTGGACTAATTGCACCTGAGCTCCCCACACGAGGAACCAACTCGGCAGCCATGTCGGTATTCCATCCTGAAGGTTGGGGGTTCAAATCCCAGCTATGTCAAAATTCCAAACATGGGCTTCCTCTCTTACCTGTGAGCAGGAGAGACAGGGGTTTGGCTGTTAAACGGCAGCTGTCAGAAGCAGACCCGGCTGCGCATTCCATCCGGCAGGAGCAGAAACGGAAGCGGATGGGGCCTCCAGGTGAGTTTCAGCATGTGTTTGTGTTCCCGTTTTTTTTTTTTTTTTTTTGCCTTAGTTTACTTGCTCACGCTCTCAGGAGCTCCAGAGACTCAGCGGAACTCCACGCAGAGTCACCCCCTGCTGTCCTCCGCCAGGACTTGCAGAATCCCACAACACCTGTTCCGATGACAGTACAGCTCAATCACGCCGTTACCGTCTAATCGCTGCTGAGTACCGTCGAGATGCAGGATGTAGATGGGGACACACTGAGATGCTGAGGGCAGAGACGGAGAGAGTCCTGCTGAGCGTGGACACTGTTAGAAAATGCACGTCTTCAGAGGAAACCTGCAGGAAGGAGAGTATTTCCCCCTTTGATTGCTGTGGATTGCCTTGTGCATGGCCTGCGATCCAGCAGGGGAATTAGATTATCAGTACTTAGAGGCTGAATTGGAATATTATTCACTGCTCACCCTGTTATTAGGAAACTGAGTGGATTATGAAATTGCATAATTGGCTTAAGTGGCAACACTTTTCCAAGGGTGGATTACAACATTTGTTATAATCATTATTGCACATATTGATGTTTCATCTATATGTTTGTATTTACAGGGGTATAACAGCTGTTTTCTGTGCAGTAAAATACCTGGGATACTGGCCTAATAGTAATAATTAGATATAAAGTAAATGACCAGATATTGAAAATGATAAATCTGGATATTAACAATAGAGCAGAATATTTACCGAAGCAATTTGGGTGAAGCGCTCCGCCAAAGGGTATTCAGCCCTGTATTTGTGATTCAGACCTGAGACCCTTTATCCATAAGTCCAGCTACCTATCGACTGCTTCCCCTCTTCCTGCTTATCATTAACACTGTGTACTCAAAGACCTCCACCTTTACGTAAATACTAAGTGTGGTAGTCCCATAGCTCTCACACACTGCTTTTGTGATGAATGTACCTACATCTCAGCAGGTAACCTGCCAGGGAAAAAAAATCAATTTCAGAAAGCCCTTAAGCGGAATTGAAAGACGGGGATCATTATTCTGTAACCTTTGAAGAGGAGGAACATGCGACGGAAATGGGATTTTCAGATAGGAGGGAGGAATATAGCAGGATTAGCTTACATCTCTGAGTCTTAAATGAGCACCAAATGGAATTTAATAACATTCGGAACATGTTCGGATCCTGATTCAGGTTTGTCGTTTTTCTTTTTGTTGTTTCTTTTCTTTTTTTTTGCTGAAAATGGCAAATGACGCACTTGGCTGGCACCAAGAGTCTCCCGCCAGCTTTCAGGAAGATGTGTGTGGCACAGGTGCTGGTTTATGGAATGTAACAGCGTGGTGCAGGACAGAGCACACAGGGACAGTATACACATCAGCGGTGGTCAGCAAGCTACAAACCGTACAGACAAGGAACTTCCTTTTACTTGATAGTGAAGATTACCCTGAACTGTTAAAATGAGCAGCCGACAAGATTCTCTCTCTAACAAACGGCATGTAATGTGGTTCTGCGTCTGTGCGATTCCCATGTAGTCATAATGAAAAAAACAACAAGAAGACAAAAAAAACAAAACAACTGGTTCAAAATTAAAAGCCAGACAACCTTGGATATCCTCCATATAAAAAATATAAAAATGTTAGGGCTGCCCCCGACCAAAGATATTCCTAGTCGACTAGTAGTCGTTAGTTCAAGCCATTAGTCGACTAGTCGTCGCACGTTTATGATATTAATTTAATTATTTAAATATATATTGGTTATTTTTTGGGGCATCAGATTATGGTTTGATTTTCGGGGCTGAGAAAGAATGTTATAAATAACATTGTTAACACTGTGCTACATTACAGAGAAATACAAAACCGTAATAATGAGCCTTTAAAATAAAAATTTTACAAGCGCACGCATGAAGTGGTAACGATTCTGAATGTGTTGGAACAACCAGCAAGGAGACTGAACATTTTGTTCATTTATTTCAACACAGTATAACATAACACAACTTATGAACTTGTAACACCAACACAATAACTTATAAAACAAATGATAAATAAAAAACAGAACATGAAGTTAAACATGCAGTAAACGAGGTAATTTAACTTCCCCAGTGCCCGCGAACACTTGGATAAGCCTGATAGCGAATATGACAATATATTTATTTAGCTGCATATAGCCTTAAATTTTCAATTCGTTATTGTGAATTAGTCCATTAATTATTTAACATAATGGAATGACCCTTTCACGCTTAAGGTCACACCGGTGTGATTAGCCGTTTAGTGCGTATGTTAAAACTGGTGCGATTAGAACCCTAGATTGGAAAAATTCTAGCTAATTTTATCTTTGAGGAAACAGCGATTTAACATTAAGAAAATATAGCAAATGCTAACTGAAAACTATGAAAAGCTTAATAACGCTAATGAAAAAAAGATAACGTTACAGACAGAAACTGAAGTGCACCATGCCATGCTACTCCATTAAGCTTGATTAAGGCAAACAGACTCACCTGCAAGTGTGTGGGCTTGGTTCAGGTAAGCTTGCTCATTGTGATTTGTTACCGTTAAAATTTAAAGGTAAGGTCTCAGCCTCCTGCAACTCATGAGAAGCCACACCGTGGTATAGGATTGTGTATCTGAAGGATTACAGGAAACTGAAAAGAAAATGCGATGCTTTCAGGAAAAAAAAATGAGCTAAGAACTTTCATAAAACAGTATTGAACAGCAGCAGCAGTGATAAGACCATCTATAATGTTTCACTTTGTCGCCATTCTTGTGCTTTGTATTATAAATTGCAATTCTGTCATTTTTAATTATACCAATAATTATAAAATTATAATAATCCCATTACATGTCATCCATTTAGCTTGCTTTTATTATATATCAACTTGGATATGCTTGTGAAGCCCTCTGAAGTGCAAAAATGTACGAGAGGTGTTATACAAATAAAGTATTATTCTTAATAATATTTTTATTATTACCGTAGTTCTGCTTTTATGTGACTGCATGTGCTTGAAAGCCTCTGCTTTTATGTGATCTCCAAAATAAAAAGAAAAATTAGAAAAGTGCGATCTGGTGCCATTCCATTCATTCCAAAACACAAGGTGAATTTGAATTTGGGAAACTGAATTAACAGCTTGGCCACTGACACTCATTACATCGGTTACAGATTGACTCTGAGTGCTAATTAAGTGCTAATTATGCCTTTTGTATGACCCATGACAACACAAAAGTACATCTCCACTTATGCTCGTGGAGCTCTAGCACCTGAACCGGCCTTGTATGGACAAAAAAATGATGTCAAGGTATTTTAAATGCTGCAACGTGAAACAGATTCATTAATATTTTCTTCCTCTATAAACACAAGATAAAGAGCATTTATCAAACTGTCACACTGAAATGAAAATGAGCTCCGCATAATATCGGGAAGAATACGCTGGAGATAATCCTAAATTTGTTTGTGTTTCCATCCTGTGCCTTACACTATTTTGTCTCATTGGAACTTACAAACATGTATTTGGTATGAATGTTTAATCAAGAGGTTCCTTCACAGAGTGATAATGTTTTGTAAGTGCAAATTGCAACTTTAGGCAATTTGTTATCATCTGTTAGCTTTGGAAATGCGATTACCCAGAGAGGCTTTCAATTGGCCATCTCTGTTACCCAATTATAAAGCTGTCCCTGAAGCAAACGAGGGTGAGAACTTTGCAGAACAGTGCACCAACAACATCCCAATCTAGGACTCCAATCCATAACTAACAGGTTCAAAGGTCCAGCCACTACACAGCTGCTGTTCTACTAAAGCAGGGATGTGATTTATTTTATTTTATGATTAAGGTTAAGGATTGATCCCTGTATTCAATCAAAACTGTCAAAAAGAGAGAGAGAGGGAGGGTTGTGGTACAGTACTGGATTAATATCTGACTCCACTGAATTGATCTCTAACCATTTTTTCGTTCATTTCAGTAGCGCTATCTCTTAAAATGACTCAGCAGTTTTGGTTTAAATATTTAATATAGTAAATGTGACAAAAAAAAAAGCCCTTCATGGTAGAAAAGTAGAAAAAAAGTGATTAATCGCCTTTTTTCCACAAATGGAAAATTGCCTTTGGCTCCACCTAAAACAAGAACAAAGTTATCAGGACAGTATTAATTATAAATTAGAGCATAGATTTGTCCGCTCCTGGCGTTCCCTCAGAGTGAAAGCAGGGGACTGAAGCAGAGATGATCAGATGAGGCCTGACAGAAGCTTGTATTCAGAGCAGATGGCTGGGATGCAGGTATGGTGGTGGTTACATGTGGACAGTGAATCGTACTTGACGTGCTGTCAAACCTGAGGTCAGCACAGCAGCTAAGCAGACGCACGCTCGTCCCTGGAGACACTGCTGGTTTGGGGGAGGGTGGTGGGGAGGTTGAGCAGGCAATACTTATGGCTAACTGGATAACTCCTATGCCAACACCGACACCATCTATTAAAATACACACACAAAAACGAAAAAGATTTGAAAGCCGAAGTCACCGAATCATGTGATTTTAGTTCACTGTTATTATTTTCTGTTGAGCCCTGATTAAGGAGAAATTGTTTTGCCAGACAGCAGAGAGGGACAAATGTTGCTCAGTGCCTTATTTTAATAATGGTTCAAAATGGTTCCAAGAAATGATTTTGGAGTTTCAGACAGTCACCTTTCCATTTTAAATTAGGACAAGCTTCAACATCTTTGAGTACTATCATTAACATTTCAATCCCGGAATGCACAAGGATTCAGTCAGCCTAATAAAAGTGTCTTGATTTTCTGTGTAGAGATGTTGAAGATGTAACCATGTTTCAAAAATCCTATTTAAAGCTAGAAAATGTTTGCAGGCCCACTAATACCTGATAATTTCCTCCTCCCCTACTCCCAACACAACTATCTGGGTACACATACTAAGATATTGCTCACTCCAGACTACAGTGGTGATGAGCAAAAGAATGGTAACATTTCATTTAAAAAAAACTACTATTGGTAGGGGGTAAAGTAGCTTTTGGTTTGAAAACTTTTTTTTCCAACAATTTGTGTAAACTATCCAAGATTTTTTTCCTCACAGGGTCTCAAATAAATACTGTGCTTTAATTGAGCAAACATGTATGACATTCCCAAACCACAGCACCCACTGCTCTATGCCAGCTAACTCTCCCCATTGCTATCGCAGATGCTAACCCAGCTATGTAACTATATATGCCAAACTTTAATCCAGCAGCCAGGGTATATAAGTTTCTTTCCCTTCTAGCCAACAGTCTTACTCCAGAACTGATAATTGCTTATCTCTTTTTTCCTAGACTGAAAATGCATAAATCTTCCTTACGTACATTCCTGATGACATTGTACAATATGTATAAAATGTGTAATTATTTTTTTTGAAACTCAGGATTGGGCTACACAGCAGTGTGCCAGCACTTCTCAAGTAAACTAAAATGGATACATTGCTTTCAAACTGGATGCAGTAAAGGGATTCATGAAAAGCTACTCTTGCCATGAATAGCACAGTCTAAAAACTGCACTTAAAACTGACAGACATACCCTGCAGATCCAGTTCTCTGATTTCAGAGACAGCAAATTGATTCTGATTGAAAAGTTAAAAGATAAATTGAACTACCTACTGAGAAATAAGGCAAAATTCCTTATTCATACAAGAAAACAAAATTATTATTTTAACAAGAATAGATCCAGAAAGATAACACTAAAGCTTCATAATAATGAACACTTTACAGTCATTCTGTCTCACTGTCACAAGGCCAAATAACCATTGGCACAAACTATCCAAATAAACTGCAGTTATCATTATTTTATTATTTTTAATGATTATTTTAAAAGGATTACATCCAGCAACTGTACAGAATTAACACAATAATAATGAATATATACCTTCAGTCTAAGGTTAAATAACCAGTGACCACATGCAAATTAACCAGGTCCCTGGTCCCTTTTTTGTTCTTTGTTTTGCACAAATCTGAAAAGCTGCATAGGTTGCTGTATACCCAAAATTTCTGCACTCACTAGACCTGCGGCACAAGGCTCTCCACTGTTTCCATGGTAGCTGAAGGAGGGGGTGATGGTCAGGTATAAAAGCCCTGCAAATCCTCAGGTCTGGATGCAATTACTATCACATTTAATAAATATGTAACTATGTATTAATTAAGTGTGACTTATTTACAAAACAGTTAATGACAGATGAATCAGATAATGTTTCATTTTCATCTTGGTTGCTGGTTTACTATTTTTTTAGGCAGTGACTAAACTGTAAAATTAATGTCACAACCTGACATCAAAACAAAAAATCTGAACAAAGGAAAAATGGATCTTTAGAATTATGATTTCTAATGGATTTTACACTCTAGTATGTAATTACTCATTTGCTATCTGCTCACTGTCTTTTTGATAGCTACTTTAAAGAATAGGCCATACTTAATTAATATGTTGGGCTGTATTTATCCTCTGTCTTCTAACAATATAAATTGGCACATAAAAGTGTGACTGACTCTGGTCATTCATTTTGGTCACAGTCATGCCCTTTGTTGCAGAACATGATGACCACTGCTTTTTAGAAAGGTCCTTTCTGTGCTGTGACAGAAATACTGTGCAATTACTCCTCAAAAAGGATAAAAATCTGACACTCTGTTGAAGACATTGCCTTTTATCCTTACTAAATTCAGATGTCAAGCTTTCATTTTGCCTCAGTCTGAAATGCTGCCATTTCCTTGTGAACTTGAGAACAATTTGCAGTTCTTCACACATACTTTCAGATGTTTGACTTTCAGCAGGACTGTAGAGGAAATCTTCAGTGCCATTTTCATTCTCCTATTTCCCATGATTACTCATTACTTTCAGGAGGCAGCCCTGTTTATAACACACAACAGTCTGAAAAAATCAGTCATATGCTGTCAGGGTGTATCCAATCAGGATGGCCTGGACAAGCTACAAGATGCTAACCACAATACAACTCACCTGGAAGCATTCATAATCTCTCAGGTGTTTTCTGTAGCATGTAATGATAAAGCACTGTGACACAACATCATATGAAGCAGAGCAAGGATGTTGTGTCAACCAGGAAGTGTGGCAGTGCCATCATTGTGCTCTTATCTATCATAAGGAGGGTTCTCAGGCATAGGACCTCAGCCATCTTCCAGTTCTTGATATTCACTGTGGTCTTCTCCAGTATCATTTACAATAATTATTATGGTTATTCTGCGGGATTAAAGGGCATGGAGGTGAAGGTGGGAAGATCATGATGTCTGTCAATTAAAGATCTGTGAACCCCATGCAGGGAATAGGTAGGGGGCTGAGGTGGGTAATTGGCAACTCCAGGAGTGAAATTAAAATTGTAATCTATGAATAACCTGATGGGAAATTCTGTTTTATGGAGTCTTCTTTCCTTAAATGGTGGTGATGATTTTTGTGATTTTTGTGAAATCATCCGACTGATGAGACCCCTCTTCCACTGGTTCAGTATCTCCCATGACTGGAAGAATGCATTCTTCTTGAAATCTATCCCAGAATGCAGATCCTTTAAAATCACCATGGAATCCAGATTACCATCAGAATTCTGTTACTGTCATGTACAAGGATCTTGAAAGATCTTGACAAGAGCTGAGAAGTATCTTAGAACAGATCTTAGATCAGTTAGGATGGAAGGTTGAGGAGCTCTACTGTGGATCCCCTAGTGGTTCTGCTGAGCTGTGGTATGGTATTCTTAAAAGTGTTAAAACCTCCCTTTGAAATTGTCATTCCAAATGGGAACTGCTCTGCCTTTATGGTAAACCAATGTGACCAAAATCTTTGCCCACAGACCCCAGACTGTGGCAACACCAACCTTAAGACAGTGTCTGTGTTAAAAACCACAAACCTGGTAAGTGAGTCAGTTTTAATGACATAGTGTTAATGTTGATGATACACCATCCTGCTCGAAGTGTCCATGTTAAAGAAATACAAAATAGCTAAGAGTGTCAGCCCTGACAAAACACCAACCCACAAACAAATTTCAGAGTTTACAAAACTCAGTAAGAGTGTCAGTGTTAAAGACACAACTGACTATTGTACTGGTACTGTATCACGTAATCTTGTGTGACCAATGTCATGATTTTGTTTGAGAGGCTGACGCATGTACCATGTGCGAGTCTCCATGATGCAAGCTGCAGGGTGATTGCAGAATGACAAATGTATGATTTAATTAACAAAAGAAAAACATTTATCCTGAAGAATTTACTATTTACGAATTTATAATTCGGTTTTAATTAATTTACTGATTTGGAATAAAACACGCAAATCCCCAGGTAGGAGTAATTAAAAGAAACTGTTTAAGTACTCTTGCATTATTGCCATTTCTCTCCTTCATGTCTAATTTCCCTGATGTATTGAAAGTAAGATTTAATACAGACACAGTGAGGAAAAATCATTTTTATAATGCTGCTCATAGAGCCTAGTCTTTCATATTCTTGTTAGTGTGGTATTTCTATCCAATTAGATCCGCATTCTAAGGCGATATGGATCGCCTTTCAAACAACACAGTAACCGCACTGCAAAATTCAGAAACTACCCACAATGCACTGGGAGGTTTACTGATTTATTGAGTAAACAGTATCTGAGCTCTGGCAGCCAAGGGCTCTGTGATCGCTTGTACACAGATCCAGGTGCATATATCATTTTGGGCCTCCTGGTATTTGCTTGATCTCCATCTTTTTTTTTTTTCTAAGTTTTCCTTTCTATGTATGCCCACCTTCACTTGCAGAATGTGTACCATGGCACTGAGTTTGCCTCTTTGGCAGACATTCACAGAAGATAACTAGCAACACCCCAGACATTATGAATCAAATTGATGGGTGGATATGATGCTTTTCAGAGGCTTTAATCGAGGGTGACCTGCACAACATAGAGTATATATGTGTTGTTCCAGGATATTTTATGGAGGTAATTCGATTTAAGCTCCACAATCATTGGCACAACAGTACCATTGTGTCATACCTAGGACTCACTTAGGACCTGTAACCCACTGGTCGCAAGTCTATGGCACATTGTAAAATACATATTTCATATTATAAAATCCATAACAGACAGATGACAGGGTGGTTTTATATTCTGTGGAAAAGCAAAATCACCAGAATCTTTTCACAGGACCATGGGATTCCCCCCAATTCCTCTTTAGTTGCCACACATCCATCCCACAACCTCTGCAGATCTGGGCACCTGTAGAAAGCAAAGCGGAAAACAGCGTGTATTTGGAGGATGGCGGGGGCTGTGTGGGCGACGCCGGGGCGAGCTTCACTCAGTGGAAAGAAACGGGCGTAAGAAACAAATGCACCTGTCAGCTCGGCATAGCGCCTGCAGCAAAAGCAGCTCTTCTGGGACTGCGAGCCGCAGTAAAGTGTGTTACAGTCAAGGTGTACTTAAGACTGGTGCTGTGACAGAGAACAAAGCACGCCTCCTGACAGGTCCGGAAAAGAGAGAGGCACACGCACATCCAATAATTAGCACCGGTGCAGGGTGAAAAAAGGTAATTAAAGTAGAAGAAAAAGCACAGTGCTGTTTAAATGTCTTCCTGCAAGAAAAAAATATCATTTCCACTTGCGCGGCCCCACCACAGCATAGAGCCAGTCCTGTTCAAATAGATGTGTTAGCAGACTAGCTGGATGTGACGCCACCTACAAAGATCAAAGTGTAACAAACTAAAGACAGACTGGAAGAGAAGAAGTGTGTTTGGAGATCTCTACATTAGTAAGCATAAATACTGTACCAGTCACAAGGGCGCAACACACAATGACACAATGGACTCAAACCAACAACACTCTGGTTACAAGGCCAGTAACACTGAGCCTTTATTAATGTACAGCTTTCTTAAAGTCCCTTCTCAGCGACAGGTGAGATGACAAGATGACAAAATACCCTTCTGATGAGTCAACATACCTGAGCTGCCTGACGTCGCTCGTGCGGACGTTACAGTCATTCCTGCCTGTCTTTTGAGATTGAGCTGCTGTCACTAGCAAGGGCTTTAAAAAAGGACACACTGAAGATCTGAGTCTTCTGTTTGGGATTTAGCTTCTTACAGGATTCGCCTTGGTGTCTGATGGCTCTGGAACAGGTCAAGGTCACAGAGGACCTAAACGGCCTGGATGAAAATGTAATTAAATAACCCAGCTGGAATTTGGTTCAGATGCTATTTCAGTCGGGTGTCTTTTTGGGGGGCCGGGGGTTAAAACTAATGCAAGATAAAAGGAAAATACACGGCGGCAATGTTACATTAAGCTCGCTGAAGCGCACCAGAGTTTGGGATCGCTCTGTAAAAGCCAAGGGAGATTACTGTGAAAGCTCTGTGTATTTAGAAGCTTAAAAGAGAACAACTGAACTTCAAGGCTTTGATCAAGTGAGCAAATCGCAACGGCAAACTCCTTATTTGTTTAAAAAAAAGGAAAGCAGGGCACATGAGTTTGTATTTGGCGCAGATGAAAGGCTGTTGCTCTGTTTTGTTAGCGCTGTGTCAAGGGCTGTTTTTCTCAGGCCTTTTCTTTCCACCTCGGCTACATTAATTCAACACAATTAAATCCAAAATCCACTCTTAAAGAGAGACGCTTGGTCAGAGGTGCCATACACACTATACTAATTGATTCTAAACAACCACAAAACATTTTGCATCAAAAAATGTCCAATAGCCAGGAGCCACATAGCCTTGATGCCAGCACACAGAAATCTTCTCTTTTCTGTTGAAATGTAATTCATTTTTAGGAGGTGATAGTTTGCTGCTTTTGTGAAGTACATGAGTAGCAGGAACGCTAAGAGCGTTGCTGAGCCTGTTCCTGGTAATTTCCCCATAGCAGACAGTGACACCACCATCTGGAGACAGATGGAAAGAGAAGCCACTCTCCTGAGATCTGGATTTTTTGGCATGGCAGGATGGGCTTCTTTCATCACAACTGTGCTTCGCAGGGCCCGGGAGGTTGTTGGTTCCTGGCCCAGAACTGACCCCATATGGAGGGGGGGGGCTTCATGAAGTGTTTCAATACCCTTCTGGGCCGCTGATCCACATCTACTTTAGTAATGAAGATAATCATTTTGATGGAGTCAAAACCTTATGACCTTGTGACCTTAGGGAGCGGCTGAGCACGCCTTGAGCTATCAGTTTTATCCAAAAATGCAGCTGGTAAAATTCAGAGCCTGCCACCCCCTGGCTTTCCACCATGAAATTGCATCTCCTTTACCGAAGTGGCTTTGTTGTGTCTTGGGAAAAATTGTTGGGTTTTCAGGTCAGTAATGGAATCAAAGCAACACTAAGTGGGCTGTCATGTGTCCTGTGATGACAAAATGGGCATAACAAAACAAAATTAAACGCATGGGTTGTGAAGTTTTCCCACCTCACCCCTCAGATATGGGCTGGCTGTTCTCTGTATTAACTGTCATATAGATCACTGCAATGCATGTTTGCCTCATGAGTAAGTACTGTATAAATTCCTATGGCAGAGATGAGAATCTCCCTGACATGCACATTAATTCATAGAAAAGCATATAAAAAATAGCTATTGAGTGGAATTATGGTATGTGGTTGTCTGTAATTGTTTAGATATGTGATGCTGATTAGATTTACATGCGTATTGAAAATGTCACATTGTCTTGTTCTGACCTCAGCTGACTACACGCTTTGCTGAGCAATAAGGCACCATCATTCTGAACAGCAAGAGCAACACAAAAAGCAGAATATGCATCAGGAGCAGCTGCCAGGTGTGGTCTGATTTGTGCTTTCATTTGATGATTCATCTGGTTTCCCATGAACACATGGCTTATCGCTGAAGGGCATCGGCTGTCTCTATAAAGACATGAGAACCACAGCAGAGCGAGCACTTGTATCGCGGGCGCAGGGTGTCCACGCCCTTGCCGGGTTCAGGGAAATCCTTGTCCCACGACAGCATCAGGCTGTACAATCCCCACCCTTACACCCCTCAGCAGTTACACCAACATTTTCCCTCTCTCACCATCTCTCTGACACAACTTATAAATAATTTATCCGGACACAGGGAATTGCGTTTTAAATACAGGATTATTTCTGCCCTCCATGGGACAGTGATGCAGAAGGCACTGAATACCCCCCCACACATCTCCCACCCCAACCGCCACATCCCTCACAGTCTGTCTCCAGGGTGCTCTCTGCGCTATAGCAACAGTCTCCAGGCGGTCCTGAGCATGCAGCTGGCCCAGCCAAGGAAAGACAGAATGGCCGCAAGCTTTGCTTCCAGAATGCCTCAAGGAACGGCTGCCAGAGGTCCGCCTGCTCTGCCCGTCCCCCTGCCGTTACCCGCGTCAGCGCTGTGACGAACTGCGCCGGCCCGGTGAATTATTCACCAGCCTCCGAAGCAACGAAGGAACGGCCATCTGGATTTCACTGGCTCAGCAGGAAGTGTCACTGTTGTGTCGTTACTAACGTCCTGCCCTGCCGCCCGTCCCCTTGACTCCGCTCTCTGCTGAATGTCGAGGCTTACTCTGCATGACACTGTTTTAGGCCAACTTGCTTCTCATCCACACATCCTGGACCTCTTAACTCATAAAACCCTCATGTGCTGACGACTGATAAAGGGCTCCTGAGTTCTTTGTATGACATTTATTAGGCCAATTTATATTTTTATCCATTTATTTGGCAGGGGCTCTGATCCAGAGAGCCATACAGGCCTACCATGGAGTTGAGTCATTAAAATATATATCACTGGAGCAACAGGAAGAAAGGTATAAGACAACCGGTAAGACAGGAAATAAGCATTGAGCTGCAAAAGTGCTAAAATAAGAGTGCCACTGTAATTGTGGCAATCTTGCACATATAATACCAAGTGAGGAACATACAGTACATACATCATTTGTATGTACAATCTAGCAATTACACACAGGAGCAACATCATTTACAACAATATTTATTACTGTTGTTATTTGTAGCAATAAAATTAGTAGTAGTATAAACCTGAAGTTGTATAGTTTGTATTGAAAATATTAAATAAAAAATGAATGCACTGTTACATTATTGGACTCATACTATGAGTCAGAGGTGGACAGCCACAGGGCTGATCATAATGGCCATTCAAAAAAGTTATGATCAGCAGCTAGCATGTTACTCGTTTGTCAATTCATGTGTGACTAACACATATGTGATTGATCAAGAATGAGACCTACAGCTTGTGCAGTACCAGTATTTGTTAATTAGATTTCATGTACAACTGATTATTGGCTGCCTTGCATTGATGATTATGAATGATGGCTGGTCGACCTGGAAAATGCGCAAATGGTGAATGTAGGAGTTTAGGCGGGTGCCCTGTTCCAACATCAAGCTCAGGCACAGCTCAGGGGAACGTCTAAACAATATGCACTTAAATGCAAAACATGTATCCTTTAACATATGGCCCAGCTTTAATGTTTAATGAGGTTATGATCATTTATTTTACACTATTACACATATCCCCTCAGGCTGGATGGATATCATTTTTAATGACCGCTGTTATTAAACTATCCGAAAGACACTGCTGATCTTTAATTCCACTTTATTTTATTCTACATTTGGAATCGATGTGGCTTCTCATGCCTGCGCATTTCTACAGTATGCGCTGCGTTACTGTGGAAAGGCCCACAGAGACACAGCCTCAGTTAAAAAAATGTAATTTGTATAATTTTATGTGGGCATGTATTGTTAAACCTTGGAAATGCATTTACCGTACAACAGATGAACTGCATTCATGAAACTGCAGCAGAAAGTAACCATGTAATTTTGACTTCAGCAAGGAGTTAAAAAAAGGTCCATTGATGTTGTTCCCCCGCAGAACAGCTTGCAGGTACTATAGGCTGTGGTTTGTGTTATGTCTTCTGTAGTGCTCAGTGAGTCCCATACTTTGAATTTACCACTATTTGCATGTTGAAGACAGGCTTCTGAAAAATGAATAATTAAATGTATCGAATAGATGTGATAATGTACGGTACAGATTGTGTAGAGTGTCCCTAAGTCTCTTTGTCCCATATGCATGAAGTCCCTTTGTCGCTAAGCCCTTGAGGGGAATATGATTTCATAACCGAATTCCTTGTGAAGGTTGTTTCTGTTAGTAGCAATATTGTAGTGGTAAAATTCAAAAGGGCAAGAATTTTGCCTCCTTTTATGAAAAAACCTCATCTCATTGTGGTTTGCAAATGAGTCGAGGACCACTTGGTAAAGCAAAAAGACCATAAACTTTCCTCCAAAACAGTTTGCACCAATGTGCCACCCCGTAATTTTAGTGGGGTTTTCATTGACGTTTTTGGGGAGACAGTGCAGCCACGGCTGGGGGTGTTTCTTCATGGCTTGGATCGCCCTTCAGTGAACTCCCTTCAAAAAAAAAAACATGAGGAAATGTTATCTGGACCATGCTGCAGGTTTCCAGAGGGTAAATTGCAGTGTTTAACATTCCTTCCAGCACAAATCAAGAAATTCTGAATCACCTAAGTTGGCAGATACACAGAGAAGGTAAAACGGAGATATTTCAGGTCACGGAAACGCTGAAAACACAGCGTATCATGTTAACAGATCTTATCCTCGGCTGCATTCTTGTTGACCATCTTCTTATTGTTCATAACTTTATGTAATGTGGCAGGATTTTTTTCACACATGCTCATAATGCTGTCAGATTCATCTGTCTTTAATTTTCAATAATGCAAACAGATCATATGGCATGTGCGTTTCTGTGTGTGTGAGTGTGGTTTGTGTGTGAGTCTGTGTGCATGCCGTGCACATTTCTTACCCACAAATTTTTGGATAAATTGCATTCTGTGCGTTTTTATTTGAAACTATTAAGCCCACACTAATAAATGCATCTTGGAAGCCGGGGGTGACGATGGAAATTTTCAATGAAGTGCTTAAACACATGTTCGGCAGTGAAGTGGATGAACGAACTATGTGTGGCATAATCAGAAACAGTAGAATCTCATAACGGCTGTAATCCCAGATGCACGGCTGAGTAACAGTCACTTTGTGCGCACCATTAGCAAATGCATGCAGTAAAATAAATAAATAATGAAATAAAGCATAAATGTTTTTT
This sequence comes from Megalops atlanticus, assembly GCA_019176425.1. Classification (NCBI taxonomy): domain Eukaryota; kingdom Metazoa; phylum Chordata; class Actinopteri; order Elopiformes; family Megalopidae; genus Megalops; species Megalops atlanticus. The sequence goes on from CM032878.1 coordinate 27,417,166, forward strand.
TTTGTTTGTTTTAATCTTTTCCTGGAGATAATTGTATTTACAGCTCATTTATTTTGGTGGTAGACGTTTAGAGGAATGTGACCCCTTTCTGTCTTGGAATAATATCCATTAAGCACACTGCACTCCCATTAAAAGGAGCAGGGACAGAACTAACCCCCGCGCTCTCTCTGCTCCTGGATTTACTGCTTAACTGAATTAAGGAGATTCCATTGAGAGTACCCGCTCATTTAAGAAAATTACAACTGAAAAATGACCCCAGAAACAGCAATAAAATAACAAGTGCAGCCCACCAGTAAGTCCTCTTTAGTCATTCCTGTTGACTCGGGTCACTTAATGAATTAATGTACATCCGCTGCACAGCGCAATTACAAGGGCCAAGATATTTTACACATGCATTCTGTGTGATGAAAATATATAATGTGGTTGATTGAAATGAAATTAAATAGCTGTGAAATAGCTGTACTGTATTGGTATAGTGTGGTACATTACAAAGCATGGTGTGTTTTTAATAAGTGTGTACAGCATACTAAAGCATCATTTTATATTTTTGTACTGTACAATATAGTGCAGTGTGGCATAGTTCAGTATGCTGCAGTGTAATGTAGTACAGCATAGCATAATGTGGTATGGTACAGTACAGTTATGGTGCAGTTGAGCACTGTGCATCATGGCATTAGTTTGGGGTCATGGTGCTATATTTAACTCAAGGCCATAGACTGCGGTGTGTTTTCATAGGACTGGGAGGACTGACCATGTGAACACACCCAGTCTGCAGTGATGACCAGAAGTGCGGTTAGATACTTGTCTGGGAGGAGGTGGCACATTTACAGTGACCACATGGCCAGGATCAGGGAGGAACTCAAACATGGACCGCAAGGACCGCAGCAGGACCACAGCAGGACCAGGGCTAATTAAATGGCTGACCAGAGCTGACTGGAACTCAATGACACATTTCTCCATTAGGCCTTCTGATATTACAACACTTGTCCATGGGCACGAAGTGTGCACAGTGCATGCTAAAACGACTGACAGGGCAAAATTTCACATAAAAATCGGGCGTGAGTTGTTTAATTTTTTAATGTTTTGCATTTTATTTTAGGACTTAAATTGTGTTCAATGTGGTAATGACTATTATAGCACTGTGTAACTGATTGGCACATGTAAAGATGTGGTCCTGAAGTTTTTTGTATGTATTATTGTTCCTTATTATATATGAAGTAAGTCGGTCTGGTTCAGAGCATCTGCCACATGACTGGATGTCAAGTTAGGGAATAGCACCTTGATGGAACTGATTCTGACCAGGTGAGCAGGCCCTATGGGAAAGTACAGTCAAACCTGTACTACACCACCAAAAGAGCAAATAAATGCACATGATCCAAGAAACCAAGAGAGCAGTTTCCCTCGGGAGAGAACCAAAAACATTCTGGTATGAGGGTTGCCATCCCCCACATCTGATCACCTGCTAATCGCACACGATGAGGTAATGATTTGATGTGACCGCAGGGAGCTCTCCCGCCATGCAAATCAGCAAACTCATTCATTTCAGAAACATATACAAAGAAAGCAGCATAACAAGCTCCTTCGGGGCAGCGTCCCGTTATGGACTGAGGCATTCTTTATGTTTGCGAACATGCAGAACATTAAAGGAACTCTGACATTATTCAGAAATCCCTCTAAAGGCACTTCCCATTAAGATGTATTGTCTCAATTAACCTTTCCTTGTTTCTGGTATTTGTCCTTCTGTCGCCATAGTAATAATGTGTGTTTGATTTGCCACGTCCCCTGATAAAATTACAAAAGAGCCACCCGTATCCCATGATGCCTTGCGGTGCTCTGCATCTGAACTTCATATCGTGGGGTTGAGAGACGCCCCGAGTCCTGCTTCTTTTTAAAACAGAAGGCTGTTTCCTCTTTTGCCAGGCTTTTGCTGTGCATGTCTGTGTGTTTTCGATTTCTTTAATTTGCTTTTAATTTCCCAGTGTCTGAACTCCGCCCACTGCTTTTAGACAGACCCTGTCCTCAGTGCTTTGAAGAACTCTCCCTAATTTAGGCCTGTTGTGTTTTGAGTGAGATGTCCAACGTCTCCTCTTCATTGAACGTTTGTGTGTTTGCGTGAGAATGGTCAATCATGCTCACAGATTGTCTGGATTCATTCCTTCAAAAGCAATCTGTTTCATGTGTCCAATGTGCCAGAAAGTGGGAAGCAGTACTTTTCACACCAGAAGGTTTCCAGTTCGATTCCCGCGCAGGGCACAGCTGTTGTACTCTTGAGCAAGCTGCTGAACCTGAATTGCCATACATCCAGCTGTATAAATGGATGATATAAAAACTGCAAACTATGTAAGCTGCTCTGGACAAGAGCCTCAGCTAAGAAAATAAATAACGCAATGTTTTTGCTGGTATACCGAAATAGACAAAACCAACAGAAATTTCCCTGGCTTTGACCAAACACATTTTATCATTGACATATTCTTTTATAAACTGCTGAAAAAATACCACATTAAGTAGATATTATTACTGATGAATTGATGCAATTCAATGAAGTGTTTAGAAATAAAAATTTCACTTCCTTGTACACACAAAAGGGCCAGGCCAGAACTGGGCTGTTTTCTTCCTCTATTGAAGTAGGTTATGCTATTTTTTGCCATGGTATATTTTTTTGATACAACCAAGCAGAAAATTATTCTGCCCCCCACCCTTACCAGCTAGCTCTCTCCCCCACCACCCACCCCCACACACACACACACACACACACACACACACACACACACACACACACACACACACACACACACACACACACACACACACTGTACATCATGTCCAGCTCAAGGCCGATTCACTGGCCCAGAGGAATTATGGGAAACAGACATTTTTATTACAAATATGGGAACTGGCTATGATTACAGAACCATTGTGGAGTTTTAATAGGTCATCTCTGTGAGGTTACTACTGCATGGAGCCTCAGAGAAGAAGTGCTGAGGGCAATTAATTTTTTGTGAAAATAATATCCAATTCCCACTAATTACTAAGTCATTTGTGCCAATTACTAACTAGTGTGGTACAAATTAATCCTGATGTTTCTTTGCCCTTCGCTTTATTTGTAGGCCACTGCGGAGAGCTCACTTTGATTATGTATACATGGAGGCCCATGAGGAGAGGCTGTACAGTGGAAGTGAATGTGTCTCCAAACAAAGCCTCAAACCTTTGCTCATATAGTTCCTCCCAGAACAAGCACTAATTCATGTATTTCATATTTATTGCTTTATTTGTTTGGGACACTGATAAACATAGAAACGTTGTTTAAAAAAAGCAAGTCTCTGATGCATTGTGTAAAATTTGTATAGCCCTGCCTAATTTCCTGCACCAAGCCCCCAGGCGGGATTTAGATGGGACAGCATGTTAATGTAAAGAACAAAGAACAAATGAAATAACAAAAACAACAAAAATAAGCCAATAAAAGGCACTGAGCAGTTAATGTTTAATATTCAGTTACGGTGAACAATAGACTGTTTATAAGATCCAGTGAATAAAAATGCTAATCAGCTGCATGAATGTCAGGATAATAAATATTTGGTAATGCAATTAGAGTGGGTTTGGAGCAGCAGGGTGCAGGTTTCCAAGTCTCCTCCTGCAGAGAGCTCCCTTCCCTGCTCATCCTCCTGTTCATGTTGCAGTTGGAGAGGATTTCTGACAGGGGTCTGTAGGGTTGTGTGTCACTTGGCTAGTTTCATGGTAAAGGGTTAACAATTCCTCTTAGGCTTATGTCTTAGGAGTTTTGGAAGGTGTTCTTTTTTTGCCCCTCCGACCCTTAACCCCTCCACCCACCTCCATGATGAGATAATGGGGAAGATGTGTGTGTGTTTTGGGGGAGTATGACTGCATCTAGTTTCAGGTCACATTTTTTTTCCCATGGCACTCAGCTTTGAGCTGACAAATGCGGAAAGATCAATAAACAAGCTATTTAGAAGATTTGACTGATGGAACTGCCTTTTGGGCTTCCAGATGCTGGGGTCTCCAGGTCAGTGGATGGCTCAGGTACTGATCACTCTGCCCCCTAAAATCCAGGTCCAATCCCAGCAGAGCTGATCTGGGGTCAGTACTGAAGGCTGTCACATTTGCCCACCCGGTTGTTTAGGTTCATACCAAGTTTGACTGGTCTCCAACATAAGGTCTTCGTCAGGAACAGACATTAAAGCACAGAGGGTGGGTTCAAACAACATTTGCCCTTAACTTTGTCCCAGAGTTAATTTCAAGTGTTTATTTCCTTCTTCACAAACACAGTTTGACAAGTTCTTTGATCACTGAGATTAACTAAATAAATGCTGTTTTTCTTGTGAAAAAGTAACACTTGCGTTTATGTGCTAGTCAACCTTAGGGATAGAGGTTGATTGAATCCAGGGCATACTCTCAAAGCTGTTGCCGTTGTGGCTGTTAAAGCTCTTAAGGAGCACTGACCACAGACACACAGATGTGACTGGGACCAGGTCTGCTGTGAATTTCCAGCCATGACCTTCACTGTCTGCGCAGCACAAGAAATACAACTGGCTCACCAACTGAAAGAACATGATCTCTATCTACAGCAACTATCTGTGCTTCTGTTGTTGTACTCCAGGACTCTAGGGGGTGATATCACCTTCTGTGTCAAACACACATAATGCTGAGCTTCGCCCACTGACACAGACACACCCACTATTTAACATGCTTCAGAGCAGGAATTATTGATCCACACATATTATATGAATAAATACTGTATCTGGGCCATTATTCTGGCCCGCATTCTCCTTTAAAGCAATGCAGATCAGTGCAGCTTACGTTGTTCAGAACACACTGCCCTCACACAGCTCTGGTTTTATTGATGCAGATGCAGGCCATCTTGCTTATGAAACCATTAAATGGGGCTTCTATTATGTCTGAAAATATCCCTCCCTGGGTGTGCAGGAAAGTAAAAATGCAGCTGAGTGAAGCTCTGTCTTCAAGTTACTGAAATACAGCTGCAAAAAAGGCAAAAAGGCAGAAAAAAGAACTCACTCAAATTGCAAATGTGTTGGCTTGCACAGCCGGCACATGTGGCTCCGTCTGAGCATAGTTCCTGTTAAGTTCCTCCTCAAGGCTGATTTAAAAAACAGCATGTCTGAACACCATCACCGGGAACGTTTCATTTTCCCCTCCAGTTTGGTCCTTGGAAAGGCGGTATGCTAATTAAAATGTCCTGATTGCTCAAGTTTCGGCTGAGAAAAGCGAAAGAGTGGAGGGGAATAAGAAGAGGGCTGGATGCGTGCTGTCAGGGGTCACCCTTTTATTTGATGATTTTTTTTTCTGTTGATGAAAAGTTTTTGCTTTCAGCTTAGGCTGCCTTGCCCCGAAATGTTCACAAGGCCTCAAATCACACGGATTGGATGCGACGCACGACCTGTGCAGAGTTCTGATGACCCCAGGGGCCAAAGTTTGGCCAATGGCAGGCCCAGGGGCCCAGATGTGGCCAGTGACAGACTCAGGGGCCAGGGAACACTGCTCCTGTTTCACACGGGTCATCAGATGGCTTTCACAACAAGAGAGGAGTTCAAGCGAGCTGGACGAGGGACAGCTCAGACAGCAGCTTCTGAGTCACAATTACAAGTGTTAGGAAAGTGGTCCCCTATTCATAAAAAATGATTATGTGTGAGTATGTGTGTGTGTGTGTGTCTGCACTTTTGTGTACGGTGTGCATGCCTGTATGTACATGCATGTGTATACTTTGTGTGTGTGTGTGTGTGTGTGTGTGTGTGTCTGTGTGTCTGTGTGTGTTGTGTGTAATGACATGTATGAGTCAAAGGGACCTCAGGGTGACCTCATGACCTCACTGTGGATACCATAATGATGTCACATCCTTCTGGGGTCTGTCACACCCAGAAAAGGGCGGAGCTTTGTTAAACTGTTTCCAGACAAATTAGTCTGCTGAACACATTACAGAACACACCATCTGAGGCATGCGCTGAACCCCAGAGACACAGAGAGAGGCTCCTCTGCGCAGCTCACTGCACGATGTGTGTCATTAATGGAACGGATGCAAACCCAAATCACCTGTTGTGCCGGCCAAACTCCGAGCTTTGAAACTAAAACTGAGACGTTTCCTCAGGATCAGCTCCTGCACTGTGTGTGTGTGTGTGTGTGTGTGTGTGTGTGTGTGTGTGTGTGTGTGTGTGTGTGTGTGTGTGTGTGTAGGTGTGTGCGTGTGGGTGTGCTGGATTTTGTTCCAGACAATTCCCCCTGGCTCCACTGATATGATTACTCAATCAGTGGCGTACATGCACATCTATGCATTTCCCAGCACACACTGTGAGGAAGTGTTTGAGTACAACACTCAGCTGTGATCACTCATTTGAAAATAAACGTTTACATCAAAACGAATAAACTGGGCTAATTAATTCATTATGAGAATAGGAAAAAAAAAACAGCAAACACGTGGGCCTCCCCTGGGAACTGAGTTTGACACCCCTCTTCTGAGGCACTACCCCTAAAATCTGTGAGATTACTGCCCTGAAGCAGACATACTCTGCCTAATGTCTTCCAATCACGCTGTGTGAACGGATCACATGACTGGCGTGATGGATTCACTCTCCAATCAAACATGGTCAAGTCAGTGACCCTGCCTCGCTGCCCTGACCTCATCAGCCAGAGAGCGCCGTGACGTGGGCAGGAATGTCGCCTTGTCTGACTTCCTGTACGTTTACACGCTCCAAACAGCGAGATCTAAATGAGCTGTTATATATATCTGTCAAACACACCGAGCCCGCGCCTCAGACTTTAATTGATACGGCTGACGCTCTTCACAAGCATGTTCACTTTTCATTATTTTTCCTCTCGTCGGATTTAAAGCAGATTAGAAATAAATGAATTCCATTCATCATAAATCATTCGACAGGGCTGGGATATAAATCACACAGTCTGTGCCCTGCTTAAGCCTCCTCCTTAGATATACAATATACAAACTAAAGAAATAACCGCCACTTTGGCAAATACATGAATGGCAAATACATTCCAAGTGGGTTTGTATGAGGACCCATTTGTTGTTATTAATCTTCTTTGTCAGAAAATGATGTGTCTATTACATGTCAAGCCGTGACTTTATGAAGATTCAGTTTGAAACAGGGGCTGACGTATGTCTCCATGTAGTGTGTAATTACGGCAGTTTAAGGAGAGCAGAGTTACAGCCTGCTAGGCTGTCTTCTCAATAGTGGCACAGCATGACTAGCTAAGTGTGAAACAGAGACTTTATAGGGAGAATGATGGCTCAAATTAATGGAGTAGCTTTTTATCTCTGTGTGTGTGTGTGTGTGTGTGTGTGTGTGTGTGTGTGTGTGTGTGTGTGTGTGCGCGCGCATACCCTTGTGGCAGGACACAGAGGAGAATCAGGAGCACTGGTCTGATCTCTGACCATATATTGATGTCGGGACAGCGCCATTAAGACACTGTTTTCTGTACCAATCACAGAAGTCGTAGAAGCATTACAAAGGCATATTACATCTGTATACTTTAGTGAATCACGAAATACAGCCCTTACAACATCATTAGACATTATAAAAACTTGTTTGACTTTAATGATTAGTTGTAAAAATTCAGTTAATCAGTCCTGTCTGAAGTCTTTCCTTTTTTTAAAATGAACAGGGGGCCACTGTTCAGAACGTGTGATCTCTGTTCTCCCACACCACTGCCGAGTGAGACAGCTGTCTGATCTGTCTCCCTGCCGCCCTCTTTCTGTTTACTCTGAAAACTTTTTCTTTTTGTGGTGAAAAGGGGTGTGTGTGTGTGTGTGTGTGTGTGTGTGTGTGTGTGTGGGGGGGAGGCTTGTAATTGTAAACCTCCTCCAATCCCTCTCTCTGCCTCTGCCTCCCTCATGAGCTCCTGGCTGAAAATCTGTCTACCCCTGCGCTTTCTGGGGCCAGGGCACCCAGAGCAGCCTGGTTAGCAGATCATTAAACCGCTCTCTAATTTCCACCCATGGCGTTGCCAGGGTAACATGAAACGGCAACCGGCAAACGAATTTCTCCCCGTGTGTCCAAATCTGCCTGGAACCGTTCTTTTTTCTTTTGCCTTCAGAGAATGCAAAGTGAGCAGGGCAATTACACACGCAGCCCTGTGGTGGTTCGGCCTATGGGAAGACTGCACTGTGCAGAGAGGGCCAATCGCTTGAGTAGTGGCTGGAGGGGGAGTTCCTATATGCCCCAAAGTGGGTGGAGCTGTCAAATGGAATCACTCTAATTTGGACCAATCATCGTGCTTCAGTGTGGAGGGTAGTCTTTTTTGTTCTTTTCAAACAAGTTACTCAGTGATTTGCAGCGCATAGCAGCTCCATCCAGCATGGAATTCATGAGGCCTCCCTCTCATTACAGTTCAGTGTTATCATCACTGCTGACTGGGTTTGCATTGTGTTTCAGCACAGTATGAAATAACTCTTTCCAATAACAATGTCCACCCATTTGGGAATCTAGCTGCCAATTCCACCAGCCACCTGCAAAACATTTCGCAGCTCTTCCTCATCATCATCATCATCATCAGCAGCATCGTCGTCGTTGTCGTCGTCATTGTCATCATCACTGTTATGATTGAATTATATCTGCAATAAAAGTGCTGCAGTGTTATCCACTGCTTGCGAACACAAGCTATTGCTTACAGGCAGCATTTCTGACGGCTGCAGGGGCGGGGAAGCTGTTGAGCTGTACCTCCACACTGTTCCTCACTCTCTCAAGTTACAAATGTTTAAACGGGGCACTTAATATGTCTCCTGCAACTAGCACCCTGCCTCCATTATTCCCGGCACTGTGCGTTAGCCGTTTGACTTACTGCGCACAAGGTGAGGGCAGCTTATTACTTTGCGTGGAGCAGGCAGCTGACAAGAGAACCATTTCTTTTAATGAATACCATATTTCAGCAATTAGAACCTCCTACCCTGAGCACGCAAAAACATGTCACGGATGGTGAGTCAAATCGCCCCGCCGCACAGCTGTTTAGAGCTGCCCACTGTGAATTTTTAATCACTGAACCGAACCAAAACAAAACAAAACAAAATGTAAAAAAGGACCTCACAAGCAAAACCAGGCTGAAGAAACAAGCCCAATTTAAAACAAAACCAGGTGTGTATGTGTGCCAAAATAATTCTGGCTCAGCAGGTTAAAAAAACAGAGGAGGATACAGAAAAATCAGGACACACTGGGTCAGTATTAGTTGACTGACATACCTTTGTAATTACAATGTAATTAGGCTACATTGACTACATAATGTCTGTATAAATACACATGTAAGGACTTCCTAATTTATGTAATTAAACATTTGATCAATTGTACCTCTTCTCCCTCCTCTAACCCTCATCTTAACCACAACCTTACCCCTAACCTGCACCTATGCGCTGAACCAAACCCCATGCCAAGACGTTCATGTATGTAGATACAGACAGTCCTCCTACACACGTTATATGGAACTTGTTCTCCAAAGCCACACGTTACTTTGAGATTCTGACAGTCAGTCTCATTTAATACATGCAAGCAGATGGTAATGTTTGGCAGGAGTGTGTGTTACCATTAACACAGTCAAGCACATCTGAAATCCATTAATTCATTGGACACAGCTTTAATTGGGATATTGCAGTTTTCTAGCTGAGGGAAAAAAGTTTATAAATGTATAAATCCAAACCTTCGGCTCCTGCAGCATCGCAAAGACACATGTGGTCCAATGTTTTCCTAGCTATTAAATTCATTAGCTCAGTCTGTGTTAATTGAGACCGTTAAGGCAATTCGTTTCCAGGCCTGAACTCCACAGACACGAGCACAGAAATTGCTTTGATCGTTTATATTAATGAGTAACTTTGTGGCGATATAAACTTGCCGTAGTACAAGCTTAGCAGCTGAAAATGCCAATAGCAGTATATGGTTGTATGCCTTCTGACAGCACTTGTGCCAATGATACCCACAATGGTGCTATATTACAAGTATGGCACTAATGATTCGGTACTTATATAGCTGCATGCCTAACCCTATTAAGTACACTTTTTTAAGTCTCTCTGGATAAGACTGTCTGCTGAACGGATAAAAGTAAAGGGGTGGGGTTATCATGTGTTATCAGTCATTTGATTATGTGAATCATTTGTGGAGTTTTTCTCTAAACAGCGAATTCCTTTGATTGGTTCAAACAAGTCTCTGATTGACAGAACTTAGTAGCTCTGCCCATTATGGGGTTTATGATGTCATTACACTTTCAGATTCAATTACATATAACGCATATTTAATTTCACAAGTATACTGTTTGTCTGTACACATTAATAACTGAAATTAAATCTGCAGCAGGACACATACATCTTTCAAGGTGTGCTTGTTTGTTGAATCCCTGATAATATCCTCTGTAAACATACAGTCCTGTGATGGGCAGGCAGTGAAAAACTTAAATTTCACAGTGTCGGCGTCTCTCGCGAAGGTCACAGCCTACAGCAGTATGACTCAGTCCCGCACTGAGAGAGGCCTTAACCTTCATTATATTTAGAGAAGCAAACATCTGCCGTCCCCTCAAGCGTTCCTTTGCAGACAGGTTTATCTGGACCAACGGCTTTAAAAGCTGAGCAGCACAAAAGGTGAAGAACAGCAGAAGAGGGGACCCTTTTCTGTGCGTGTCATTGAGGTAGAACTCACGGAGGAGCGTGCCACACAATGCCGTTCCTAGAGCGCGACAGTCAGAACTCACCCTCAGGGGGACTGGCCCGGGCAGCCTTCGGCGACAGCACTTGATTACTCTCCCATTGCACTGTGGCCCCCAGTTCTGATACTCTGCTGTCGTTGCTTCTATGGCTGTTGTTAAATGAATTTTTTAACAGTCTTTCCCCTCTATGCAGCCCTGCTTGGAATCACCAGTAGTACATTAGGTTTGTTTCGCTGCAACAACCTGTGCAGTTGTGCAGGACCTCTGAAGCTCAGAGAGTGCAGTTCTCCCGAGTCACACCACAGTGAAGTGGGTGCTAATTGGAGGACAGGTGACTACTCCACTGACATCATCCTAGCAACTCACAGGAGCCTGATTAATCAGAGTCTGCATAAAAGTGGTAAGACAAAGAAACCCTGGCTGACCTACCCAACCCTAACAAAGCCCATTTGTTCTGCCTGGAGGTGGAAAACTTCAGTCCTCAAAAGCAGAAGTACTTGCATGCATTTGTTCCATCCATGCACTGAACCAGCTGATTTCACTAATTAGTTCCCCTTCTGGCTAAGGGGTTGTTAGAGAATCCAAGTGATTAGAAGAAATACTGGAGGAATGTCTACTTTCTGCACCCAGAATTTTCCATCCCTGGTTCTGCTGTTGTGGGCTTCTGGTCACTGTCAGCTGATGACACGACTGAGGTCAAACCTGAGCCACAGCACTTAGCCTACACACAAGATGAGTATCTTGCCAAGTGTGTTGCTCTGGAGTTTTTTTTTTACCATAGCTTGTATTTGTTTCACTTACAACACATAAGCTGATAATAATAATAAAAAAATAAATAAAATCAAGGCCTGTGCTTTAAGGCTCACCAGTGACTGATAATGAGCACATTAATGATGACATCATTGCTATGAAATCATCACCTGGAGGGTGGAGTAGGCGGTAAAGTGACCTTTGACCTCTGAGTGTGAAGGGGTCCTTTGGCACTGTGGACGGAAAGCTCCTACTGCGACAGCCCATTTGGCATTGTGTGTCAGGGAACATTTACTGAGAGAGTCTATTTGGCATTTAGCGCCTGGAACTCTTACTGGAAGATTGTTTTTGGCACCATTGAGTAGGAGCTGTTAGTGGAAGAGGTTGCGGTGTGTTGCAGATGCAGTGAAGGTCGTCAGTTTTGGTCCTGTTTGAAATGGGCCACATGCTCTGCATTTGACCCCTACAACACCCCTGCCAGCAGATAAAAAATTCAGGGGGATTTAGGATCTGTTGTTATAAATGATAAACCTCACAGTCCCCACATTTTTCTCACTAATGTCTGAGCCTCCCTTTCCCAGAAAACAGCAGCCATTTATAAAGCCTGGGTAAGATTGAGACCTTCATTAAACTCAGGCTCCAGCTAATCGCACGGCACTGAAATTGTCGCAGAGAACGTGAAGGCTTTCTCTCAATGACAGAAGGTGCATTCAGAACACCAGAGAGCCCAGAATCGTGGCCTGGATTGCCCTCAACAAATAAAAACAAAAACTCTGTAAACTGATTTCATCATGATAATCAAAGGAAAAGGGCAAACAATGACATGCACGTGTCAGAGTGCAGACCAGCTCACTCCAGTTGTATAATGACACACACCCTCATCCTAACATAAAATAATTCTGTCACCCAGAATAATAATGAGGCGTATTTAAATCACCTTTAACAGATCTCACACCCACTTTACACTGAGTAGGGGGCTGATTCACCTCACCTCTACCTGAATGACGCACTTCACTTCAGATCAAAGCTACCCACCTGGACTGCCATTCGCTTTCAGAATGCTCACCAGCAGCTCACATCAGCTTAGACGGAGAGAAAGAGAGAGAGGGAGGGAGGAATATATTTTTTCAGTGTGTTATATTTTCCTTTTTGCTTGGAAAGCTGGGAGGAAAAAAATAATGCTTTTGGTCCCTTAAGGAGTGCAAGTACAAGGGTGGCGATACCATTTTGTGTGTGTGAAATGCCTCTTTATGACCGCTGGAAAGGAACCGTCCCGTGACAAAGCGCAGGGAAATGTGGGTGCAGTAAGCCCAAAGCTTGGCTAATGAATGCAGTTGTATGTGATGTATTCCAGCCCGTTTCAACAGGATATGATTTTATGTGTTTGAGGGGATTTCAGCACTCAGTAGGGGATTCATATTTGCACTTAAAATAGGCCGACCAGTAAAATGAATAAATGTGTAAGAAGCAGTATTTTCTACTGGGGAGCATTTTCCCTTAGACATGAAATAGATTCAACAAACTATTTATTTAGTCCTCATTTTGTACCATGGTTCAAACAGTAGCTGTTACACTGAGTTAATACCATTCTGTGGAAAGCTGCTAGATTTATCTCAAAGGCATTACATGATAGGTCATTTACTCTAAGGCAAAAATTCACAGGAATCAGGGCTACAGAAAAAAAGAAAAAATCTTGGGTTGACTAAGACCATTGGGTTTGGATACAGTCGAAGGATGAAGTCAGGTTTGTCTCTGAGACACTATAACTTACAAACATCACTTAACAAGTGTGTGTAATTGGAGCTTGAAAATACATTAAAGTTCTCTGGAAAAGGAAATTATGCATTACAGAATTAAACCCAGGAGAGAATTTTGTTGGACAGGCCAAACAGCTCACTTAAAGTAGATGGCCCTTCCAAGACTGACAGAAATATGCTTGGTACTGAGCATCCAACCATTGGCTTTCCCTGGGTTTTATCGTCCTGTGGAAACAGCCCTGTGAGTACGTGCTTAGTGAGACTCTGCAAGCAGGGCACAGAGAGAGTGCTGGGAGTGAAAAGTACTGTATGTTTTCCAGCACCTCGAGATCCAGTCCACAGCGCTTTGATGTGAGCACATTTACCAACTCTGAGAGGCCCTCATTAGCACAACACACGACCAGACATCGAGGGTCAAAGGTCAGACTCTGATTGTCTGTGTTAGACCCTCACAGCCAGTGAGGGCTCGCACCCCTAACTGTTTGCATAAATTTCTCCCATTTACGACACATCCAGGGTTCCCAAGGTCAGGTTCAGCAACCATGACCACATAGCAATACCAAAGCAGGCCGACTATTGTGCCTTTTCCCCTTCAGTTCTCATGGAAATATTTTGAGCAAGTACTGTAAATATGATTTCACTGTTGTTTGTTATGAAAAGTACATCAGCACTTTGAGTCCATGGATCTCTAACTGCATTGGATTCTGAACAAATACCACGTATGTTTAATTCAGGAAAATTTTCCATGATTTAAGACATGTTGAAAAATGATATAACATCTTTCAGCTGTATTTAAACGAATGTCACACCTAGTGGAGAATTATTATTATTATTTTTTTTATTTTCTGTTTTTTCCACAGTTGTCATGAGGGAGCAGGTAATAACCATGAGCGAAGCATGAAAATGAATGTGTTTTCATTGGCGCAGAGGCTGTCCAGCAGAAATTAGGCGTGGATAAAATGTGCTGAATGTTATGAGTCTCACATCAGCCAAAAGAGACAGTTGGTTTAAAAACCCAGGCCCGCTTGGCTGCTATCTTTCCAAAACGTCCCGAACGCGGACGGAGCGATCCTGCCAGGAGTCCAGCTTGCTGAATCATTGCTTTAATTAAATGTGACAAGAGACTCAAGGGTCAGTTCAGATCCAACTCCCAGACAAAAAAAGGGAGAGAAAAAAACTCAAAAAGTCTGCCTTCCCTGTGTTCGTTAAAAGTAAGATCGCACAAAAACCAGACCGCTTCGAAGCGACTGTTGCTTCAATTGTCACCTTTTTACTTAGTGATATTCCAATCCCCATGCTGAAAGTAAAACCAGAGCCCATTGTTCGATTCCAGCAGCCTGAGTGCATAAAACTCTGAGGCAGCGTATACAGACCAGGAAGGTAGAGAGAAAAGAAAGGCTCAGTTTATAATTATTTATTAGCTCCTAAATGTGATTATATTTAAGCAATCCACCACAGAGCACAATAAATGGGGCCCAGCATTTATCATTAAATGGTGACGTTTGGCCTCCGTCCCTGACATGAATTTCAATCGCGGCTTTAAACGTGGTCTGCTGGTATTTATAGCACCGCTGCCATCACCAGTGGAGTAAAGCCCCCAGTGAGGGAAATGGTTAATGAAGAGGAGAGGAGAAAACCATCAGCAGTGTGAAATGCTTCAAATCTAATCAAATATTCGATTCATTACCCTCATTTGCTCGTTTACAATTTCTAAATATGAGGTGCATACATGTTTCTTTTTATGATGTCGCACAGTAGAAAATGAAGCCATGCTCATGAATCTCTAAACCAGGACTGTCAGACTTCATCCCTGGAGTTTTCTTTATATGCTGTACGTGTTTTAAGCAGTATCCAATCATTTACTCAGTTTCTTATTTTTTGCATCATAAATAACAGCATAAGGTTGCACTTGCCTGTGACAATATACGCAGCTAAATATTTTTATCACAGTTTTTTTGGGGGAAATGCTTAGGTGTTAACATGCAAGACAAATGAACCAATTAAGTCAGCAGGAATGGGAAAGAAGACCAGCACACTCAGCAAACCTTGAGGACCCAAGTTTAGCGCCCCCTGTCTGAATGTGCCAAATCCGCAGGCCACTGTGGCAGAGGTTTATTAACAGCATCAACAGGGATCTGTAGAGCACCGTGCAGGCTGCTGCACACTGCATGAGAACATCATACGTCAGCGTTTTCCAGCCTGGAAGTGGGTCAGAACCACAGCTCTACAGCAATGTGTGACTGACATTCTCACACTCCATCTCACACTCTTCCTCCTCCGCTGAGATCTCGAGCATTCCACCTCTAGGGGGGCTGGGGTGAGGGGATGCAGGGTTCAAAACCCAGCTTTGCCGTGCTGCCAGGACAAGCAGCCCTCAAGCCAACGAGAACCTAACCGCAGTCCCTACGGCCCGGCAGCCATGTTGGACACTTTCTCTTCAATAAAATTCTGCTCTCTCGGGCCCACCCACACCCTGTCCTGAAATGTAACACATGCTTAGTGAATTGGAATCTGTTTCAATCATGATTTAGAACCTGATTAACCCAGTCCTGATTCAGATATTGAAAAAAAATCCTGGTCCTTGATACCACACCCCAAAATGACAATGAATAACCAAATCACATTGCTCGTTTTATTAACTTATTTGGTCACTGTGAAATTAGTGATATTTTTGCCCCAATAATTCCTGCCAGATCATGTCCCCTGCTGTCCTTCCCTTGCGGCTATGGTTGCCTCCTGACACATATCCATTGTATTGTGTGAGCAACATGCTAATATCCAAAGGATTCCAAAAGGGTAATTGTTAATTAACTGAGAAACCCAGAGGCTGATGTGGCAGCCTCATCTCTCCTTAGATCTTCTGATCACGTATTAATAACAGTGTTAAGTGTTAATAGCATGTTAAGTTCAGCACATGCGTGATAAGAGTGTAACAATAAGCTAATACTCTGTGAAGTACATGCATGAGCACATAGGTGTAACTGTTAGCCCCCTCAGATTCCCGACAAGAATGTGTCTGTGGGTCGGGCCTCTGGTTGTACCTGAACCGAGATCTACCACTTCAAAACCAATTAACATCCACTTACAGCTTACGTGGGCCAAAGATTTATCTGTATCAGAAATGGACCATTACAGGGAGGCTGCAGAGAGCTGGATCAGAGGGCAGAGGGTCTGTAATTCAGCTTGATAATTGCGGCGTTAGGGTCAACGTGTGGTGTTCCAGGTGAGAGTTGTGCTGACAGCACGCAGTGAAAAGCACGCAAACGCAGAGCAGCAGCAGAGCACAATCACAATGGGAAGTTCTGTTTTCATTGTTGGCAGGGTCGAGATGAGATATGCTTTCTCTCTCCGTCTCTTTTTTCTTTTGACAGATTTTGACATTTTAGCATTCTCTCCAGTTGACTGTATATTTCCACTCCAGAAATGTCAAGTGAACTGGGTTTGGCTGCGGATTCCAGGGGCTTTGAAGCTGTCGTGCAGGCCAAGATATAAAAGAAAAGAAGAAAAATTTCCACATGCGCAGATCCAACAAGGTGAAAGTCCACGGTCAATCCACAAGAGAAGCTCTCCTTGCCCATTCCAGCTATTACTGTATTTAAACAATGCAAAGCCAGGATTTACTATTTTACTTTGGAAGCTACAATGAGCTACAATGATCAAACAGGCAAATAGAATTAAGCAATGTTGGCAAAGTGAGACCCTGATCTCAGTATGTTTCTTCTGATGTCATAGGCGGGAGTCTATCAGATGAGAGGAAGCCGGCACACCAGAGGGCCCAGCCGCAGAGCCATGACCTCTAACATTTTAGATGGATATATTCACCCAAACAAACAAATGTTTTGTTATTCCACAATACAGTCTATTTCTGTTTAGATGGACCCCAGGGTTTCCCTCCAAAGTTCAAAGGGTCAGTTGATCACAGAACCATTATGGTAAAATAAAGATGGTGTGCATTTCAAGTTGTTTATTAAGGCCACATGAAGATCACTCTGTGTTGTTTTCCCAGATCTATAGCAGCATGCACTTTCCCCCGGTGATGAGCCCGATGGGGTCTTACCGCTTCTGCGTTTTGCGCCATCTGTGCGAGAGGCATCTGCCCGCCTCTGCGTCCCGCCCTGCCTGTGACCTTGTGAGGTCCACGTTCGTCAGTCGCCATGACAGCCTGGCCGCTCCAGTTAACTCTGCCTTCTGCATGCTCTGGGTATCGTTCCAAAGGCGTGGCACAGAAAAAAAATTAAAAAAAACAAAAACACTTAAAACAAGTCATTGGAGTCACTGTGTTCTTTCCTGAATTCAATACCTTTCCATGTCTTCAATTATTTTGACCACTGAATGTTAAATTTATTTTAACCATACATATACAATGCAGCAAACTGGTGCACAGAACTGTTTACTAACCTGTTGTAAAATTATAATGAAAAAGGATCTTTCCATAAAAGATCTTTACTGTTTACTTAAGAATGTAAGAGATAAACTCCAACATGTGGCCTACTGCTTAGATTCCTGGATTTGAAACTAGGAGCTTGCAAGTTTGAGCTCTGTCAGGGCAATTACAAAGCTAGGTACTTCACCTCAATTGCTTGAGGAAATATCCTGCTGTATCTCTGGGTAATATGTAAAATAATGCCTGGGATAAAGCCATCTGCAGAGAGAATTGGTAATTATATAATATGTGCCTCTCATTTTTCTTGCTCGCCATCTATAATCCAAGTGCCGCAGTTCTCCTCTCCAAGCAGTATGTGATTTATCACAACCTGGCCGAGGCTCCTCTTGGAGGTCTCAGTCCCATGTAAATGCACTTCCTTTCAAAACTATGACAAGAGCTTGAGTCTAACCGCTCGCCTCTGGAAGGCTGACTTTCAGAAGGCAGTTTTGCTCCAAAACCACATTAAAGCACTAATTTAAACATGCATTCGTTTTTTCTTTTACAGAACCACGCTGAGCCTTTTAGATATCTTTCTCCTTGAACTTACAAAATAACACTGAATAGTAGCATGTTTCTGTCATTTATGCTAAAGGATGCTTTTGCGCCCCTGTGATCGCTCCTGGAATGACACAGTGGCAAGGGCAACGGCTTTTTCTCCCCATTTTTAATTTAGCGAAGCATTCCAATGAAGTGACAATCGGCAAGACAGTACTTCTGCCTTGGTCTGTTGAAACAGTCTTCAAAAGGAGCAGGGAAAAACTCTGTGTCCCTCTGCAGGCTTTCAGGGAGAATCTGGCACGACCTGCGAGTCTGCTGCCTGGTGCCTGGGTCTGTTCCCTTTGCAGGACGGCTGCTTCTGCGCCAAGCTGTCGAGCTCACTGATACTCTTGACTAGAAATAATAATGGCGCTATTCCCCCGATGAAAGAGATATGAACTTTCATGCTGTGCGATGCTGTGTGGTGCAGCTTTTTTTAAATTGTTGTTTTCTTTCATGCATACAGTGTGCGTGCGTTTCATTTTCATTCAGAGAATTTGACCAGTATGCGGGGACGTATTTTTTAAGGGCACTGCTTTCTCCCGAACAGTTGAACGGCCAGACTCCTGGCACTCCTGGCTTTTTTTCTGCAGAGACAAAAGACCTCCTGCTGTGTAATATGGCATGATCTTCACTTTTCCAGGAATAATATGCTTTTGTAGCACCTATTATTAATGTTTCGCTCTAATGCCAAACCATCTGTCTTACAGCATCTCTGCATTGGTTCCTTGTTATTATTTTTTGTGTGCGATGCATAATCCAATGTGAAAGATTGATGGCCGTCCTTGAAATGCAGAAGGAGAGAGAGTGAGAGAGAAAGGGACAGAGAGAGAGAGAGAGACAGCGAGAGAGAGAGAGACAGACAGACAGACAGAGAGCTAAAATTATGACTGAAAATATACCAATATAGATGCACACAGGTATATTCTGTCCCACAGTTTAAATCAGTATTTTTTACTCATTTATTACATCACATTTATGCTATACTTTTTTATAGCATCTCGTGGGTTTGTTGGTAGGTGATTATGGTAGACTGAAGGCTGGAGTGTTTCATGCCCTGGGCTGCCCTATAGCCTAGCACCAGGCTAGGCCTAGCAGTAGGCTAGCCTGGGTCTGGTGTGCACTGTATTGGGAAGCTAGTGGATGGCAATAAAGTGAGGTCAGTTATGACCTTACTTTGGCAGACTGAAGACCAGCCCAGCAGCAGCATCCTGGAGAAGCTACACTGGCCTGGTGGTTTGGGCTGGGAGGATCAGCAGGGAGTTGCAGTAGACCGGGAGGGACAGGACGTGGGTGAGTAGGTGGTGAGAAACAGAGATCTCTCACATGACCAACCATTTCTTGCCTGTCTGTCTGTCATCACATTTTTAAATTCCCAGGGACGCCAACACTTTATTCTTTAGAATGTTCTTGCAAAGCCGATTTTTTTTTTAATCAAGTAGAAACAAAAGAAAGAAAGCTCAGGCGCTGTGGTTATGGGTGGAATGCTCATGGAGATGTGAATGCAGCGGTTGATTTCATTTCACTCCCGGGCAAGAGTGTGGGCGGTTAAGGTCAGGGACCCCAAAGCGCCGTGGCAACAGGAGAACACGAGTGTGGGTTCAAGGAAAAGGCCCTGTGGTCATTCTCAGCATTTAAGGAAATAAAACAATGACTCTGCCTCAGCCAATGCAGCAGTGCGTTGGACTCGCCTCACCACGATAACCTTATGCTGGAGCAGAGGGGTGACAGGATGCACTTGCACTTAAACCAATGGCTATTTTTCACACTACACACCACAGTAAAGTGAGCGCCAATTGGAGGATAGGCACTACAGCACTGCAATCTTCCAAACAGGAGCCTGACAAATTGTGGGGTGTCCGAAAGCTTGACAGAGTCTGACATCCCTGGCAGCAGGTGGCAGAGTGGAGCTGTTGTTCAGGAGCTTTTTGTTGCAGGTTTGAGACTGGTGGTGCTGATGCCGTGTGCTGTTATCATGGCACTAACCCTGAAAAGCCTCAGCAAATATCCATCTGGACAAATTACTCATCTGTAAAAAGTGCAAACTATATTAAGCCATCTCGGATAATGGTGTCTGCAGAGCACACAAATAAATCACCATAATAATTAAAGTATGGCTATGCACGAGCAGCGCATCCTGGTCTAGCCGTCAGAAATCTGGCAGACAATATCGAGCGTGGAGGGGGAGCTGGACCATTTCCAAACGATGGGCTCATGCAGAATAAAGAAAACCTTTGGGAGCAGGCAGGTGTACCGCAGAACATCGACAGTCTGAAGAAGTGTCCTGGCTGATTACAGCAAACAGCTAGAGGGAATGTGGCCTCCCACCCAATCTGCAGGAGACTGGCCCTCTGCATTCGACTATTGAGTTTGGCGGTGGACCCATGGGGAAGGAAAGGAAAGAGTATAATATACCAAAGAGGACAAGTGGGGAAAGAAATAAGAAGCCACAGCCTGAGCTGGAAGAGAAGACTAAGGAAGAAGATACTAAGTGCTAATGCTAACAGCAGTTGTACCCTCATCATTGCATTACATTACATTCATTGAGCAGATGCTCCTATCCAGAGTGACTTCCAGCACAAGAGAACAGAAGTGTATTCATTCAAGTTAAATAAGCAACAGTGTCAGAGTAGGCTAACAACACTCCCAGACCAGTGAATGTGAGCACAAAATTTTTCAAGCACAACCACAAGTTAACTTGTGCTAACCTGAAACTAGACAGCCTAAAAACTAAGGGAAGCCAAATACACACACTACCATACTCTATGATACTACGGGTAACATAAGCAGCATGTAATATAAGTAGCAAGTGTTAGGTAGTGGGGGCTGAGGTGGGACCGAGATGCAATCTGAAGAGGTGGGTCTTCAGTCTGTGTCGGAATATGGCCGGCTGTCCTGACCCCTGTGAAAAGTTCATTCCACCACTGGGGGACCAGCACAGACAGGCATCGTGGCTGAGAGAGAGGTTTTGAATTCGATGCAAGCGGTAACAGGGGGCCAGTGAAGTGAGGTGAAGAGGGGTGTGACTTGACTACATTTAGGGAGGTTGTAGACAAGTCGTCCACATTCTGGATTAGCTGCAGGCGTTTGATGGCAGAGTCAGGAAGACAAGCTAGGAGGGGGTTACAGTACAGCAGAAAGAGAGCGAAAGAAAGAGAAAAAGTAACTGAGCACCATCTCTTCAGTCCCAGGTGTTCCACAGTAATATCCAGAATGTGGCTGTGAATTCCTACCAAGGTTTATGGAATAGAAAATTCCCCTCCCATTTTTACTACATCATCATGAAAACCTAGAACAGCAAAACAACAAAAGAGGTAAAACGTTTTTCATTTTGATGACCCCAACGTGAAATTAATCAAACAGAAGTATACAGAGCAGGCTAAATAATAAAATACGTATATAAAAGTTATATATAAAACTATGGACTTCATTTTAGCTTGTGCTCATTTGTACTCATTCATGCCATTCTCCACACAGCAGGGAGAGTAAGCTGTGTGGAAAGGGACACACTCCAACAGGTCTAAAATCTATTCAAAAATCATTTTTAATTTGCTTTTTTTTCCATGTCTAGAATTTTTATTATAATTATTATTAGAAAAAGCACAGACAGAGTGCCAGACATTTTGGGAGCTGTCTTTCTCAAGGGCAAACAGAGAAAAAGCAAACAGGTGCATTAAATACCAGTGGCTTCTAATCTAATTAATGCTGATTGCAAACACATTGCAAACATTTGGGTAGCGAGTTCAACAGAGCATCTCAGCTGAGGGAAAAAACATGCATTTATCCCCATCCCTGAATCTCCTGTAACCTGACACAACTGCAGCACTGTAAAACTAGTATAGGCCAGTGAGCCACCACATATACTTCCATATTTATGTTGTAACTGACCTGTCTAGTACTGTACACAACACAAATACAGATCTGTCTGTAGTAGTGTTTAAATATTAATTTAGGCACACACTGTAGTGCAGCTGGTTTTAACAGTGCCTCAGGCCCTCAGATCTGACTTTACCTCTACTCCAGTTAAAATGACAGGCACGTCATATTCTCACAAAAAGCCAATACGTATGCATATATATTCATATTATTATCTTTTTTTTTGACGTTTTTAACCACGGCAATTTACAAGGCTGTTGTGAGACGTCCTGTTGCAGATATAATCTTTCCACTAACAGAGAGATAAACTAGCCTTGAACTCACAGGACAGGATTTCATGGCCTATAAAACACAAGGAACAGTGAAAATCCTACATGTGAAAGACCATACCAGCAGGAACAGTGGCTGTATCTGCAATTTTTTATTTATAATTATTTATCAGGGACCCTGTAAAATGTGAAACATAGATTTCAGCATGTTGAGTGTATTGAGTTAGCTTTAGCAGGAATAAAGTTTTTGCACTTTCAGAAAGTGGGTTACAGTAACACAATCATGATACACATCATCACAAAGAAGAACAGAAAGGAAGAAGGACATGAGAGTAATAAAAAATAGAGTAAAAATAGAGTAAAAAAGAAGCACTGTAATGGCAGGAGGGTAATATTTTGAATTCTAAAGATTACTGTAATCTTAATGTTCATTTAGGTGTTTTTTTTGTTAGTTTGGAGAATTTACAGTGCGCATGAAAATGAGGGATATTCCCAATGTATACACCCCCAAAAAAAAAGAAAAAAAGTGGCCTGAAAAGAGGTCTGAAACCTGGGATCACATATTCTCAGATGTCCCTTTATTCAGTCCTTTCTGCAGGTTAAAAACAGTTAGAATCATTTTGAAGTCATGCTGGAAATGAACAGTGCATCTAAATATGATTTCCTCCAATCACACTGCTTAAAGAGAGTGTAAACTGTAATTGGATATTTCTTTATGTTTTCAGTCTGTTGTTCGTTGCTTTTGCAAAAGAGGGTCCAAAGAAAAAAAAAAACACTTTCTGGAAACAGGCAAGAATGCTTATTAGGCATGCCTGGAATGCTTGTTCAGTTAACAAAGCAACCAAAATGGTAGCAGTTAGATGAAATTTAAGCTTCATTTTTAGGTTTCATTACCTTCAATCCAGCAGGCTGAGCGTTGTATTAGTATACCATGATTTCGCAAGGCACGCTTAATTTCTGTTTGATGAAAAGGAAATGAATCACATTCATTCAACAGATACGTCCAGCAAGGACACTGTCGGGGAAGTTGAGCTCACTCCTCCCGGCTCTGAAACATATTTGCTCATGCTCCCGGTTCTCGGAAGAAAATATTTTTCCATATTTTACCACTGCTATCTATAAATGTGTACAGAAGATTAAGTAGAAATGGAAAGCATTTTTCAGAAAGGTAATCAGAGTGACACGGCAGCCAATTACCTGCCAGAATGCGGGGACCACATCAATTATGCATATGTATTTTTATAGTCATTATTCATTGGAGCTATGCAATGCCCTATTCAAGAAATAATTCAACATCGTTCCATGATCTCAAAAGTGAATATAAATGGTTTATTTCCATTGACATCTTTTGAGGAGCAATTAAGACATGTTCCCATGTTCTTTTTTCCTCTCGTGTAATTGTCTCTTGGTTTGTGATCGCTGGGCAGAAAAAATGGTGATTTAATTGCTTCCAACCACAGCGGCGCAATTATATTTTACAGTCCGATTTTTCGATGTGATGTCAGCTTTTTGAGGTTTCCCTGAAATCCGAGGGAAAAGAGGGCAGAAGTTTAAAGTGGATACACTATCGGGAATGTTTAAGCTTAAAGCACAAAGAGACAAAAAAAGGCTCCAGATGTGAGGCTCTTGAACAAACTTCCCCATGGAGACCTGACAGCTTTGAAGGCTAAAACTGTGATTTATGTGTTTTTCATGCTTTTGCTTGATTGAGTGAGCATATCACCACCTGACTTAGGTAGAATCATAACGCTAAGAATGCTATCGCTGCTCGGTTAGCTGTGAGATACACATATGCAAATGAAGTTGATGGTGAAAAACCTTTGGTTTGATTTTAATAGTCACATATCACAACTTACATACTGAAGGTTTGTAAGTATGAAGAAAGGCTCATTATATTATCAGATGGGAACAACTCAGTGTTGTTATATGCAAATCTTCATCAGAAACACTGTGATTGAGTTACAGCAGTAATTAGTGAAATCCATAGGCTGATTGGTATGGTTTGTGTGTGTGTGTATTATCATAATGATAAAGTTGTTCACGAAGTTATGATGAGGTCAATTCTAGAGTTGTAGCTGCTCTCAGTATAAAAGTTTTGAATCAGTTATGCATGTGCTTCACTGGGCTGGAGCAATGAAAGGAAAAGTAGCCTTTGTGATTGGTCAGTGGTTTATTATGTTTATCCTGTCATGGGTAAGGAACTCCCTAAAGCTGAACCAGGGTGATACAGTAGGCTAAACTGTAATTGGATAATTATTTCCAGGCTGACAGGTAAGTATCCTATAGTAGCATGTATCTGTCTTGCTGTGCAGGCAGCTTCCAACACAGGGGTGTCTGTTCTTACAATGTTGCTCCTGACCCCTGCATAAACAAATTGTCAGCCCTTCAAAATACGTATTAATTATAGTCACCACTGCATCGGAGAACCATGTTTGATCATTGTGATTGATTTACTTCAGTCAACAGAGTGACAACAAATAGGAGATTGTGGTTCTACATATGTGATGTACATATTTACTAATAAATACATACATCAAACCAATTACAGTCTAACTAATTACAGTCTGCAATCTCATTCCAATTTACATCATTTGCTGTTAGTTTTAAATCACTATACACGTGCTTACATAGATGTTATGAAATCTATAAATAAAAATATTACTGTATTACTAAATATACTATATTTGTTGTGGGATCACATGTAATGACTGTTCAGTTCAGGATTTTACATTATGTATATTCTCAGCAGATGAGCAGCTTGTGTAGCATATTTAACGAAATCAAAAAGCTGGGTCAGGTTACATATCTTGCTCAAGGGTACAACAGCACCCTGGGATTGCCTAGGATTGAAGCTTACAACATTTTGGTTATAAGCCCTGTGCCCTAACCAATACTCCATACTTCTCAATTTCTAAACACTTCCACAGTCACATCTACAATGTTTCCAAACCATGAGAAATAATCAATAACTGTTGAAATAAATAATCATCATACTCAAGTACATAAACGTCTACGCAGCTACATTTAAGGAATTGACTCACAAAATTTGAATTGGTGATTCTGAATGTATTTCTTTGTATCAATAGCATTTAATCTAGGAATTGGAATAAAAAGCGACCAACGTTATAATATATACAAGAAAATGAGCCAGCGGCCTTTGCCGTGGCATGGTGCCAGAGGCGGCCATTACTGAGCTGTCATCACAGGCGTGCTATGACTCTGCTGTCATTTAAATAATAGAAATATAATGTCTGAGCTGTAATGATTCACAGAACATGAGTGAAAATGGCTGCCATGAGTCACAGATAGGCGTTTGGTTTTCCATTTAGGAGGGAATGCTTGTCGTCTGAGAGATTTACACAAACCTCACCATTCTTTTTAAAAATGGTATTTGCTTGTTTTTGCATAATAAACATTCCATACCCAGCCATTCCTTTATAGTCTCTCTCACTCTCTTTCCCTCTCCATAGTTCTCTTTCCATCTCTGACTCTCTCTCTCTTTCCTTCTCTTCTCGCATCTCTCTTCTCAGAGTCAGTTTTCCTATCGCATTGTGACACTGCACTGGGCAAGATATATTTTCCAGAGAAAACCAAGGCCAGTTGTAAAACACTATTCATTGTCCCCTGAAAAAATTCAATAATCAGCTTAAATTTGCAAATACAATATGCAGTTAATCAATGGGCAAAAAAGAATACATTTTCCAGCTTGTTAAACATGTTGTTTAAAAGATATGCTTGGTCTATTTAACTCCCAGCCCTCTGTTGACCAGGGTGATTAACCTGAATTGTGTCTGTAAATGTCTAAGGGGATAACATGTACAAGTCACTCTAGACTAGGAAATGTGTAATAAAATGAATTACACATCACATGCAAGTACAGATGTTCTGTTCCAGCTATGGTTGTTGAAACCCAGCTAACCTCCAGCTAACATTGTTGTAATGTAATAGTGGCATTAGGGAGAAAGGTGTGTGGGTGTGACATGATTAAACTGAATTTGAACTCTCATAAAGTCAAACCGTTAATCCCTGATCAGAAACCTGGGGATTCTGGTAGGTGTTTTAACCCTTTTTTGGAGATGTAAATGGAGAAAATCCAAAAGTTACACACTCCTTGGCACTCTAATTTACATTTTTATCTCAAATGCAAGGAGGCAACATTTCGTCGGCACTTCCGGTGTTGCTGAAGGGAGTAGTGTTGTTTGTCTGGGTGGCATACTTTTATCCTTTGTGCTATAATGTGAGTAATGTGAGGCGTCAATTATGTTACCAATGTACCAAATTGATATTAATTAACAATTTAACTGTTGTGAAAAGGGGCCATAGAATCAGCTAGCTGTGAAATATGTATCTATGTATTCATGTAACTTTTGCATAAATATTCACATCATATTGTTATGAAGCCATAAAACAATATGATTACTAACCTGATAACTCTCTTCAAAAGGCAGAATTGCTAATATTACATTGATGAACACAATATTCTTTGTACACCATACAGTAGCATCAAATGTTTTCTAAACCCTTTCTTTGAGTCATGGATAGCTGAGATTTGAATCTGCCTCCTGTGAGATGATTACACATTCATGTAAGATAATACCTCATCTCAAAGCTTTTTCCCCACAAAGAATTGGTTGTCGGGTTTTTTTTTTTAACTCCATGAACTTCTCTGTCCATGAAAGCCCCTGGCGTACCATAGTGAGCAGGGAGTCAGAGCAGACCACAGAACAGTCAGGCTTGTACTTATTTAATTCATTTTAAACCCATTTCATTAAGTTATTCTAGCCAGCAGGCCTTCACAAAATTCATAATGCACTGCTTCGATCATACTGACCTCATGCAAATTCAATATATAGGCTGGGGAATGTACACATACTTAGAAATATGTCTGCAAGGGTCAATGTTTTTCTTCTTAAGAATTATTTTGGCAACTAAAATATCACTCACATCCAGTCTGGCTGCAAGTGCAAGTGCGACAAAATCGACCAACCAGAGCACAGTTACTTGATTAGTCTCGAGTGGAGACTTCGGATACGGAATAAAGCCACGACGAAGGGTAACCTAGCAACAAATAACCGCTATTATTAATCTTGGAAATCACTTTGTTCCTCTACTCCGGCAAAGGTTTTCAATAAGAATAAATGACTCTCCAAACAATGGAGAAAAATGAATTGCGTGACTCTATGTCATGCTTCTTGGAAAATCTTGGGTTGATTTTTATTTTATTTTTAAACGCGCACGTACACACACACACATACACATACACAACTACACACACACACACATTGAATGTTAAATGCAATAAAATTGAAAGCTCTTTGTATATTTTTATGGAGAATATGTCTCAAACACTGCTTACAGGTGACCTTTGAAGGTTCTTTATGTTTCATTGAAATATGAAAAATGTATTTATGTCTCACATTCATATGCACTGCCCTCTCCTGCTGGTATTTTCTGACTGCCCAGTCCAAAATATAAGTGAATTGACTCAAACAAGGCAATTGCACTGAAACCTTTCTTGTGAAGTGGAAATAAACAGATGAAAAAGTAATTATCTAAACTGTTCACATTGTGCTCTTTTTCCCTCATGTTCTGGCCAAGCACACAGTTTACACAGTTGCTTTCTGAAGATGTTTGTGTTCTCCCAGGGTGTCTGAGGGAACACTCTACCCACATACTCGTTGATGTCAGAATCACATTGAGCAGACTGCGATGATCCAAAAAGGATCTCTCTCTAAAAAAAAATAGGTTTCAGAGCACATTAGTTTGAATTTGTGACTGTCTTACTGACAAGAATTGATTCAGGGTTCAAAGCAAGGGGCCAAACACCTGGTAAATCGCATCTAAGAACACAAGATGGGGTTCCATCCCTGGAAATGTTTCAGCTCCTCTCCAGAGTAAATCAACCAGCAGGGATTAGAGAGCCCAGATGGTTGGTCCCCTGTTAGATGTTTGTGTTCTGTTTATTCCCATTACTTTCTGCTTACAAAAATTCAGCAGGAAAATAAAAATTCTCCCACCTACAGAATAAGATAAGCTTTGCCAGTTGTGTAGATGGGGAGCAAGAAGCTGAAGTCCCAGGAAATCATGGGAATCATGCGCAGAACAGTGTAGCATGGCTGGACTATTTGGTGCATATTCAGTGGGTTCCTTACAAGGGAATTTATTCTTATCAATGCAATGAAATATATTTTTGCATGCTGTATAGAAAATCCACACAACTGAGAGGTGTTAAATGTACAACAAAAGAAAAAATCAATGAAGTAAGTCTTCAAACAAAATTTCAGCAATATTCATGTAAGTTACTCAAGTAGAAGAACTGTTTCCAGAAATCAAAGGGTGTGTGTGTGTGTGTGGGTGGGAAGGGGGGTTGTTTTATGTGTACTCTAGCACTGTCATGGAAACCAGAATCCACCCATCCCAAGAGCAGTATCTCAACATACAATGTGGATGGTGATTTTCACTTGTGTAGGACCTTGTGGTCCTGACATCCAGGAAGGCCTCGTCTTCCTCAACCTAATGGTGCCCTCTGACATCACAATTATTCCTCTGCCAATGCAAAAGATTCAAGCGACTTCTTAAATATGTAAGTATGTCCAGAGCATGGTCCCATAAGAACACACAAGTTCACATCTTTAGTTTCCCCAGATGTATTTCAGATGGGATTCCACAACAGAACAAACGATTCAGGCAGGAACTAGGACTGTGAGCAGCACATATGCCAGGTTGTCTGTTCGATTAAATTAAAATGAAATTAAGAGCACTGCTGGCAAACAATGTTTTTGTCTGTCTGTTTTTAATTAGATTCTGCTTTTCAACTTTTGCTAAAAAGGTTTTTTTCATACACTCTGTGTGGGCTCCTTAGAAAGAATATAAACAAAAAACTTTTGATCAATACATGAATGAAATTTGATCGCAGATAGAGTTCCTGTTCTTTAAATCATGAAAGCAGATTGTAAAAGAATGCACCAGAAACTTAAATAAATCCACTAAGGCTATTTAGTTGATTGACTGACATCTTAATTGGACTTCCAAGGTCTTTGGTGAGTTTAAAGGTTGTTAAATTCCTGAAGAGAATACAGCATTGTGCTTACTTCTACTTTTGATGAAAAGAAACTCACCCAAGAAAAGCTTTGGAAGCAAGTAGTTATGAACCCTCCCCCCAAGCGCTTGCTGTAGTGCTGGTGTTGTACCCTTGACAAAGGTGATTTAACTCAACAGCGCCCCTGCTGCCTGAATGGTGTAATACCAGTCAGCCATCCCAGGTGAGCACATCTGCAGAGGGAATTAAACACTGCCCCATCGCATTGGGTCGGCCCCTGTCACGGCCCGGGATCTCTGGCTACAGCTGCGCTCGGCAGATGACGTCAGCAGGGGTCAGTGTTCTGTGTGCACGCGGTCTTTGGTGGGTGTTTTCATTCGAGAAATACAACAGTTGCTGAGTGGGGAATCGGCAAATGCACTCAAGAGTGGCTGTGTTTAGAACAAAAGCAGAGGGCCATGAATCAACCAGAGCAAGACAAAGAAGCAGACAAGGAGGAGCAGGTAAGATGGGATCACTTTTAGCTATCAAGTATTGCATGGAATGGGTATAGTTAGGAGAGGGCTATGATATTTGAATTTGCACACCCATTTTGCATACCTGACCTTTATCCAAACAAAAAAATTAAAACTCTTTACTAGACTGATCTCATGGGTACATGCACACAGGTGTATTTTGTAGATCAGAGTGTGCATAATCAAGCACAAAATGAAAATAAAATTGGAATCAATAGAACCAAATATACAGAAGGTCATGACCTCTGAGAAGCACTGGCTGTAAACAGTCATGAGAAGTGAAGTCACGTACTAGTCACATGAAGAGTAAGTGGTAGGAGGAGGGACAACTTAAGTGGAAAACATCAAAGGCTTTTATTGGTGAAGTGGCTGTAGACCATGGCTGGAGAAGGGGAAGGAAACATGGAATGTTTGCCACAGGCAGAGGTGTCACATCTGAGCAACTGACCAGTGGCATTCTTCAAACTGAAGAGAAAATAACAGCCAAAACAGGGGAGAAGAAGAAAATGTAAAGGGAGAGTATGTGAGGGGATGTTGCTAAAGGTTGATAAAGGAACATGCACAATACCACAGACTAGCAGCAGTTTTAAGTCCTCATCAGTGCATCTTTTTTAGGCTCTCTACAGTGTGATTATGCTGTCTGCTCTTAAAAGCCTCCTTTTTTTAATAAAGGACCAGTGTAGGGGCTATGCTTGCTTGTAGCAGTCATGTGGTTTTAAATGTGTCATGCAAATCTGGCAACGGACACTGCTGTTTTGTAATAGCATATTTCACAGAGCCCCAGGAAGCTGCAGGGCTTCGCTGGACAACTTTAATCTGGGCTGGATTTTGCCGTAGGCAATTTTTTGTGCTCCAGATTGTCAAAGCAATCTGCTGCCGTGACACTTTCACAACATGTCCAGGACTGGCCTTTAACCTCCCGGCCTGCTTTCCAAACTGTCGCATATTTTAAACCGCAGATAAATCAGCTGCAAATTACCTGTCAGACACCTGCAGACAGAATACGCTGCGCCAGGGATCTCGAGCAGAGGGAGATGAGCTGGATCGCGTATAACACGGAAGGGTCTCATCCATTTAAAACATTCAGTGTTAGTGCTAATATTTTCATGGCAGTGTTGCCTTTTTATGTTTTATGTAGCAGATTCATAAACCCACAGAAAGTCGGTTTTTATGTTTGGTTAATAGTAGTCGCAGTAAGACAGTTATGATAAAGCGAGCAGGAAATCGAGAAAATATTAAATAATCAGCTCTGATGCAGATTAGCAGATGACAGGGCTTTTGTTTCCAGTCTCATAGTTTTTTTTTATTTCAAAAACTAATTGCACTGCTCGTATAATTAGCTAATTGTAGTCATTCTAATTTTAGCAGCGATGGCTTAATTGAGTGCAAAGAGACTGTTCCAGAGCTGGGCAGGCTGAATTGCATTATCTGATTGGCTGACTTTTCAATACTAGTTACAGGCAGCCTGATAGCGTCAAAGTAAAACACACAAACATGTTTCAACCCCAAAATTATCCAGTCTGCATGGATCTGTAGAATGACATCCCGCTGTTGAGATGAAGTTTTTCCTTTAAACTGGAGGACTATATTGTAAATTCTTAGACATTTGTGCTGTGATTTGGCATGTTCATTTTGCTCCTGATGACAACTAGCAGCCTTCAGTTTAGGTGCCCTGCTCCTTACCATCATGCCACAGTGCACAGCAGAGCATGCAGCAATGGGTCCAAATGCAGCAGACTGAAACAAGTCTAATGCCGGAGCAGATCGAAGGGGGCCCTTGGGGGCCATAGCTCGCCGCGTCCTCCAGCCAGTCTGCTCTCCTTGAAATGAGCAGCCCTCCCAGAACCAGAGAAAGAGAGGGAGAGAGAGACCAAGAGAGAGAAATGTAAACTTGCTTTGATCAAGAGTGTGGTTAGTTGAATCACAGGATTGGCTCAGTCATGGGATTAGTTGAATCAGGGGATTATCTGAATCATGGGATTAGTTGAAAGAGGGTCTTAACGAGAGGAAGTTTCTGTTCTACAGGACCAGAGCTGGGCTGTCCTGATTGATCTAAACAAGGCATCCACTCTGGATGGCATTGTGGGCCACCCTGGAATTCAGCTTGGTGGTGTAGTATCCCCCAAAGGTTGTTGGTTAAATTCCCAGGTCATCCACTACTGTTGTACCCTTGGTCAAGGTACTTAACCCTCAGTAAATATCAAGCTGTATAAATAGATAACATGTAAACTGTTGCAAGACATGCAAGCCATTCTGGATATAAACATTTGCCAAGAAAACGTAATGTGATCTAATTTTACTGATTGATTGGCATCATCAATATTAATGGTAAGTGGGGGCAATAAGGAAGAGGTCTTGTTACCTCAGAGATGCTGGTTTGATTCCCACGAATTGATTGTTTTTTTTTCCTTTTTGTCAATATCATTATACATATTAATATTACTATTAGTGAGGATGACATTTGTATTAGTGGGGACGGTGGTAGTGATAGTAATAATTGGTGATGATAATAATACTCATGATGATCACTTTAGTTATGTCCTTTTATTACCCACTACCACCATTAGTATTAGTGTTGTCAATATTGTTTGGCATTTATATCCAACAATAGTGGAGTTAAGACTCAACTGATTTCTTGTTCTGTGGACTAGTTTATACCAGTAGCATACTGTGCCAACTGCAGATTTTAAACTGAACCAAGGCGGAGGACAAGAGACAAAGGCTCTGAGACTCATCTGCTCCGCTGTCTCCAGTCTTTTCATCCCTGCTCTGACAGGTGAACAGTGCGAGTGAAAATGGAGGGAGACCTGGCCTCCTGCCCAGCTGTGCTGCAGGTCTGTGCTGGGCTACACCTGCGTCATATGGGTGAGATACACATTCACTGTACCTCTTGCTTTCTCTCTCCCTCTCACTCCCTTGTTGTTTCTGTCTCTCTCACTCTGTCTACCACTCCTTTCTCTTTCTTCTTCTTACTTTTTTCTCTCTCTGAATGTATGGTGAAGTAGCAAATAACTAGTTATGCTGGTTTACTGTGGGATCTTCCTGAATTATTCAAGCTAATCTGAGGTGGGGTTTGACACCGAATCAGTTAAATAATTGAAGCTATTCATATCTAATTCATTTGTAGGTATCACTTGTTTACCTCACTTGTGTACTCTAACACCACTTCTGGACATACCAAAACTGTGCACACTGAACTAGAAACCAAAACATGGCCTTAGAGGAATAAGACTTGAAATTTTTCCTAAAAAGTTTTTCAAATCAATATTTTTAGCAAGAATAACCTGTTAAATAAACTATGTGTATAGATTTGCTGCTTACAACAGGAGAGCCTCTGCCAGTAATGAGTAACAAAGCATCCACTGAGTTATTCTGTCGAAAAAAAAATCTACACTTCATCCTTATTGATTAAAATATGTGCTTTCTTCTGTGGGTGTGCATTTCATTTCAATCTCCGTCATTCTGGAGCTGGGCATTATGGGAGATTGGGATACTGGCAATATAATCCCTCCAGGCAGCTGGTACCACTTGTGTCATGCCCAATGATGTTGCCAACTTGGCAATTTTTGTGGCCAGAGCTTTTCCGGCATTCTGGTGTAACGGAGGTGGGTCAGATGCAGGTTTCTGATCACAGTCCTCGTCTTCTGTTTGGCACGACAAGCGACACGACCCACTCACCGAGCCAAAGACCAAGGTCTTCAATCAAGGGGATTCTTCATTCTCGCATTAAGGTGATGTTACCTCCTAGTCTCCATACACAAAGCACACACACAAAAGTTGAGATATTTTATTTTCCATTTGCCATGTTAAAAAAAACAAATGCTGTATTTTAGATATTTATGGTGCCCAGAAATGAAGGAAGTGCAGAGAGCCCCTCTGAGCACCCCTCAGCTTGACCCCTGGTGAAAATCGAATCTTCATTTCCTTGGGTGCTGCTCACACGTAAGGGGAAATGTGCTGACTCTGGCAGAATATTCAGCTATGGGGGGAGGGGATTCGTGTATGTGCACTCTGGCCAATCAGAAAGCATGATCTTGGGCCAGGCGGGGTTGCCACACTCGAGGGGTGGGGGCTTATCATAAAACCTCATTGCGTGAGGCTGCTCTTGGATATATCTATCTGTCATCTATTCAAAGTTACCAGAATGTGATGTGATTCACAAGTCAGTTATTATAAATGTAACAGCCAAAAAATATGAAACCAAACCAGGGCTACCCCACTCATTCCCTCTCGCTCTCACTCTCACTCCTACTTTATCTCCCTCTTTCTCTCTATCATCCTCTCTGCCCCTTCAATTTGTTCCTTCTTGCTCTATTCCTTTCTATTTCTATCACTCTCACTCCTTATATCTCCCCCTTTCTCTCTCTTTCTTCCCTTTCCCTCTATCGCTTTCTGTCTCTTTTTCATAGTTTTTTTTTTCAGAGGGCTCTGAGCTTGTCAGCCAAAGTGAAGATGCTGGACGTACATTTCCTGGCCTCTGACACCGCGCTCGGTGAAGGGATTCAAAATGTCTGCCAAATATGTCCCCCTCAGAGCACCATCGTAAATCTCTCAGAAATTGTGCGTCAGGCAAAAGATTTCATCTTCCAGATGTGCGAGAGCTGGGGCTTCTTAGCTTGATTCAGTGTCCTGTCACTGAACATGTATCTATGGAGTGTTCGGGGATGAGGGGAGGGATTTGGTCTCCTTCTTGCACAGTCATAAGGTGTGGCAAAGGTGTGAGGATTTAAGTCTTGGATGCTATGACCATAACTTAAGAGGAAACACCTGCGTTTGGAGGATCTCACTCATCTACAGCAGCGGTGTGAGAAGAGAGTATCTTCACATCTCCAACCGAGGACCTTCGTGTTAGAAGAAGTACACTTACAACAGGAGAGAACTTTCTGTTCAAGAACCTCACTCATCTTACACATTTTATGCAGATACACTTGGAGAGACCCACCATTATATGGCACACAGACCACAGCACAAGCCAGTTTGGAAGTGTGACAACTAGAATGAGGGTCTTTATTACTTCATAAGTCAGTGTTCTTATATGTGTCACTAAGTGCTTTGTAAAGGTGTTCTTACATGTGTAACTAGGTTTTTTTCTAAATATGTTATTCAGTACCTGAAAGGTTTTCCAAGTGTTTATCAAGTGTGTATTAATAACTGTTATAGTGCGTTGTCAGGTGTGTTGTTAAGTGTGGTAAATTAGACTTTAGTGGACATGTTTATATGACATTTACATGAGAAATAATTTTATACAGCCGCTGTTCTGTGTGTAACACAAACTAATGGGTTTTATGGAAATGTGGCGTGTAGCAGGCAGTTTTGCAAAACAAATTTATCTGGAGTTCAGTTTAAATTATTTTAATCAAATTGTCTGCCGTTTCCTTACGTCTTCACATATTTGTAATTTAATGAGAAAAAAAGAAAAAAATCGGCTGAAATCTTGTGATGGCTGGAAGCTAGAATTGTCAGAAAGTTCTGAAGCTAGGAATCAGAGGAGTGTGTGGGGGTCTTCACAACATCAAACAACTGCAAATTGGATTGTGCCACTTCTTGCTCAATCATTTTGAGTTACAAATGGAATTATATCTGCTTCAAATACTCTATCTTTAATATATTTATTTATTTTAATGAGAATTCTAAACAGATTGTATGCTTCTTCTTTGGTTAAAGTATTTTTACAGCCCTACATTTGTTAATTTCATGTATTTTTTCCTTCATTCAAAATGTAAAGAATTATAAATGCTCAATTATGTATCACGGAATTTGGCATCCTCTTTAATGTAAGAATGCTGACAAACAAGATAGAGATCTGTAAAAAAAAAAAAAAATTTCCTTATACCAACCAACAGAAAACAACAACTCATGCTTATCAGAGTTGGAAAATGAAGGCCTTTGAAAAGCTAAATTACAGGATTTATCCTTACGTTTAAAAAGTAGTAAGCCCTGAGTTCTGCTTAATTCTGTCTGGAGTTTACTTTCTTTTTTGATACACAGAATTCTAAAGGCATTGTTACCTCGGCAACTGGAGGATGGGGTGGGTGTTATGTAATCCTATGTTTGTTGGATTGTGTGTCTGTGAATGGCAGAAGTGAAAAAAATACATGGATAGATTGTGATGATAAATATTTGGATTATTGACTTTGGAACTGGAAGGAAGTGTTAGATTTTAAGGATGTTATGTATTGCACATGAGAAGTGCTCAAACAGGCAGTCTCATCTGATGCCAGAAAGAGGGGTCCTTTCATTTCAGATGGGAAATTAGCCAGGTCACCCAGCAAGAGGTTATAGGCTTTATTAACACAACAGGTTGTAGAAGCATGCACTGTAGCTCTCCAGTGCTTTAGTGCTGCTCTGGTTCTAAAATGATTTCCATCAAGTCAGCCAGACATTGTGGCCCATGTTCTCTGTCTGTGGCACAGGCAAGATGAGGTCTAGTCCAGGCTGGGGGACAATGTTAGCATGGAAGACCTCAAAGGATAATCACACAGTTGGAAGAGGTTTTAACAGACCACGAAGGGAGAACAAATACTAAACCCAACAGCTCAGTGCAGTGACCAGGCTCACAGTGCTGTAGGAGCTGCCATCATTGGCCTCTGTGGGCTAACCAGACCCCTGACTGGCCCCACCCTTTCATGGCACAGCTTTAAGAGTAAATGATCTCCTGGGTTGAATCAAAATGACCCATTATAAGGCAAAATGCTGTCCAGTCCAGCTGAAAAAAATTTCCACACATTACTCAGCTACCATATTACAACAAAGTGACTTCTCCAATAAAATGTTTTTGTGATTGGACTAAATCCAAGGGTCACTTGATTGTAATGTGGTGCAGGTCGAATAACACTTTCCTTTAAGACAACTTGACAGTTTTTTTATGGACTTGTGGCGCCTAGACATGAATTTAAAATGATGATCTTCTTAACTGATGGGATAATGCTCACAAGAGTGCAGCTCATTGGCAGTGGCTTTATTTTGTTATGATAGATGTTTTATTTTTTGTGTTTCTTTTGTCTATTTGCGCTTGACATTTATCTGTCACCTGCTGCTAAACAACTCCGTCAGTGCTGTTACTGATGATTAATTTCAAGTTAGTGCTCTCATAGATGCAGTGGCCCGGCACTTCTGTGTTCGGCTTGAATGTTAAAGTGATTAGTATCGTATTCGTAGTGGACCATCCAAACTGTCTCTCTCTGAGACAGGATGAAGACAAGTAAGGGACACTGAAAGGAAATTAATCCCATCAGGGTGCAGAGTTCAAATTATTTCATCATTTTTCCATTATGAGAAATGTTTCATCCTGCGAGAAAGAAAAATTAGATGAAGACATTTAAATGCAGACAACCGTCACGTGAAAGTAGCTCATCGTCTGTGTTTCACTTCAGAGAATAAAATGTCTCAAAGACGCTGCCTTAAAAGTCAGTTCTAATAACGGTAAGCACCATTGTGAAGAACGTGAATAAAACGTCAGTTTTAATCAATACAAATGTAATTCTGTACAACGCGAGCACTCCTCGAAGTTCAAAGTGGGCTAATAATGCTTTATTATAACTAATTTAGGGTGGAGCAGTTTTCAGAAGCTTTATGATTCAACGTGAAAAGGCCCTTGTAGCGGAAAATCCTTGAAAGATTACATTTATTTAAAATGTAATTCTATCAATCTGTTCATGCTGCCTTCTCTGTTTGATCTCCCTGAGCAGTGAGTACCGCACACGGGAACAGCAGGGATCCAGGGATGACAGTGACAAATCGCCCTTTTGTGTGCTAACAGATATATATTTCAATAAGGCATACTCCTCTTCATCCTGCTCCTCTGTCATTGCCCCAATGTATATGAATCCCAAAATGGGTGGAGCTACCGTATGGTGTCAATCATTGACTCATAAGAACAAACTAAAGAACTCTGTAGTCCACAGGTTAAAAGACACCGTGTTTAGATAAATTGGAGCTGTTGATAATACATGAGAGGCCTCAATCTTCCACCACTAATGGAGCTTCACTTAATACATACAGTAGCTACTGTGCATGTGAATGGTTATGGAGCTTTTGAGGTAGCTTACATAATGCTTCAAATCTCCACTTGACACTCGGTATCAGATATTATGCTGGAGAAAGCAGATTTTCAAAAACTGGTTGCCACAAACTGTCATAAGCATTCACAAAGGCTTATACCAAGCATTATAAGGTGTTGTGGCATTAGGTAGTCTGCATAATGCTTTATAACTTCACCTTGTAGAGTACAGGACTTTGGCAAATAATTACATCACCAAGTCAGGTAGTCCTGGATGGATGCCAGCTTCATGTGAAGAACACCATGCTGTGTCCATATGCCAGGCAGGTGGAGACGGTATCCAGGCAACCATATCAAACCACTGGGAAGGCTGCCATGGAATTTTGACAGTTTTTCAAACAAATGATGCAAGCCAAAAAACGAGGAGCTAATTGTCTATTTTCCACGCATGGGAATGAGTACGGTGCGGGAACCAGGCCTTCTGCGAAGTGCATTTGGTTTTGGTGGACAGATATTGTGATGCCACGGCTTTGGGGCTGAGAGTTTCAAGCTGTGAACAATATTATGCTCTGAGTTTGAAACACACAAAGAAGCCAAGGCCATAAGCACAATATTTCACAGAGACAGTAACAAATGTGGATATGTCAGCCATCACTGACATTCTCTCTTATTTGCAACACTAAATTTTTTCTTTGATTATAAGACTTTTCACAGAAACAGAAAGAAAGGATCCGTTATCAGTGACTACAGAGATGTGGCGTGCTTGCAGCTATTCAGAAAACTTTTTTGGAGTTTCAAGGATAGCTGAAAAATGACAAGTGTTCTATCTCTTTCAAAATCCCCTGTTCACTTTTTGTACTGAATGGACAAAAAGAAAAATGTTGACAGTTTACAGAGAAACTATGCAAAATCAAAGAGTTAACCACTTGTGGGAATAAAAAAGAAGTTTATGTCTAGAACTCAAAACACTTCGCCTGGCGGTTAACTCTTTCAGAACACATTTTGATGCACCTCTCCCCAGCACCAGCAAGACAGAGAGCTGCTGTCATCATTCCACTTCATATTGTTAAACACAGCACCCCTACACCCAAACACAGTACCCAACCCAACACCACCTCCTCCAACCCCCAAAACACCCGAAAGCTCTGAGCAAAATGAAGTTTGCCAGTTTTGAGTGATCCCTTGATGCTTAAAATGAGTCAGGAAAACAAAGAAAAAAAAACATTAAAGGAAGAGATTCATATGTAAGTGAAACTTTCCTAAAAGGTGATTGGCCCAACCTGATCACATGCTGTGCCCCTTCATGCTGACATGAATGAAGACCTTGGAGTAAGGGGTCTTTTCCTAGCCCCAATGTCAGAGCTCCACACAGGAAGTTTCACATTAGCTCAGAGAGACCCATAAAACAGACTGAACAGTGGCTCTTGTATGATGGTGCTGAATGACTTAACCCTTTATGGGGTGTTCTTTTTCAGACAGAGGATGTATGTATTGAAAGTTTAAAGTTTTTGGTATGAATTCAGATGACATAATGCACACAGACAGCTTCTTATATGCAGGTGTTTCTTTCCTCTGCATCAAATGGGCCTTAGGATATGTACGTATATCATATATATGATATCATATTTTAACACCATAGCTGCATGTCATATCTACACTATGACACTTCGTAAGCTCATCTGTAATGGTGAATTGCCTGAGGCCTTGCAACCCTGCAGATAATCAGTAGGCTTCTTCCAGTTTTTCACCACTTAACATTTTAACACTACATACTGTCAGTTATGATTTGTAAAAGTTTCTTTATTGTTCACAATCAGATAATAAGATGCCCGGTTCATAGTCTGGGAGATTTGTATTTATTATGTTGAAAAATGGGTTATTTTATGTTGCTTCTGTTTTGAATTAAAGTGAAGCTTTTTACAGCAAAGTTACTTTTTATAACATAAAATGTGACTGTAAAGTGATGAATGTAAATAGCTAATTTGTTGAGCAGTGTGTTTAAAATGTATGAATTTTCATCCGAATAATAAATATGAGATGCAAGCCAACGCTTACATGCTCATTTTTGCTTTACAGATTTGTTTCCTGTGAATTAACTGCATAGTTAAATGTGTTTATAATAATAATATTGGTCTGGCTGAAATAAGTTAACCAAAGCAGTGCAGTAAAACCCTAGGTTTCTTCCCTCTGAGAACTACCATACTGCATATTATTTTATAAATTGCTCGCACATTTAAATTGACTTTTTAATTTTATTTATTTATTTTTTTGCAGCTCCAATCCTTTGGAAAACTTCCCAGACAGCAGTATTGCCAATTTTGTAGTAGGCCCAAAAAAACAACAGCCAAACCCCAAATCTCTGGCATGGCTGTGCATGCATTTATATCCTAATTACATTCCTCTTGGATTGTGTCCGCCAGTCAGAGCGATGGTAATGACAGTGAAGAAACACTACAGCCTGCCACACCTTTGGCGCTATTTTGTAACCCAAATCCACCAATAGCTTTTTATTATCCTATTGCAAATTTTACAACACCGACCACATCTGGCACAATCCTTCATGCCCCATTGAAATCTATGCTTTAGAAGTCTGAACATTCATACTATGTCCTCAAATACATTTGCTGTATCTTCAAATGAAGAACAGAATGTGGCATGTTATGTAATGACTCTTACTATCAGATTATGACACTTACAATTTAGTATCATCTGTGCTCTAGGCCTATCTCTTTTGTATGCAGTTTCATAAGTTGCTCTGGATCCTAGCATCTGCTAAATGACTAAATGTAACATAATGTCACATAGAAGTGACTGCTTGTGGTTGTACTTGACTTAAAACATCTCAGCATAGAGGGGTAACAATTTGGTAAAAGATGTGCTAACATTGCAATATCAAGTTGCTATTATTTGATATTCCCTCAAAAAGAATGACCCTTACATCAAAACAAAGACCAGTGTAGCATTTTTGACTGAATTTAATAGGTATCAGAGCTGTAAAGTGAATCACAATACCTGGTCTTTGTATGGGACCATCACCCCCACATTGGCTGTGCGTTTTGAGACGTGACACCCTTAATAGAAAAACTTTTGGCTGTTGATTGATTTATAGCGGGAGTTTTTTTTTCTTCTATTATTGGAAAGATTCAGGGAAACACAACCTCATAAAACTCATGCTATATTTCACTCCAGTTTCAGAACTGTGGCTGGTGCTTTTTCACTCCTGACGTTTTTGACAGAAGATCACACGCAAACACACGGAAATAATGAGCTCTCTTTGCCAATACACCATTTCCACTGCTTGTTCTCAAACCATAAAATAAAATATAAATCAATCAGAGAAAAATAAAATGCTACACTGTTTGGGACTTGGTTGCAGGTTCGAGATCTGCATCTAATCTTAGGCAGTTGTTCTAACAAGTGAAAAAATGATGGCGGAAGCCAGCAACCATAATGGTAACATCCCAGAATTGCATGTAAACCATAGCTTTCAGATCGGAAATTCACTTGCAGACAAAATAGACAGGAGTCCGCATACAGAGTTCATACAGTCTGCGCATAATGAGGTGCAGGTGGGTTAAAATATTTTAAGAAGAGGAACTGATTTGCTCTAAAGCACTTTTGCAAGCATTTCATTTAGAGTGGCTTAGAATTAAATGGTTGGCTCTCTTAAAGCAATGTGTACTGATTACGTCTACTAAAGCGGTCTTGGCAGAGTAGGAGTAAATTCTTTGTCCTGTTTGCATTGTGATTTGAGAGTCAGGGCTGAGTGGAAATCCTCTTTCAGGTTGCACCTTTGAGGAATATCCCACAGAGAGCAGAGCCCCTTAAAAAACTATAGCATTTCCACTATAACTCCTATGTGACTTGCAACTGCCTGTTTCTAGGTTGCAAATCTGATCTAATCCATTATTAGGGGTGTCAGTTCAGCATAGTGGTTGAGGAGCAGGACTCGTGACCAAAAGGTTTCTGGTTCGATTCCCTGCTGGGGCACTGCTGTTGTACCCTTGGGCAAGGTACTTAACCCCAAATTGCCTCCGTAAATATCCAGCTGTATAAATGGATAACATTGTAAATGATGTAAGTCGCTCTGGATAAGAGTGTCTGCTAAATGCCAATAATGTAAATTATGTTTAAAATCAAATTTATTTGAGAGGGGAAAAATCTTGTAATGCAGAAACAGATCAAAACAAGCATCTACAGCATCTGGATAAAGGGTACCAGTGGTCTGAGTTTTGCTGGGGGCGACATAGTGGAAAGGTGCAGGGCTTATAACCGCTAGGTTGCTCGTTCGATTCCCGGCTGGGGTACTGCTGCTGTAACCTTGGACAAGGTATTTATATGTATATATATATATATATATATATATATATATATATATATATATATATATATATGTATGTATATATATATACTTTTTTCAGTTTTTATAAACCAATACTGGTTCAGTGGCCTCTGAACTGAGGACACATATTATGTATGAGTA
Organism: Megalops atlanticus; assembly: GCA_019176425.1. Taxonomy (NCBI): domain Eukaryota; kingdom Metazoa; phylum Chordata; class Actinopteri; order Elopiformes; family Megalopidae; genus Megalops; species Megalops atlanticus. The sequence goes on from CM032878.1 coordinate 27,459,482, forward strand.
AAAAAAAGTAACAACAGCTTTAAGTCATAAATCAATGTCATTACAGTTACACTGAGGGACTATTCCTTCTTTTAGGAGGCAATATAAACAAACATTATGCCAATAATTCATTTAACATGTATAATACAACTGATGCCAATAATTATGCTGTTGTACAGTTATGAAATAAAAGACAACATCCCCAAGGTGATTACAATTCTGTCATTTATCTGCAATGTCATTAACATGACTGCTGCAAAATAGGAAGGATTATTGAAATGTCTATGAAGTGTATTTTCATAATGGCATAGTGTCAGCACAATCTGACAAGTCAAACAATTTTTTTTTCCTGAAATATTCATCATCCACCCTATCAGCAAGGTATGAATTGGCCAACGTCTTAGTGTTGAATAATGTCCCCTAACACTAGGAAATATTGTTGCAAAACACTATGAAATATGAAAATTTCTGTAACAGCTTTTCAATATTTCAATTTATCATACTGCAGGTCACACTGGAACTCAGTGTATTTCTAGCTGAATATACTATATATTATGATCATATGTATGTATTCAATGACCATACACACAGGCATACACACACATGCACACACACACACACACACATATGCCATTTAAATTGAAACAATAAACATCTAGACTCTTTCTAAATGCAACACCAATTATTCAATTACAGTACAGGTGTTTCTGCTCAGACAGCATCTGTTCAGCCGATTTAAAACGATTCCACGGATTTCGGAGGCCTCCCGAGGAGATGCAGTTTGGCCTGGCCTCATTCACCTCCCCCGAAACCAGGAATAACTACCGTTACTAAAGTAAGCGGTCACACAATCTAATGCTTAACAGATTTGGTCATTTGGGGAAAGATCACTATGGCTGCCGTTACACAAAGGTTGTACGCTGGAGGTTCATGTCTGTGTTGCGGACTAAGATCGTTGCGTGATTGTGCAAAGGGAGGTGGGGGTTTTAAAAATGCTTCTGTTATTCTTCACAATTATATAGTTACCCTAAGTGAAAAAAGAACATTAGAACGTATATGATTTGATTATTTAGAACATAATTTTATATTCAGACTGCTGATAGTCCGTTGTTATACAGAAACATTTAACTCAAAGCTTGTCTAAAGCAGAGGATTTTTTTTATCCCAAAGCTATTAAAATGGGGGAAAAACAGAAATAAAGAGGTGAACCATCCACTGTACTCCCATTGCCATAATGAAGGAAAATTTCAAGCTTGCATAAAATTGAAGCACATGCAGGACATAAAATGTGTGTCAATACATCAATATTAGGCAAATGGTCCTCTGCTGGGCTAGTTGACGAGTGGTGCAACACAGTGGAGCTAATGGATGCTACACACCGCTTCACCTCTGACCTTTGAATCTCTGGATGCTGCTGGCCTCTCCTTAAGCCCCCACCACACAGGCTCTAGATGGTGTTAGGAGTTCACAAAATTAAATTACGGCCTGTCTTAGCTTTCTGTCAAATGTAATTACCCCCTTCCCCCCACCTCCTTTTGCCTCCCATTCGTGGTCAAAGGCACTGTCCATTTTCCATTCTGGTGAGTTCAATTAAATTTCTGTGCTGACGAACTGCGTTGAACGTGCTGTGGCCACACTCGGGAGCCAAGGGGTTATTCTGGAACATTCAGACCTCCAGCCCGCACAAATCAATCTGATGCTAAATCCCAGTGGGTCCAGGTGGAAGAAGAGAGCATCATAAACAACTGCCATATCCACAGTGCTTAAAGCACAGGTTTTTTTTAGCCAAAGGTTCAGTATGGACGTGGTTAATCACCAAGTCAGAGTGGCAGGCTGGATCTTGTTAAATCTGAGACTTGAAACTGGAAACTGCACTTGAATATAACCAAACGTGTAATGAATACAAAACGGAAATACACTGATCTTTTCATTACCTATTTCTACCTGGTGTGGGACATTTTTGGAGAAAGCATGAAAGAATTTTCTGTTAATTATGATGTCCTTAAATTTGTGGTAGTAGAATCTTTGCAAAATGTTTTACATAATTAATGAGAAATTAGATTGTAACTCAGAGTACATATAAGTGTAATATTTGAGAGCTTATTAAAACGTGCTTTAAAACACTGTTTACTATGTTTTGAAAGAATTTAACCAAGAAAAAATCAGCAGTTATGAATGAATGAATCTGAATTGGCAGTAGACACAGTCTTATATAAGGCTTTTCAACAAAGCTTTACAAAATATCTCCTTAGAAGTATGTTGAAATATACCACTGTCCCTTAGGGAGAAACACTCCAGTGGAAACACAGATTCTGTTGTGGGCAAAAAACCATCTGAGCATGAGAAGTCCCTGCTTCTAACATCTTTTAAAACATCAAAAGCGATTACAGGGCAGAAATCAAGTGTAATAATACATGGATTCAGTTCATCGTAAGACTTCAGTTCCCCCACAACACAAGCTCCCTCATCTTTTTTTCTTCCTGTCTTTCTTTCTTTCTTCTTCTTTTTTTTTTACTCATCTCAGGAAAAAAGGCTCTTGTAGCACAAGAGACAGACAAGAATCCCTGCACAGAACAGCTGCTGACAAGCCAGACTCTCGTTCATTTCTGGCTCAGAACTTTGCCGAGAAACTCGATCCAGCTCTTGGCAGGGACCCAAGGGACATTTCCTGCTAGATCCAATCCCACAAAGCTACATACTCTTAATTAAGGAGGTTAACTTGTGAGATAAAAAAAGACATGCACAATGGTGGCGTTGTTTCCTTTTTCTGAGCAAAAAGGGTTTCCTCCTCCTCCAACCTGAATCAGGCTCCTGATACTAAATGTAAACAATTACAGAAAATCCCAATTAGTTTTTTTTTTTTTAAATACACACGGTTAGGAGGAGCGGCACCTCGCGCAAAAAGAAGAACAAACCATGGCTCATGCTCTCTGGGATAACATTTCCCTGGCGGGGAGAGGAGAGAACAAGCGGGAAAGGAGCGTTTTTGTTGGGACGTTGTCAACATACATATTAATGAAGAGTTAGGTCATTTCTGGAGACATCTGCCTCGCCCTGTAGGGTCTACAACCACAGCCAAAGGAATTAAAAATGGAAATTTATGTAACCAGACAATATGGGAGTTTCTTTTCAGGCCCCGTTGCTTTCTCCTTCTCTGTAAAACCCACTCTTGTGGAATCGTTCAAAGCACGCACAGCTCTGTGGAGAACATTTAAAATATGAATGGGGAAAAAAGTGTGAAAGCTACCGAAGGTGATGGCTGCATGTGTTGCATTGCTGTGGTATGAAGCACAGACCTGAACCTTAAAGCCCTGGTTTGCGCTCTTCTTTTAATACCCTGAGCTAAGAGGTTATTCTGGGGCTTGTGTATCAGTGCTGTGTGCGTAAGATTACATTCACACGGCGCCTGCCCCTCAGTTCGTCTGAATTTTATCATCTCATTAGCATTAGCATCATCGCGCTTCTGAGCCACGCTGGAAGCCCTCAGTCATTATACACGGTTTTCCATTTCTAAACCTAATTAAATAGGGAGCTCCGGCTGCTGATATCAGCCCCTCTGCTGGGCAGCTCATAATAGCATGTAGTGAGGATCAGCAGGGCTGGGCCTAGTCAAGGTTTGAATGGGAGGCATGCACCAGTTTCACTCTGGATGTCACCTTGGTGGACCAGTAGGGGGCACTCATCCATCTGGTGTGCAAAGTTAACCAAGAGCTCCAGTCCTTACCAAGTTCTGTCCTCCTGCCCTCAGCTGCTGATCCCAGAACAGAATAAAATTTCTTCACCGGTTACTTGGAGTTGATATTGGCGGGTAAGCTGATCTTTGATCTGTTGCCATGGGCAGAAGCTATAACACAGTTGTTCCAATCACCTGCCTGATGAGACAGCCATGCTAAATGAAGATGAGACTCATCGCATGGTAGCCCAGACAGGGCTCGATCTTATGTGGTTATGATTTGTACAATATCGCTGGCTGTTCTGTTCTGAATGTCCGCGTACCCTAGAGTTCAGCGGGAGCAGAAATAACACTCACATGGGTTTCAGGTTTCCCAGTGTAATATCAAACATTTTGTTAGCATTTAATAAATCTTCACTGAAGTCCTACAATGCTGTCCTCAGCTCAGTTCAGTCCTTAAGTTCCATGTGGAGTACTATTCACTCTGAGGTGAATTTATTTTGAATTAATTTAAATCATTCTCTCAGTGCCTGACCACATCTCTATTGTGCCGTATAATTTTGAAACCCCACAGGGGTCACTTCTGCAAGATTGAAGTTTTATTTTTAATTTGTTTTCATTGTCTTGACACATTTATATGGTGCATACTTTCCCAGGCTTTTAAAGTTCCCCGAAACACTCTCCACTACCTGCAAACAATAAATCAATATGATTCGTCTGTGTGCCATCACCACTCTAGAGAGAAATGCACAGACTGTTCCCTGGCGGATTCACCTATACTAAACTTCCACATGACTAACAGTTATAACGCATATGAGGTCAAGAAATCAAAGCCAGCACATCAGATGTAATCTGTGCAGTCAAAATACACCTGGAGGCAGCTGTGAGGTGAGGGGTTGGGAAGCCTAATTACGTTTATCGTTAACTGTCGGAACACAATACCGTCTCAGCCTAAACAGGCTAAACACTCAGAACCAATGTAGCCATGAATAATTGCAATTTCCATGCTAGACTTGACTTCCCTGTGAAAACAAATAGAAACAAATCAACTTACATATTGTCAAGTGGCTCTTCCACTTAAGAAAATTGCTCTTTTGAGATGTTCTGAATTGCCGAGAAATAGAGCTTTTGTTTCCTCTTCTTGAAGTTGTTGAGATCGCCACGCGATGCAGTTTGCTCGTGGCTTTTCATCAGACGTAGGATTTGAAAACACATATTTGACTGCATGGAAATCACTGCCATTGTGTATCTTATTGTATGATCATGAAAATGTATGTCACAAGCGCCATATAAGGCAAATATCACATCAATGAAACATAACAGTGTTTCCCTGTGATGGCTTTGTAAATACAAAAGTTTTGCTTAAAAATTACAATACATGAAAACAAACTTACTTATTTTAAGTTTCTTGTCTGGTGCTGGTCTTAGATGCGTAGTTATGCAATGCTGTATATGACTGACTCAACCTGGAAGTAGTGATGGGGGAGTGAGGCTTCATGAACACCAAAACTCCTGGAGCCACTGGTCTGAGAAATTTGTAATATTTTGCTGAGGAGAAGTAAGTCTTTTCTTTGATTCATACTAGCCAGTGATTGATAGCATGTAGTGACTACATCAGTTATGGGGTTCAAGAAGCCCTTTTCGTGAAGCCTCACTCTCCCGACACAAAGTAAATCCAAGGTCAAAGCAGCAACCTTGCATGAGGGCTGCTATTGACCTGGGTTAGCTCCTTGCCTGGCACCTGGACCAGGGTCAGGATGCAGAGAGCAGTGATGAGTGAAATTTCATGAATCCCAAAATGGGTTGACCTTCCATGTATTATCGACAACTCAATAACTTCAACAGTACTGTTTTGCTTTGTAGAGCAAAATGTTTTGATTGGTTCAAGTGAGGGACAGCTTATTGCAGCTCCACCCATGGTGGAGTTAATAAAGCTATTGATCTCCCATCGATAGCTTTAAGCAGAGGAGACAGTGGTAGAGGAGATGTCGGCAAAACATAGCAAGCCAATTATTTTCACATGTACAGAACCATGAATATAACACAAAATCATTAGAATTTGTGAAAAAACAAACAATTGGTTGACATTAAGTGAAGGCTTAGTGTAGCAAGGAATGTCTGTATGATAACTTGCTGTTGCTGTTGTTGTTACTCATTAATCTGAATATTTTTCACAGTCTCTTTAAGAAAAAGTAATATTTGAAAAAAGAATATGACCTACATGATTAAATATGACAGCTGAAATGTAATTACTACTGCTAAGATATGAAACAAAAATATTGTTAAATAATATAACCATATGGATATATTGTATCATTTATCATAAAAGAATATCTAGGGTACATAGTGCATTATACAATACCACACGAATATTGTAATAATTCATGTTTGAACGAAATTATATGTCTTGACAGTAATACTCTCCTTAATTTATGTATTAGCATACATAATACTTAAATTTATTTTCGATCCTGATATCCAGATGGATAAATGGATAACACGTAAAAAAATGTTCTGAATAAACTCAGTCTCCAATAATGTCAATGCTATGATACATTGCTAACAAAAGATATAAATGTGCACCATCCCAGAAGAAACATGTTTGCAGGGGGTTATATTTTGTTTGGATAAGCTGTAATATTCTGTGATTCCCCTTTAACAACATATTTCATGGGAGCACGTACTGGGTGTAAATACAGCTAGCGCAGGTGTTGAGTCTGGGTGTAGGACACATTATCACCCTGTGATGAATGTTTCCCCACGTCACTGTCTGTGGCTGCAATCGAGGATCAGTGTGAACTCACAGAGAGCAAACTGTCCAGTATATCACTGACGTCAATATCTGAGGAATCTCATTTTCCAGTCTAGAGGTCACTACTGATAATGGAGGAGACAGTATCTTAAATCAGTCGGACATAAAAACATTCCTGTTTCTGCTGTAGTCCAGGGCAGGTATCAACAAAACATTTTCAGTTTTTCTGCTTTTTTTGTTTTGTTTTTAACTGTTTGTATGGCTGTAGTCCACACAGTGTTGATCTTGGTATTTTCCCTTGAAAGACGTTGTTTTCCTGATCATGGCTACCAAGGGAATTTCTCTGAATTTCCTCTCATCTATTTAGATTATATTTAATAGTAAGATGAAATCAGCAGAATATTTGAAATACCTGTGCATGACAATATATTTCAAAATTATAATACAAGGATACGAACATATGTTATTTGCTCATCACATCACCTACTGTTACATAAAAGAAAAAAAAGGGAACAAAAAGGGTGAGGGGATGCAAATCAATGTGTAGCCAATCAGCTGCAGCAGATGCAGAATGACAGAGCCAGACAGGGTTTCCTGAAGCACAGTGTCCCTATAAATGCACTGGAGCATGCTCACTCTGTCTTTCAGTCTTTCATCCAGAGGGATCCCTGTACAGGCCCATTAGCACCACCCTGGTTTTACAAGAATGTCAGCCATCCGAATACTATCAAAGCCTAGGCCTCCTTAGCTTTAGCCATCACTGCAGGAGAAGGCCTGTGCATGACTCAAACCGGCAACCTTCTGGTGGTAAGCCAGTTTCAAATAGTCAAACCCTCTCTGCCCTGTGTAACGGCTGTGGTTACACAAAAACAGAAGTTGTTTTTGTGTATCCAGTTGTTAACAAAATAACTATCGACTGCCTTTCGTTATTCATTAAATGGCAGAATAGATCATATTCCAGTCTGACATTTAAGAATAATACCAATGAATGCTCTGATCTTCCAGTCTCAGGTGGAGTCTTTTTGGATCAAAACTCATTTATGCAATGCTTATAAAGGGCTTTAAATGGGACATTTTTTAATCATATTTAAAATGTATCTGTAACATTCACATTTATACTGGCAGGTAGAAATCACACAGCCAAACTGAAGAGATGTAAAGAAATGCACATGTGCATATACTGTACTTAAATGTGACTCAAATGATCTAAGATACTGTAAATGTATGTGAGCTTTGACATGAGCAAGGATGTAGGAACTGCGTGAGTAAAGCAATTTCACTGAGCATGCATTTCATCAGAAGGTAGTTAATTTTAATCTAAACCTAAATATCCCTAGTTTTAGGGAAAAGGCTTAAAACAGCATATCTAACTATTGTGTAAATATTAGTGTAAGTGATCCATCATTTTTTGACATCTCTATAAATTCAGCTATGGGAAATACTTGTGCTATCCCATTGTGCTACAGTAACATACAAAGCACAGCATGAGAAATATCTTCATTTCCTGCTTAATGCTTTATGAATGATCCCACTAGTATAGTTATGGGCTCCAGGGTTTTGGTTGTTCCTGTGCATTTCTGGTACAAAAAATTGAAACTCTTCTTTCCTTTTAACTTTGGTCTTCGGAGCATTTAGCATTTATCATATCATATCATTTCATTGCACCATTAATTTTACTACATGAGGACAAACATCTGGTGAACCAGTATTCGCACTGCCAAAAACAATATAATTAATCAAGATACAGTGGTAGTTATTAGGATAGGGTATTCCCAGAATGCTTTTGTGGGCAGTGGAAAGCTTTTCTATCAGCACTTTAATTTCCAGTGAGCGGCTTCATTTTCTCAAATATTAAAAATCATAAAAATCGATGTGCTTGGAGGACACTCAACTGCGGCCAACAAAAATCATTTGGAATCCAATCAGATCTCAAAGGAAGCAATAGAGTTCCTGTTACTGTTGTAGATAAGCCATCCATGCAGAGAGGCTGAACTGAGGGCGAGGGGGTATTCTTTACAGGACGTGGTGCAGTAGATAGAGTCCTGGATGCAGGGCGAGTGATATGCACTCATGTCATAAATGGGGCCCTGCCGTTGTTGCCTTCGGTAAGGTGCTTAACGTCAGTTACCCCTGTGAAAATCCAGATGTCTCATAAATGTGTCACGTACCATGTTGGTAGCTAAACTGTGTGGCGTCCCGGAGGAGTTGGGTGGGAGGGAGGGGGTTCCCTTACTGAAATGAATGGTGTAATATAATCTGAGTTACGAGCTGTCATGCGGTGACTCATATCCACGCTGAGTGGAGGAGGTGATGCTAAGATTTAGGGCTGGATTCTGAAGCCATCGCTTGAGGTGCTGAGAAACAGTAAATAAATAAGATGGAGGTTGTTATATTACGAATTCCACCATTGCATATAGAGTTCTGACTACATTCGAATCCAGACTAACTTCACATTTATACATGTTGCGAACATTGCCCTTAGTGTTCGCAAATTTAGATTTTCTTGTAAAAGGACAAAACTGGGGGTTAACTCCAGGCAGCTTGAGGAAGCCTGTAGGGACAACATGTCTCACTGTTTCACATTACACAGTAAAAACTCCCACAATTCCCTCTTTTCTACAGAAGGACGTGACCTGAAGTGTGGGCATATATTACCCGAGCCAAATGAAAACACACATTCTTACATACAAATGCACACAAAGATGTACACACATGTGCATACCCATACAAACATAGCCTCTCACACACAAATACAAATACATACACACACACTCACAGAAACAGCCATACTTACACACAGATGTACCACTTAAGTCTTATTCCTTTGTAGAATAGGGGAGAAAAGGGGATAATACATTACATTATATTACTTCATTACATTACCTCATTTAGCAGAAGCTCTTACCCAGAGCGACTTCCAAATAAGTGCATCACTTTGTTAAAAGTAGTTAATAAAAAAAAAACTAATAATAGCATAAATATATACATTAAAACTTTAGTTATGTCAATTGCATTGTGGTACTTTAGTCAGTTTCAGTTTTGGCACTGGTTATAACAGCACTATGTGTTGCATTTACCCTTTGGTTTAAATGCGGTTTCTCTGCATGTCATTGTTCATGTGGCCTTACTATGGGCAATTATGTACCTTCTTTTTAAGTTGTTCTGGGAAACAACATCAACAGTGCATTCTTCAGGACCCAATATGGCCCTATGAGGGAGGGAGTCAGCAGGACTCTGCAAACACAGACCCGATACAGTACACATAAAACAACTCATATATTAATGAGGAAAGAAAAACGCGAATTTCTCAGGTTAATGAGGCCTCTTTATGCGCTGGCGGTTCCCTTCCTGAGTATAAATCTAAACTGTCCCGCAGAACTGTTCATTAGAGAACCATTAAAGAAGAACAACTTTTCACACTCGGCTGTGATTCTCACAGCCATTACCCTGCTCTGCGCTCCGCCGGCTCCCCCTGCTCGTCAAACGGCTCGGGTCCCCGAGCGCCAGTTTCGGCTGGGGCTAGCAGAGCGAGGGGAGTGGGGGTTTGCAGTGTCAGCAGGGCGGGTCCTGCCGCAGACCAGCAGATCAGTCCAAAAGGACAGTCGCATCCAGGGCCGATGCTCTCCGAGCATGCGACGCCTACAACCATGGCCCTTGGCGCTGGTGGCTCCATCCCTTTCCTTCACACAAACATGCAATGTTCTCCGCAAAATTCCTGTCATGTGGACTGGATTGAACTGGACAAGGACCTGCACCAATGCCAATACTGTTAGCATACCTCATTAATGGGCTTTGTGGGATGTTCTAAAAACATTCCTATAACATCGTAGAAGCATTATTTTGCCTATTTGCCAAGCAGGGCTGATGTCTAATGCTGTGGTTCCTGCAGCTCTGGAGAGGGGGGGGACTGTAACATGTGAAATGTGTTAAGATGTAATGTTCTTTTTCTTATTTATTTGTTAGGAACCAGGGGGAGGTGTAAGGGGGTGTTCCTGTGGAAAAGGGCTAATCCAACAAAGCATATTGCAGATAATAATGGAACATTATGAATCAAAAGGGGTACGAGACAGCAATGATTAAAAAAAAATCATTATTTTGTTTTCAAAGCTGTCTGAAATGCTGACAATTCTTCATCAGGGACGAGCACATCAGCACGCTCCAAACACCAATTCGTTTGACAGCGTTTCTTCACAAAAACACATATTTTCCATTAGAATGGGATGCAAAACCAACAGGAGAAGACAAAAGATTAGTCAAATGTGGAATAAATTAGGTATGAAAGAAAATTAAAATGCACATTCATTTTGGCTGTTTACCTTTTTTTCATGCGTTTTGTTTGGGCACAACAAAAGAAATCCTTCTTCTGAATGAAGCACTATCTGCCATTATTCATATCAGTCTATTGAGCTGCGAAGCACGTTTGTGTAAGTCTTCACTGGTATTTGAGAATTGACAGATTCAACAGACACAAGGTGCATCTTTTGTCATTTGGTTGATTGTTTGTATATTGATTGAATGGATTGATCTATTGATTGGTTACTTTATGTGCCCTCAGAGAGGGTGTGGCTGGATCCTGATTGAAATTGCATTAGAGGGTAGAATTTCAGCAGTTACTATACTCAAAGAGCTCAAAGATTGCCAAACTGTCACCAATATTTCTGCTACATATAGCGTATGAATCCATGTAATGACTTGTAGATGAACAATGCAAAGATGGAAAATTCTAGGCCCCGAGGAGATCTGAAAGGTGTCAGTGAGATCGTTTCAATTTGTGCCTGAGAATGCAATAAATCCCAACGCAATATAGAATTCTGAATCAGTCCCTTTTCCCCAACATTCTTTTGACCTTTAGGTTTAGTCTGCTGTCGTGGTAACATTAAACACAAGATGTCTGTGTGTGTCAAATATATCTCTTTTTTTCTCTTCAGGAAAGGGGGTGAAACAATTATCAATATACCATATGTGTCTGGAATTTGCTATGAACTGGGACTGGCATTCGGGACTGCACTTCCACAAACAGCCACCATACTTAGAAGGCGTTATCTGATTCAGCTTATTTATCCAATGATAGATTTACCTCACCTTCCTCCTTTGTTTTGCTGTATTTTCTTCTTTTCAAATAGCATTGTAGCATTATGGGACTGTTGAAATCATCAAAATCTGTTCCATGAGCTAAGAAGCCAGTGTTTCTACAGACAAACCACACTTATAGTAGTTCACATTGAATTAAAGCCATTATATATCCAGATAGTAGTAGGACACACACACACACCACCACCACCACCACCACCACCACCACCATAACCTGAATCCTTCATACTTCCAGCACAAATAAGTGCAAAATATACAACCAAGATTTGCTTTGATTAAGGCTGGCAGCAAAATTGGATATAGGCATTAAAGGTTGCACAGCTGTGGACAAGCAATGATTTCTGGTTTCTGCGCGATGCCGGAGATCCTCCCAATACGAGCACAACATTACAGAGTGTGTCACATTTCCATAAAAGCATTCTGTGTTGCGTAATAGCATTAGCGCATGGTCCTGGGCTTCAGAAAATGTTTCAAATGGGTTTTCGGGGCCTTCCTTTTAAAACACACCTTTCAGATGTCCACAAAAGTACCCTCTAACTCGTTTCTCCAGCAGGCCTTGGCCTATGTGTGGTCCTAATTGTCTCTCATTTAATTGCAGGGGGAAAGAAAAGTTTAGGCCCTGGTTGTGCCTCCGCAGTGGTCAGGATATTAGTGCACTCCCCTCCAATTCATCTCCCTTCCTCTGCGTGTCATAAATGAATGGCCTTATTAGTGTACTTAACTTCTAGCAGGTCCTGCTGCGAGTTCATAAATTTCAATTATTGTTTCAACAGCGCGTCATTGGGAAACGCGCAGTAAATTACCGCCAATTGCCTACACTCTACCGTCCCGCAGGTTAAAGGATCTCTGTCACTCCGCCCCCTTTTCTTTAATCCACTGTCGATTTGGTGGATTTATTTCTTATGAATGATCCGCGGGCAATGTGCTGACATATAACCCAGAGCTGGGAAGTTATTCTTAGTCGGTTGCCCTTCTCATTGGGCTGGGCAGTTTGCCAGCCATCGAATGGCTATTGGTGAGTTTCGCTGTGTTAACAGGCAGGTTAAAATGGACAAACGCTCCCTGAGGTTTTCAGGTCTGTGACTGTTGTGATCATAATGCAGGATTGCTTGCGGTACTCTGAGTGACCAGGTCGCTCGAGGGGTCAGTCGCACAAGCTGTTGTACTTATAACGAGGCAGGAAAAAAGTAGCCTTTAAGGAAAATGAGACAATTTCAGCCTCATCAAGAGGAATTTCTCTCCCTCACTGCTGTTCATGTGTCACCCAGGGTGCCGATAATGCCAGAGAATGAGTGACTCTGCTCAACCTTTGTTCAGGGTGCCATTTCACTCCCTGCAGGACCACATTAAATCCAGCCACAATGCAAGTAAGTAATGTAAGTAATGTAAAATGTTACTTTTTTTTTCTTTAACATTGCAATGAGATTTAGATCTCGGGAAGACACACAACCAAAAAGGTGATTTGTTCAGTTGCCAGACACCCCTCTCCAGCGTTTGGTGGGCAGCTGGGGACACAGTGGGATTCCTGCAAATGAACCTCAGGTTAAGCAGGTACAATGGAGGGGCCTCACCTGAAAATGGAACCTTGAGCCTCCAGGTTTCAAGCCCAGATCCCTAACATTACACTGCATTACATTTTGTGCCTTAGCAGGCACTCTTATCCTGAGTGATAGTAGACAGCTACATACTAACCACAGTGTCACACTGGTACAACTGGTACAACTCTTGACATGAGACGCCAAGCACCATGTTACACTTTAATGAAAGATTCATGACCTCCCTGTGGTCGGTGTTCGCATGAAAAAAGGGGAAATTTGCTTTTTTATGGTTTTCTATGGTTTTTATGGTTTTTGTATACTCCAACAGTTGACATGTTTTTGCAATTATGTTTTGTCATAATAAATATAACTTATTATTTTATTAACATTCAGCAGATGCATAGTGACATCAGGAATGCTGTTTCTTCACCTCCTCATCTTATCATGGGTTTAAATACAGCAGGTCTAAATCCGCTTGACTGGAAATGTTCTTTTCTTTTTAGAAATATACCGCATGATGGTGTTGGAAAAAAATAAATAGGTTATGTCCTTGAGGGTCACTCAGGTTTTTTTAATCTTTTTGTGATTACAGAACACACACACACACACACACTTTGTTGAAGGTTATGTGTCTGGATTGTGCTGTCATTCAATCTGTCAGCAGTGAGGGAGAGAGAGGAGAAGAGCCCTGGGTTCTGTGCTCTGATGAGGGTAAAATGGCGGCCTTGTCATTCCTGCAGATGGGACTTCTCAGTCGCCAGAGGGGAACCATTGACCCGGTCAACCCCCTCGACCCCAATCCGAACACAAACCTCCCAAGTAGCCGAGCTGACCCTTGTCCCAAAGCGGCTGGGAGAGAGGAGAGAGGGAGAGAAACACATCGATCTCTCCAGCCGAAGTGCTTGAAAGTCAAAAAAGAGTAGCAAGATGGTGTCAATTCATTAGGCTTAGCTGTGGCCAGGTTTTAATTTGGTTTGTTTTTAATCAATTTTTATGTGGCTGGCAATCAGGAGTAAATGCAATGGTTTCAGAAAGCCCTGGTCAAGCGGCTTTGAGAGGGAAAATATGCATTTCTGTCCATTTGAGATCCTGCCGCAGTGCCTCAGGGGAGACCGTTAGGAGCTGCCAACACAGTCAGCTGAAGGAAGATAGAATTGTTTTAACTTGACTTAATTTACAAGGAAACTTGTTTTTTTTCCACATTGAAACGGCTCTTTGTGGTAAGAGTCTACTTAGAGGTAAAATGTAAATCAGTGTTGGCAATTAGACTTCGACTCTGTGGGCTAGTACCAACAAAAAAATCATGTTTCTCTCTAGTTTTGTACATATATATATATATATATATATATACGTCCCTGAAGGCAATTCTTTCCTTAATTGCAACAGAATTCTATTACTGCTATCTTTTTTTGCTACACAAATAGACAATTGAAGCCATATCACTTTCTTGTCTTTTTTCTTCCTTTTTTTGATGCAAAGTCTGGGAAGCTGGTAGTGATTACCGTGGTGATGTCGAAACGAGACGCAGCTGAAAATGAAGCTGTTGCTGGTTAGCAGGCTGTGGACGAGTGGATGGAGACCTGGAAGGCTTTATCAAATGCATGTGAGCTTGGTGGATGTCATTTAGGGTATTTCCCCCAGGTCGCACTGTTCATTGGAGATTTTACAACCACCCATCCACCCCTCCCCCTACCTCCTTCTCTCTCTCTCTCTCACACACACACACACACACACACACACACACACAACCATGACAAATACGTTGCATTACATGAAGGTGGCTGGGCAACTAAGATGAAACAGTAGTCAAACGTTATGAGAGGATGGAGATGCCTGGCTGTTCTTTTCATGTCTCAATTTGCAGAGCCAAGGTTGCTTTGCTGTTCATGAAATAACATTATTATTATTATCATTCTTATTATTCTTATTCTTATTCTTATTATTATTACTATTTTTATTATTATTGTTATTATTGATGTTTTTTGTTGTTGTTGTTCAGTAATTTGGCAGCTGTAACAAAGGATAAGTACAATTACAATACAATTACATACTGTGTAATATACAATTACAGTCGCTAATGTGGGTATTTATATATTATTTAAAGGGATCTACACTTTCAACATCAGCCAGCAACAGGTCTGCAGTGGCCCTGAGATCTCTGTGAATTTTATTCCCTTGATTTGTGTTTGGCTGTGACTAAATCTTTGTGGGTTGTTCCTCACGTTATGGCACCCCCTAGAGGAGGGAGATGTTCTGCCTTCCTGTCCACTCTGAAAGGCTCCATTAGTTCTTCTGTTGACTAGCTTCTCAGACTTTATAGTTCCTTGGTCTAATATGTCTAATATGACATTTTAATACTTTTAATACTTTAATACTCATTTTAATACTTAATACTATTGAAAAATCTATTTGTATACTGCTTATTTTTCTGTTCAGGTCTTTTCAGTCGGTAAAGGTCCAATTCAGTGCCATTGCTTAAAGCTGTAAATGCATATGCACCTGCCTGATTAACCATACATATCTCATTGTGTGCAAGATGGAGTTTTGGGTCAATTCCTACATAATTCATAGGGCACATTCAAATTTGTTAAAGCTGTTCATACAGCTTAAACAAATAAGCATAAAGGTGCACAGCATAAAGTTTCTAAATCAGTTTTTAATCAGAGTAGAACAGGAGGACAGTGTCACTCAAACGTCTTGGCTCTTTCATTTCAGTAGAGCTCTAGCTCTGAGTATGGCCAGTATGTTGTTTTATGATAACTATCGCATTTCCATGTATTTATGGGTAAATGACTGAGGGTGGACATGTTCTGTACAGCATGTTGTTTTTCAAAGAAATTTAATTAGAGTTTATATCATATTTCCTTGCGGTATTGCATGAAGGGCATTGCTCTGCATAGATGCTTTCTGAGAAGTCTAAACCGAGAGCACGGTGTCTGCGATGTTTATCTTATGAAACTGGCCATGAGATTGTTTTGGATGTTAACGTCTCCTTCTTGTTTCAGCTGGGGAGATAACAGCATGCTTTGCGCACACACAAGCTGCAGTCTGCCGTCGTTAGTCGTGACGGAACTGAAATATTTCAGATATTCCACCAGGGAAGTCCCCAGGAGAAACAATCTCTTAAATGAATTTGATACGACTTCACCAGCCGGTGAGGAAACATGTTTTTAGTTAAACGTTAGACATAACTCATCCATGGGAGTCTGGGTGGGGAGGGTCATGGGAGTGGGGGGGATGGGAGCAGGGACCAGTTAAAATAAGAGGAATGCAATTTCATGTACCACTGACGGATGACGGGGGCACGTTTGTGTGCCTACCAGTAAAAGGCCACGTAAAATGGATTTAATAAAACGCCAGACGCTAAAAGCTTTGAAATTCTTTTGGCCAGTGCATAACTATAAGTGAACATAATAAAAATAAGAGATATGCGATACTGTACACCAATGTGAAAGGCCATACAGCAAAGCAAAGCAAATTGAAAACAGAGCAATGACAACATTACAGCGTGCTGTGCTACACCAGAATCAACATGAAAATGTGAGCTGTTTCATTCTGTATACGCCACGCACTGCTACACGTGTGACGAATGACACGTTTCCAGACATGAATTAAAATTCTGTTCTTTATTTACTGCGTTTCACATTTTAGGAGGGAATAACGGTATGATGGCCACATTAACCCTTTTGTGTGTGGTATATGCTACACTTTTGTGTAAAGATGATGGCCTTCTTTTCAAAGCCTTAAACCTTTTACATTTCAACCATTTTTTCAACCACAACACTGCTTTCTTCAGACCCTTACAAACATATTCATAGGGTTGCTGTTTTCAGTCAGTGAGTCTCTGGGTGATGTGAATGGATGAAAAAGCAGATACCCTGCAAGCATGGGTTCATAGTGGATAAGGAGCAGGACAGTTGCAGGTTTGACCCCTTTGGAGGTCAATGCCATTGCATTCTTGAGCAAGGTATTTCACCTGAATAGTCTGAGTAAATATCCAGCCTTTTAAGTGGATAACACGGTTAGAGTCATATACTGTGCAGGCCACTCTGGTTAAGAGTATCCACTAAGCTCAATGTAAGTTTTACTGTGAGTGACACGCTGCAAGCTTGCTGCTTGTGAATGCCATGGATAAATGTCAGCACTAAGATGACTGCACTGGGACGCAATAATTCTCACAGTTTACATTTTGTTTATCACTCATTATATTTCAAATTCTTGGTAAACATAAAAAATAAGAATACAGCAAAATCTATCAGCTTTCCAGCAAATGCACAGCAATCCTTGTGGCAAATCACTGTTTAAAGTGACAGTTATGTGACACATAAATTTGATATCCATGACTGATCTGAACCAATCATGGTGTTTGCTGTGGAAAGCAAATCCTTTCACCTGGTTCAAATAACACCTGGTAGCTCCACCCACTCTGGGGTTTCTACATCTTTTCTGTTTAATTCTTATGCATATTTTATGTTACTATTCCATGTGTTTACTCATATTAGTTATACAATGAGGTCTTATGTAAAGAAACAGTTTCACAGTCAACAAGAAGCACATATGGCGTTCGAAAAAACAAAGTTCGTTACCACACTAACTTCACATTAGCAGTAATGCTTTATTTCTGTAATATCCAGGAAAGGGTGATATCCTGCATATCAATTGTGTTTTAAATTAAGACATCTGAAATGTTGAAAGGCTGTTTTTTCGCCTATTGCCAAGCCTATTTTTGAAACTCTTCTGGCACAGTTCTGACCCAATTACTCGAAAAAACTAAATATGCAAAGTAAAGACAATGAGTGACTCTGTCAGCATCTTTTGTGCAGTTCTCAGATGCGGGCCAGCCCCAGCTCAACATCTCTCAACCCTGGCTCAAGAAATAAACCGCTGTGCTTCCTGTTTCAAACAATGTGCAGGAACATTAATTACAAATGTATCCAAACACACAGCAAAGACATGAAAAGGGCCTTCCTTTGAAATTTAATCATCATTGCCATTTGATTGATGATATATTTTTTTAAAGGGTGAGCAAAAAATGTTTCTGATTAGCTTCCTTTGTTTTACAGAGTCTTCCTTTAGCATCTCTGCTCAGTGAGTCACCAAACACCCTTGTTTAAAATCCCAAAGTAAGATTACAAGCTGTGTTCTAAACAAATCAAGGCTTTACATTGACTGCATCTTCACAGTGGGTATGTGGCATATTCATAAGCACTACATAAGAATGAGAGAAGGGCTACACCGAGTTCTCTTCCCCTCTCGCTGTGGATTGATGAGTGGGGAGCAGAGAGGAAAGGAACGGGCCCCTCCCTGTTCCCAGCCTTCGAATGCTTCATGAAATCTCATTTGTTTCTATTAAAAAGCTGAAATGAGTTTGTAGGGGTTCTTTATTGATGAGTAGGAAACAGGAAGGAAGAAAACAACCGAACCATGGTTCTGCCTGCGTTGTTTATCTCTGTGCCTTGCCTCCGCCTCTGTCTCTTGCAGAACAGTCTCATATGTATGCACTTCTGATATAAATGACTGCATAGAGATGATAATGATTATTCTGTATGCTGAAGCAAGCAATCATCTGTATGACCGTAAATAGTAATTGCATCATTCCTCTGTCTCTGAAAATATCTGCAACAGACGGCACACACACAAAACACAACACACAACATGCACGCACGCACGCATTTAACCACATATCTTTCCTTTGTTACCTGCATGTTAGCCTTTTTATTTTATTGATT
This sequence comes from Megalops atlanticus, assembly GCA_019176425.1. Classification (NCBI taxonomy): domain Eukaryota; kingdom Metazoa; phylum Chordata; class Actinopteri; order Elopiformes; family Megalopidae; genus Megalops; species Megalops atlanticus. The sequence continues at coordinate 27,478,244 of CM032878.1, forward strand.
AACAATTTTACCGATAGTAGAGTCCATTACAATCCCTCATTCACTGAAAACTAAACACAAAGTCAAATTTATGGCTCAAAAAAAGTTGTAATGAAGAAAAAGCAGCAGCTGCTTCAATGAATGTGTGTGTGCATGTGCATATGTGTGAGTGTGCGCATGAGTGTGAGAGTGTCTGTGTGTGTGTGTGTGTGTGTGTGTATCTCTCAAAGCTTTGAGGATTAATAGAAGACATATGCACATCACATAATATTTCTTTCAGGTGTTGCGCAGTGAAAAAGTCTTGTTCTTATTTACTGTACAGATACATAGCTAAATACCAACTAGGAAGGGGGTTGGGGGTCAGGTATTCATTCTACATTCAACTTCTGTGCTGTATGTCAAAGCTTTACCTATTAGAATGCTCAAAGGTGATTCATTGCATTCGGCTTTATGGATACTCATCTCAGACTAAATGTGTTGCCTGTGTGAATGCAATCACCTCATAATGCCCTTGACAGAATGGAGAACACAGCCGATGTTCCATATCTAAAGACAGGCATCCTGGCTACGACTTCGGAACCAGACCCTATAAATTACATCTCACTGGGCCAGACCATTGTCTCAGCCGAAGGTATTTATAAGCTCTGTATTTTTCCACATGTAAAATAAATTAAATATATAAATGAGAAAAAAGATCTTGCATGAAACAAGAACCGTTATTGTACATTATTACACCTGAGACTCAAGGAGATGTGGTATTGATGTGACTGATCTTAATTTTTAAATACTAATTGTCAGTTTTGAGGATACAAGTTTAAACTATTAGAAACTTTCTCCAAAGTTACTGGACCTTTGTGTATATGTTTATTTTTAGCACAGCCAAAAAAACCACAAATAACTAATAGGAATGCATTTGTAATTAGAGACTTTTTATGCCAGCTCATTACGCATCGAGAACCATTAACATGGCGCTTTCAAAGGTTAAACACAAAAGCCCCTGGTGTAGCAGTGAAATCCCGGGGGCGAGAAATTTTTACTTAATTAATGAGAGATTAAATGTCTGTGTAATTCAAGCGGGGTGGAAACTACTGCTAACTCCAGGTCTGATTTTCATTTTTCAGGCCTTTGGGGTCCAGCTGTACGCTCTTACAGGCGAGCAAACTGCGCTGCATTACAGCGGCAAGCTAAACAAATCAAATATACGGTACTGCCATCTGCAAAAGGAGTGAACCGTTACACATTGTCATGATACAATACACCTTTTATGATATGCTATGATATGCTTTCAGGATGTGCTACAAACAGGGGAAAGAGTTGAATAAAAGTGATTGCAAAGCAGAAAAAAAGTATTTTGAGGAAAGAGATTTAAGCCTTCATACTCTGAATAATGTCAGTGTTATTATTATGAGCAGAAATATTCAGTTTTTTTTCCAGAATATCCTTTTTTTTCAGAAATCAAGATAACATTTGATAACATTTTAAGAGATTGTGCCCCTTGATGGGCCTCTGTGGCTCTCCCCTCTGTGGTTCTGAAGAGTGCCAGACCCAGTCTGCATCACAGAACCTAAATCAGAAGATGCTCACAGAGTCAGTGAGGAGGGTATTTCTAGCAGGCTGCTTCTCTGTGAAGTCAAAGAGAGGGGATTTGAGGCTTAAAGTTGGAATCAGCACCAAGATTGTTGCTCACTTAGTGATCGATAAAAGAAGGAGAGAAGGTTTCTTATACTTGCCCTTGGATATATATATATATATATATTTACATATATATGTAAGTCTGTGTGTGTGTGCACGTGCGTGTGTATGGGGTGGGAGGGTATTAGTATGTCTGTTTCATCCAATGCCTACACAAGACAACATCGACTGTGTGGTCAGCATAAAGAAAGCCCGAGATGGACTCGTAACATCAGGAAGGCAGTGAAAGCCTGACCTTTGCTGTCATCTTGCAGCTGACTGAATTGGTGTGTTCGCCCCCACAGAGCTTATCCAGGTGAAGCGCTCCGAGAGAGAAATCCCTCAAATAAAACAGGTAATATGATCCTGCTGATACAGGCCTGCATGGTAACAGGACAATATAGGCGGCTCTGTATTCGGAACAAGGCCTCTGCTAGGCCAGAACTCCTCTCCACTGAAATCCCAGATGACACTCTGCCAGGCAGGTCTCCTCAGGCACTGGCGGAGTGAGCAGATGAGAGAGATTTAGGAGTCCTCTCTTGCTTTGCATACAAACATGTCTACCCATTCCATCAGGGTAGGGCAATGTAATGCTCCATCAGCAGTAGTGTAATGAATATGATGACCATTATTATTACTAAAACTAACACTACTACTACTACTACTACTACTACTACTACTACTAATAATAATAATAATAATAGCAGTCATAATAATACATGTATTCATTTCTTTAATTTTGCAAAGACTCTGTAACCTGGATTTTATTTTAATTGTCAGTCACATGAGGCCAATATTGTAATACATTTTCCTAATTGGCTTTCCTGATTTACAGTTTCACTAGTTTAATTTATTTGACATGTTGCCAATGCCAGTGCCAGTTTCTGCCTTGCTGTAATGACATACTGTGAAATGATGAAAATAAATCTTGTTGTGATTCATGTGTTTAAAAATACTGAAATGCACGTAGTAGATCTGGTGAAGGGCCACTACATATGCTTTATTTTTAGTAGGAGTCTACACTTGTGCTTACCTTTTTTGCCATTTTTGCCTCATCTTTTTGTGCTGTTGTCTGTTTCTTTTTCTCACTGAACAAAAGCACCTTGTTCCTTTGTTGGCTTTATCCGAAACTGCCTTTGTACGTTTGGCTTTCTGAATCATTTATTAATTTTTCTTGCAGGTCTATGTTTTATGTTTATGTGCAGCAACGCAGCCCTCTAATAAAAGTATCTCATCAGAATTATTACATAAGCCTTAATTTTCTCAATCTGCTGCATGTTTTATTCACCCGAGACTTAGGGTTAACTGCGTTAATGGCTATGTCTTTATGTTTATGTCCTGCTCTCCTATGTACCACTCTGTGAATCACTCCAGCATCCAATCTCTCACCACATTTAGAGAGAGGGACAGATTCCACTGCCCTTTAAGACACCAAATTAAAGGGCTAATGTTCTGTTATCGATTTTCGCTCCTTTAATTTGTTGCTTATTTATGGGCCTGTGTCTCTTCCCAGGAAAAAAGCACTGGTCCAGCCTTACAAATTCACTCCTCTCCATGACAGATAAATGCAAAATTGGTGAGTGGCTATACCCCCCCGACTGATCACAGCAGCTCTGTGTCCTAGCCCTCCATCAAGTCTTCTACATTTACAGTACAGAGAGGACATCCTCTTCCTTGGCACACACTGCAGCTCATTGTTATACATAATATGGGAATAAGCAGTACACTCAGACTCAGGTCTAAGAAACACAGAGACCATCCTCTTGCCCAGAACACAGGTGAAAATGAGAAATGAGCCGTACATGCAGACTCAGCTCTAAGATACAGAGAGAGCATTCTTACAAAGAACAATCTTACCCCAGACCACACAGTACTGCGATGTTCAAGAGAATGTGGACATGAGCAGCATATTCAAGCTCCAGCTGGTGACTTCATGGCACATGTGTAAGGGGAGACGAGCATCAATATTATCATCCCAGGTGGCTTGGCTGAGGATGCCTGTTCCACCAGGAGCTCCATTAACAAGCAAGCAACCAGCCCAGAGAGCGCTGAAAAGCTTCATTTTAGGCATAAAGCATGACCTGCTAGTGTGTGTGCACGTGTGTTTGTATACAAATGTCAAACATCAAGAAACAGCATTTTTTGTATGTAGTCGAACGACCTTTAAAAGCCTACACAGGGTGATACAACGTTTGGAGAGCCAAGTCCAATTTAGCTGTTCATATCTCCATCTGTTTCTGTACGCACTCATTTCAGGTCAGCGCTTGGAAATGGAAATAGACCAGCTGTATGTACTTAAAACTGTGGCAGTGATGTGCAGTCTCTGCCCACTTTGCTGTACCCTTGGGAGGTTGCCAGTTCATCTCCCTCACCTGTTGCCTCTGTCCTGTACCAGCTCCAGCCACATGCAGACTGAACAGCTGTTTTAGGCCCCGCCTCTGGGGAGGGGCCTCCTTATGTTCTCCTCATTTACATACAAGCCTGTTTTGCATACTTGTGTCCTAATTGGCTACAGGTGAGACTGAAGCCTGTTCCCACAGGGCTCTCTCATGATCTCATAATTTGCCCAAACTGAACACTCATCGAGGTCATTGGGATTATGTGCACGGCCTCCTTGGTGATGGAACGATGCCACATAAATGCCGTTGGGGTACTACCTCCCCAAATAACAGAGCAGCAGAGCTACTGATAGGTGCACACGTCTGAGTTCTGTGATCTCCCAGTAATGAAATATGGCGCACAGTGCACTCATCTGTGTCTGACGGAGTGGCAGCTGTTCTGTCCTCTACTCTTAGGGCTCATTGCAGCTCAGGCATGTGAGGTGCTGGTGGATCTCTGCACACAGGGGTATCCCAAAGGATGGAGTCAAAGGCCATGTTATTTCAAAGTTTCTAAGTGTAAAATCCAAACCTCAAACCTGCCTCACCCTCAGATTCTTCCACCCCGACTGCCATTTACTTGTCATAACCTGAATCTGAGATAACTTTCTCACAACATGATTAGAGCATCACAGCAGCACTGCAACAATGTGCTGGTGTAAAGGAAAAAATATAAACACTACCAACTTGTTTTCAGAGGTATCCCCCTGAGGACTGAGTTGAACAGATGCGTAATTGTTTACAGGCACATCACGCAACCCACAATGAGTTAAACATCTAGGCTACTTCTGTTACAAAAGGTAAAATGGGGAATGCTAATCTGTGAAAAACGCAAAAATGAATGAGATGCTTACTTGGAAAAAAGGGTCAAATGGGATCAGCGATCAAACAATAGATTTCTTTTCTGTGTAAAATTCCTTGACGCAATGATCATTCTGGGCTGTGTTCATTTTGAGTATGATTTGCTAAAGTGCACTTCACAACCTCAGTTTCAAGCCCCAGTCTTTTCTGCACATATTTGTGCTGTTTCGAGGTGACTCTTGCAATTGATGTTGATAAAATACTACGTAGCGAACCCCAGCTGAAAAGCAGACAATTTTCAGGGTGCTGATTAAACACAGCTTAATGCTCAGATCTGAGACCAGACTTCAAACCCAGAGGGTTTGTGAAGTGGAATGAAAGCAGAAGGATTGCAGCTCTTGAAAAATCAAAGTTAAAATGGAAACATTTGTTTAGGCCAATAAATTTTTTTTAAACTTTGCCAAAACATGACAGGAAGCAGAGAGCATTACAGTATAGCATGACGGCACACAGGACAGGTCACACTGCACACTCAAACAGAATACGATCACTTAGATAGATCGAGGGAATGCGGCTGATACTGAACAAACAGCAAATTCAAAATGCCACTGCAAATGGTATCCAGATGCAAAGTGTGCAGCCTCACGAAATGTCTATTCAATAAAAATATGTATTTACAAATGTAGCAATGAATCACATTTTAAAAATATTCAAAGTGACATTCATGTGTACATCTAAATTAACAAGCAATATGGTACATTTGTAATACATTTTACAAAATAAATGAATGATGGCTATGTGTATATACGGAATCTTTTTGTTTGCATGTAAATATACATTTTATGCTACAGTCAACAATGACAACCTTTACAATGTCTACAATGATAGATATATCATCTGAAAAACGCACTAGACTTTCTACTGAGATGTGATATGCGAATATAGAGGCAATATATTGAATTTGACATTGTTAGGAAACGTACTGCTTTGTCCAGTATCTAAACACATACTGCGCAGTGAATGAAGCATGCATAATCCACAGCGATGCTGAGGAGCGGAGAGCAGGAATACACACACCAAACTGTTGCGGTCCCAGTTAGCAGGCTGCACCTGCCGACCGCTCTCCCCTCGATTCCCATCAGCACTGTGACATTTTCGCTGAGGGTGCCGGTCACGCAGCCTGGGCGGACACGCCACACACGTGATCGAACTGCTGATCACCACGACAACACTGCTGACACTTTCATTTATGCGTTTCTCTTCCCTTACTCGCACTCACACACACACACACACATACAAATACACTCAAACACACACCCGCACACACGTACACACACCCCCTCCCCCTCTGCACACACACTCTCTTTCTCTCTCTCACACTCACACATACACACACACACACACACACCCTCACGCACATACAGACTCAAAAGGCAAAACCTCACATTGTTTCAGAACTGGCATGTTTGAACACATTGCCACACATTGGCACATCCTTCTCCTTCATGGAACAGTTTATTAAAATGCACCCACATCATCTGCAGCGGACATCTTGGACATGGGCCGTCACATGCGGTCAGAAAACACCTCTCTCTCTGAGCCTGTCTCAGGCACACAGCCGACTCCGCTGCTGCTGCTCTTCCCTTTCCCATGCCGAACGCAGAACATCGGAGCCGTGGCCAATCAAACAGCAGACAGATGAACTACCTTCATCTCTGATCCTATATTTGTGCCGTTGTTTTTTTTTTCCCCTTCTTCTGGTGGCCTGCTCCTCTCCCATCTGTGATTTATATTTGCGGCTCCGGGCTTATTGACTGGATCTGCTGAGGTGTTCTGGGCTCTGAGCTCATGCTGGATCTAACCAGAACCGGCTGTGCCCAGGAAGCAGCCAGGAAGCTGCCTTTTCATTTATTTTTTACTGTCTAATAATTTAAACAATCTTCTAACAAACCACCGCATGGATTCAATGTGATGCACAGCGCCTGCTTCATTTTATATAGTCTAAAGCTTTAGCCTTGAATACTGTACAGCTAACTGTGTATTATTTATAATAACTGTATTATTATATATGTATATAATAATAAAACATATAATAAACTAGTAATGCGTAATTATTATGTATTGAGAGTGAGAATTGCCGCAGGGCACCACAGCAATACCCAAGAACCATGTGTACTGTGCTGAATGTTGCGTTTGCACACAGGGCAGTTTAGCTCTGAGTCTGCCTCTGTCATGCTTTTTAAAGACAATGAATAATGGATGGTGTCTTTACAATGTTATACATGTCAATATTCGACCCACAGGCAATCCCTGGAAAGCACGTTCCCCGCGCAGGAACATGGGCTGTTGAGGCAGCCGATCATTTAACCGTGGCCAGATCAAAGGGGGAGTGGAAATTAAAGTGCAACACGAGTAAACCGTTAAGCGGCTACTTTAATCAAGTTTCCACGCTAATGACGCACTGTGTTCAATTTATTAAGTGATTTTATTTTTTTTCCATTTAGAAAACCTGTGTTCATGAATGCCCCCGAAATGAAGAGATAGACAGCTTATTCAACACTGCAGAAATGGACTTTGTGATCGATGCTATTGATCGGACAGGTATGAGGCACTGAGTCAAAGCATGTTGATACCGGTGGTGCTGGTCTAGGCCTTTTGCCTTGCCATGTGGTAACAATGTGCTAGCCAGCCCTGGTGATGCTACAATAAAGTAGTGCTCTGCAATATTTTTTAGTCACAACAAACCATCAGACAATGGTTGAGATATTAGAGATATTAACAGATATTACCTTTCCTCTTGTTATGTGGGAAACTAATGTAGCTTTTGTGTGGAGAACTTCGCACAAAGGTTTCACTGTGCAACTTCCCCACGTGAATATCATACCTGAACCGTGATTCCACTTCCTGCACCTGCACTTCCTCAGATTCAACCTTTGACCTTTGAGTTCAAGGGTGCCGAGCTGTTTACCAAAACCTTCAAAGACCTTCTGGTGCGCAGCTTTGGAAAAAAAAAATTAAATGCTGCTGTTTTGATTAATGCATCGAGTTTAAACAGCATTTCAGTGAGCAAAATGTAAAACTGTGACAAACAAACATATTAATTGGAATGCAAATGCAGGCACTGATATTTCTTTCAGAATACCCCTCAGCCATGTTTAATATTTTGCTCCTCTTCTCCACAAGCGCACAGGGACCCCCTGGGGAGCTGGCCTAACATGAAGCTCAGTTTTCTTCACACATTTTCGATGAATGACTTCCTGCTTAGATTATCTCAAGCTTTGATATATATATATATTTTTTAAATAGGAAAGAAATGACCGAAAAGAAAAGAAAGCTGAAACCTGTCAGATTCATTTAAGGGTTTGCTCTTGGGAGGGCATGCCCCCGTGTGATAGAAAGTGGCTTTTTTCAGGGCTCATTAGAAGCCATGGTTTTCCAGGGACATGTGGAATTTTGTAGACGTGTTCTGTGGTTATTATCGCCCCCCCCATTTGGCACTGCGAAGAAGATGACTTCACGCGACAGCAGCGGTAAACAGGCTGATTGGTGGACGGCCCCAGCTGCCAAGAGTGACGACGCCAGCCCTGGTGGTCCAATCCGGTGGTGCCCTGCGGCCCGCTATCAAAATAACGCAGCTTTCCCACACGGAGTGTGTCACACGTGCTGGGGCTGATTAAGGCATTCCTGCCCGTGTTGTTCATGTAAGAAAAGCTTTTTTCTCCCTTTTTCAGATCATCCATACATCTACCTTATTCCCCTGCAAAAAAGGAAAGGGTGAAAAACACATAACTGAGTTCATTCTTTTTCACTAAACACGACGGGAAGGTTTTGGAATACAGCCAGTTAGGACATCAAAAAGGGCACTGTGACACCACTGTCCGACTCGGAGGGGGGGATGGTGTTGAAGGACCGGAGTGTGATTTGCATAGATATCACACACAGCGAAGGTGAACTCTGATGTTTATTCACAGCAGCGGATTGTCAAAAGAGGACAATAAAAATATAATCAAAGTAGAGTGCCACCAACACCCCCATCACCCCCCCACAACAACCCAGCGATGGTCCCTTAGCAGTTGTGACGACAGTCCTGAAATGTAATCATTTCTTCCTTGTCCCAAAGGCAATAAGGCAATCAATGTTTCATCCAAAGCCCTCCATAAAATTTCTGGTTAATCCGTTCAGACAGACGGACAGACAAACGAGGGCAATCACATACTTTCCTCTCCCCCCTTCCACTGGTGAAAGGAATGACAGCCAGTCTCTGCTGTAACCCTGTGCTGAGCTGCTCCCCTTCTGGCTCTCTGTCTTAGTTTGTGTTCTCTCCACATAATTGCCGTCCGCTTTACCATAGTAAATCATCAACGCTTCACTGTGTCAAGTGAAGAATGTTTGTGTGAAGTGACAGTTCCAGAGCTGTGATTAAGCGCACATGAGAATGTTTCCCAGGGTCTCAGCCAATCACGATCCATCATCAATCTAAACTTTTGCCTGTGTATGCATGTTTGAATGTGTGTATGCGTATGGGTGTGTGTGTGTGTTCAGTGATAACAATAAGATTAAGAAGGAAGGTAGGAAGCAAACACCCTTTAAGGAAGCTTTCATTTCCAAGTCCTCGTTCCTCTCCTCTCGCAGTCTTGGGAAAAAAGATGACTGCATCCGTTCTGTCTGCCGCTGAAGCGCTGCGGGTTCTGGAGGCCGGCCAAATGAAGAGATCCGTGACACCTTCCTGAAGGCTTAGGGACGTCGGGCTGCACAGGGGAAGGAAAAAGGGGGCCGGGAGTTCAAGTACAGCTGTGAAATAATGCGACAGGAAAAGAGAAGCCATGTCCTCCACGGCCGCAGCACCTATTGTTCACGAAGACATATGGATCATATGGGCGGTGTCAGCATGAGCCGCCCTGTCCTATCTGACCCATTTCCGCACAAACAACGGCCCGGCACCGGCTTCACGTTTCAAGGCTAAAAACCAACACCACTGCTTCACTGATGAAAACGCTTCCTCTCTATTTTAACTTACAGGTTCAAATAAAAGGCCAAACTATTTCTGTTTAAAAACAGAGGTGTAGACAGTTGTTAACAGTCCTACTGAAAATAGAAGCACTGATTGGCAGTTCTGCTGTAATTAACCTGTGCAGAGATGGTAACATTTTACGGCTAGGTACATAATGGTTGCCAATAGAGCAACACCATTTTCTGATGACAGCGTGTGGAGCCTTTGAACATTTTACTCTCATCTCCACACAGAAGTGTGCTCTGTGTGTAGATCTCTGTGACCATAGCGTACGGAAATGACTTTTTTAAACTCTTTCCATTTGGAAAAATGGAAATACATATAAAAAAGCTGTCCAATATTTTTATTTTAGTTGCTAAGAATAACCAAAGGAAAAGAAACAAAGAAATTTATGCTGGTCTTCTGTCGACCAACACAATGGGAGATTAATGGTAACAATAAAAGCATTCCACACTCTGAGAAAATATGACACTACACTAAAACTAACACATTATATATCATTATATATATATACACACACACGTATATATCGCAAACTGTATGTTCACATTTTCTCCTCTGATTAGATAGTGGGTTATTAATTGAACGAGACCTCCGCTGGGAGCTTATCCTATAATTGTTAACATGAGGTGCAATATCCTATACAGTAAAATTCCCCTTTCTAGAGTAATTTCCCCATGTCTTTCCCATTAAGATAACACAAAGTATTACACATTTCCTCTCCAGCTATGGCTCATTTTTCTATCATTAATATTTTGTCCTCTTCACTGCAGCAGTAGTACTAGTGGTAGTTGTATTGTAGTTTGATCGGTGTGGAGCTCTTTGCAATGACATCTGGTGAGAAAAACAACTCCAAACACAACACAGTTTATAAGATATATTAGGTCTGGGTGAAAATGCAGCTCACAAAATAAAATCCTATTAAACTAATTTCACGCAAAAAAATATCTCTATTTCTGTTGACTTCTGGTTTGTATTAAACTTCAAATCCAAGAATCCACTTCCTTTATTATTTATACAAGTACTCCGTTTTTAAAACTTTTCACTTATAAAATATTTAGGAGTCTGTGCCATTTGTGCGTTCTCAAAGTTATTTGGTTACTCGACGTGAGACTACAATTTAAGGTAAAGCATTTTTCTTTGAGAAGTTTTATGGTACAGCATTTCTATGTTTTATTTTAGTCTGCCTCATTTTTGAAAGTGAGACAGAAATATTCAATTTGCGGCTCATCTGATTTGTTTGATGAATGGGCATCTCTCGCAGTAAGGAGAGAAGAGAACAGTAATTGGGACTGTATGGTAGGTAAATGACACCGAGTACAGATACAGTGGCACTCTTCTCGGAGCTAAAGCTTGGCTCCGATGAAGATCCTGCCTGGATCGAAAACACAGCGCTTTCTAAGCCAAAATGACCCAATAAATTATTCTTGGGAGCACATACAGTAAGTGCCACACTGCTGTTTCTAAAATCAAGGCCACCAGCACATACTTTATTTATCGTAGTGGAAAAACAATGAAAGAGATGGTAAAATTGGTGTGTGTGTGTGTGTGTGTGTGTGTGTGTGTGTGTGTGTGTGTGTGTGTGTGTGTGTGTGTGTGTGTGTGTGTGTGTGTGTGTGTGTGTGTTTCGGGGGGGTGGCAAGGGGTTATCAAAAGGCAGAAATGGAGCTTGGTGTAGGGGTTGCACATATACCTCTCATGGGGTTGATATTTATTTTCTTCAGTCCCTTTTTAAAGCCTCAGGAGTTCAGACTAATTACACAGCCTTTAGCAAGGCATCAGGGTGTTTCTCTTTGGAAAAGTTTCTTTACTTTCCAAGACCAGGATCCTAATGCTGTAGTTTAAAAAAAAAAACCCATGACTCTGCTTATGTGAACATTATGCACCCGTTTAATTATTTGTCTTTTTTCGCATTGGTTCATTCATCAGAGTCTGCACCACTAACCTCTCTTTTCCTTCAGAGCCTTGTTCCATCAGGTCTTATTAACTTTGACAGTAGCAACCCGCTGGGCCCTCTTCTAAACTAGATAGATATATGTGCTTGTAGCCAATCCAGGGAACCTTTTAAACCAAAACTGAAATATGCTGTTTTCTTCTCTGGCTGCCATTTCAAATAGTGTATCAGGTTTCCAAAGAGGCTATACTTTTGTTTTCATAGTTTTCTGTGAGGAAATGTGAGGGAGTGATGGTATTCCAGGGAGAAGTGGTGGTGGTGGAGAGGAGGGTGTGGGGGGGGGCATTCAGAGATAGCAGACCTAAGCCAAGGAATTTTGAGGAAAGTGGTATTTTTTATGGGGGTCTGACCTATCACAGCACAGTATCAGTACTCACGACAGTGTTGTACAGTTCCTTTAAATGTGGCAAATATCAGAATGATGTCTCTTTCCCCTTTGAATCTCTAACAAATATTCATACACACAAGAAGTGATTTAACATATTATGCTACATATTTTTTAATCTTACTGAATGTCAAGCAGACTAGACATTCTGTGTGGGTTGCTATCTTATTATCTAACCTCTTTGCAATTCCCCTATTTTTGCCAATCTCTAATTCCATAATACAGGCTTTCCTTACATTCCCTTAATATATAATGTGGTTACATGCCTATATTAACACCTTCTATTTCCTATGCACCTGTAGAATTTATCATTGTTATAACTACTATTCGTCTTTGATTTGGCAAAGTTGTGAAGATTTATGCAACTTCATATTGACTCATTTGTTGCAGGCTCACTGCCTGTGGTTCAGTAGCTGTACCCCATCTCAGGATCAAACCTGCATCTTAATGTTGGCAATACACGTCTCTTAACCAAAGAGTCACACTGTTCCCCATTTCCACATTAGCTGAGTGCCCACATCCATGCTGGATAGCATAACTGGGGCTCCAGTCATCGGAAGAGAACAAAGAGGAACCTACTTGGAGAGGAGGACACAGAGTGGAGGACATTGGGGAGGAAATTAATTTATATTGTGTAGTATCTGTATCTCATTCAGTAGCCCACAAATTAACACTTTCTCCACATGATTACATGATATAGTACATTCTCCCCACATTACATTATAGCAGCAGAGATTTTTATTTATTCATATTTTTTAGTTGTTATGAAATGTGCTGCTCACAAATGGGTGATATGAAGGCAAGGAACTCTGGGAATTTTTTTTCTTCATCTATTTCTGTCTCAAAAAAAAATTAAATTAAAAAGACATGACTTGAGGAATGTGATTCCCGACTGGACTGTCTAGATAAGAAACTCCAATAAATCTCTCCCTTAAACAGGTCACATTGACATGTGCACTAAAGGGGTTTCGGTCGGCGGGGTGTGTGAGTGACACCTTGGTGCCCAGCCCACAGCGGTGACCTGCGGATAAACTCTAGGATTATAAAGATTCGCTGTTTGCGCTCGGGCAACCGTTTCAGTCATCAGCAGCAGTAATGCATGCCTCTTTTTTTCTCCTTTTTTTATCTTGTAAAATATCGTTATTCAGGGAGTGGAACAAAAATTCAGCCCAGCTAAAAGATGTAGGCAGAAATAAATAAATAAAGGTTGCTGTAGCCTGCGCATGCTGGATGTTATCTGCCATCGGCGATCTGTCGGGCCTCGGACGCCCGGCCGACCCGAGCCCGGCTTGGCTTCAGATCTTTGAAAATCTCCACCGCCAGCTCACGGAACGATGGTCAGGAGAGATCTCCTAAACCGATAGAGCCGCTTATAAAGCACAGACCTGTTTTCTATATACAGTGTGGAATTCAGGACTTGGGGAAGGTAATGGCTTTGCTAATGCGTGCAGTGGTTGGCAGCAGTGTGGATTAGTGGTTTAGTTGACTCTGGACCTGAGGGTTGTGGATTAGAATCTTGGGGTGGGACAGTGCTGTTGTACCCTCGAGTGAGATCTTTTATCAGTGCAAAAAAAAAAAATGCATCTGGAAAAATGGAATGTAAAATCGCAAGCCACATGAACCAGCTTTCAGGTTGAGGTGTCTGCTAAGGAAATTAGTAATGCAATACAAAAAAGAAATGCGCCACTACAACTGGCCACAATGTAAGGAACAGAGAAAAGTCAGTGATATGAGCCTGGGCAGAGATGCATGGTGTGGTGAGCTTTCTGGGGCAAGATGATGCTGTGCACCCCCTCTTGGGGGCTACATGTTGTTGGGAGCAGAGAGGAGTCATTGCTTTGAGATGCATAAATGATTCTATGCAAGTGCAATCAACTTTTATGAATATATAACAACAGTAAAGCAAAACATGTAGTGCATATGGTTTTGCAACAGCAAGAGTACGTTGTGCCGGCTCTTTTTCTGTTATGCCCGAACGTGGATGGTTAAATTATTGGTGGTTTACTTTACAGTTATTGTTGCACATATTTCTCTAATTGGGGGTCAAAAATTAGGCTTGAAGTTTTTTGAACTCCCTTTGGAACTCCCTGGGTGTCTGTTGGGTAGAAAAGATGTGAACTCCCAGTTTTCCCTAATCTTGTTTGTGCTTTGGCTGTGTCAAGTGTTTCTTTGGCCATATTGCTACGTGTGATGTTATGCATTTCGAGACGTTGTTTCTGAGATTGAAAAGATTAATGTAACGAGGGAATAAGTCTGAGAAGAACATGCTAGTTTTCTTTGGGTAAAAAGACCTTTGCTGAAACCCCAACACAAAGACCGCTTGTTTAAGGAGACGCTAAAGCGAAATGACACAGAGACTTCAGTATTATATAATTTGTGTAATTTCATAAAGGGTTAGGGTTGATTTGTGGACAGATTAAGGGCTGGGTTAAGAGTTTGACCACACTCTCCCTGTACCCCATATCGTGCCTGTCCCCATCAGAGGTTCACAGAGCAATCACTGAAAGGAAGATGTAGTTCAATGAGCTGCAAGCCCACAGTTGAATCATTCAATAACCCAGAATCCTTCAGTCTAGATGTGAGGTTGCAGTTCATTCCCTTCATTATCAGAAGAGGGTGAGTAAGTGATTTCCAATGACCTGGGACCTTCAAGTGGTGAGTACCCTTTTGCTGCCCAGAGTGTCCTCCTCTTGCTGGTCTGGGACCACTCATGCTCTGAAAATGGAGAAATTTGTATCTTTATGAGTGTAAAACCCTTTACGACAGGAAGGAGTCACTCCTTCCACACATTTCCTCCAGCAGGAAAAGCCAGAAACACTTGCATTCTTTTTTTTGTAAAATTTCTACGTTGCAATGGTGGCATGTAAATATTTCACCCCACAACCTCCAGGGAGCTGTAGGAGATGCCAGGATGTGCTGCCTTGAGAAAGGCATCTCCCACACCCAGTGCTTTCACATCTGTAACACATGCTGCAGTTGTCATGAGCTTCAGAAAAGGTGACATCACAACTGAGGCTTTCAATGGCTGATCACATGCTGTTTTGGATGGGTCTAGACCTGTCAGCTATGTGGCAGGGAACCAGGGTCTTTTGAGCATGTGCGCTTGTGCGGGTCAACTCTCACCGCAATCTAATTTCCACTCCATTCCTCCCCACTCCACCTTCCACTCCACTGAATTCCACTCCACTCACATCCTACTCCAGCTTACATTCAATTCCACTCCACTCCCACCCAACTCTACCTGTCATTTAGTTCAACTCCACTCCATTTTTCACTCCCCATCCTGCTCCCCATACTAAATACCCCAAACCCTATTTCTCAGTCCTTCACCCCAACCCCTGTCTTACTCAGGTTGGGTCATTAAAGATATTGATCATTTTTAAGTGAGCCAGGCTGTCCTCCATTGCACACCTCCCTCTCCTTCCTCTTCCCACTTTATTCACGGCAAGACAGATGAGCTAATAATCACAGAACACAATCACTTGAGCTCCAGAGGCGGGACTGCATGAACTTGGCACCCGTAGTATTTGTCACTTTCTGAGCAATGTGGTCATGTGACTCAAGAGTGTCCTTTACGTTCCGGTTCTGTGGGACTGACTTGGCAGAGCAGATGCCATGAGCACAGACTGATGCTCCTCCACGGTTTAAAAACACAGGAGTGATTGTGCAGGAAATTGGAGAGTAAGAACCTTGAGGCTCCCTTCCCATAATTCCCTGCTTCATCATACTCCCACCTCTTCCATCCTCACTCCACCCTCGCACTCTCCCTCCCCTTTTGAATATGACAGCCAAATATTTGTTTATTGTATTCATCTCCACAATATTGTGCACTGTTTGTCATTTCCCTACATCGTTAATGAAAATCCAAATTAGCCCTAGATGCAGAAGCAGCCCAGTCCAGGATGCACTGAATTCCCATTCATGAGATTTATACTCATATTTACCACCAGCAAATCAACCCAGTGTTTTCCAATTATGCTGGCCTCATTAGAGACTGTTGTCATTACGGCCATAATTGCAGGAGAGCTGACACTAATGTGGGCGTGTTATTGTCCTTACAGGGTTTTGAAAATGAATTTGCTGGACCATTCTTTATTTTCTCACAGCTACACGTTTGCAGCTGAGAATAAATAAAACAAACAAACAAAAAAAGCTTCAATTGTTTGGCAGCAAGACAGAACTTTCTTTAAAGTGATTAATGCCTATCGTCTCCTCCAGTGTTTATAATTAGTTGCCAGGGTGACGGGAGTTTCATCTACTTTGACTAATAGCAAAAACAAAATGAATGTGGAGCTCCATAAGTTATTAAAATTACAAGTGCTACTGAAAAAAATAATGCTAAAACTTTTATGAAGCACCTGTATAAAATGCATTGTGAGTGTATATTCACAGTATATTATGCATTAATATTAAATTAATAATGCAACATGAACTACCCACAGCAGAAAACACTATGCCTCAAGTTGGTGTGTTGGGGACTAGAAATGTCAAAAATGACTTTGGAATCAGCTGCATAAGATTAATTAAAAATCACTTGAGCATAATGTTTCCTGATGAGTGTTTGTTACAATATCTTATGACATTTAGATACTTAAAACATATCTGCTTGCAATAATAGGCTGTGACTGGTAATAAGTAGGCGTGACCCAGTGACTGCTGTCATTGATCAGAATGCATTATGCAACATTCATAATATGCAATTAAAGTGTTGTAGACAGTAGACAGTAACACTTTACATTGTTATATTTGTTTACATTACATTGTTTTACATTACTTTACATTGCTATATTAGTTAATATAAACTAATGTATTAGAAAAGATAAATAAATGATTAATTGATACATTTATAAAGCATCAGGCTTATGTAAACTTTGTTAATAAACAAATACATCCAAAACTACGTCGATGCTTTACACAATTGCAATGCATTAGAAGCTGTCATGGCACTTTGGTTTGAATTAGACATTAATTAGACATAAAGGTGTGAATGTTTACCACTTTACTACAGGTTCACAAAGAGGATGAATTCATGATGAAGTACCTTTATTTAATAAGTCAGAGCTTAACAAACTGTCATGACATGTTAGTTAGTCATTATTAAAGATGTGAGTGATAACTAATAACCTTAGGTCACTTTAAATAATGTAACCTTAACATTAAACAATTAAACCCCATTTTCATAAATGTATGCATCTTTTACTTCAGCAGATATCCACATCAGAGCTTTTTTACTTTTCATTTCGAAAATAAAGTTGTTATTGCATGTGTTTTCATAAAGAGAGTTGTTGTAAACATAGAGGTTAGATGTTGTAAACAGAGAATGTGCTTTCATTAAATTCAATATCACGTCTTCAGATGATGCTGTTGTGGAAGTAACACATTTCAGCATAAATTTTTTGATCAATTTTATTACACCATATTTTTCCTCCTTTCCTCAACTTCTTCTCCACCTATATTATGTGTGCATCTGCGTGTGCACGTAGAGCCTTCATGTGTGTGTGTGTGTGTGTGTGTGTGTGTGTGTGTGTGTGTATGTGTGTGTGATCGTGTGTATGTGTGTGTGATCGTGTGTATGCATGCGCATGTGTCTGTTTGTGTGCATGTGAGTGTGGGAGACAGTGTGAGCAGTCATGCATGTGTATGTGTGTTTTTGCAGTGTAGGGCCCGGCCCTTGACCTGCATGCTTTTGACTTCAATCAGTGCATCTTTGTCTGACCCGAAGGTGGCCTCCTCTGCAGAGAGGTGAGAGGTGAGAGGTCAGAGAGCAAGCCGCTGAAGAAGCCCTCTGCGGAATAATAATTCAATCGAATTCCTGTCACCCAAGGTCTCTGTTGAACTCACTGTCACAGCCGCTTCCACAGTGCAACCAGAACTCAGCCACCTTAGGCCATGAGAGAGACCCCCCTTCAAACTGTTTTTATAATGACTTGCTGCACAGTTAGTTTGTCAAACCCTATGACTTTTTGGTAAAAATAAATACAATTTTGTTAACAGTATACTTCTTATAATTTTGATTTGAATAGCTTTTGCTTGATGTGCTTGTACAGGGCACAAACCCCACCCTGTTCCCCATCCTCCTGGAATCCTTTGTCAGACTGTGACAAAGTGATTTATCGGTTCCTGTGACATAGTGATTTATCGGTTTGTGTGATGTCAAGGGTAAGGACAGTGGACTGTCCTGCCGGGGCTAAACCTGTCATGGGTAACAGATGAACGGGAAGCACCTGTAACATTCAGAACCTCTCAGTTTTGACCCCCACACACACACACACACACACACACGCACACGCACACGCACACGCACACGCACACGCACACACACACACACACACACACACACACACACACAGAAAATCACTGTTACTCCACACTTCCCAACACCCACCTCTCTGAACTCCACTGCCTCTGGCTGTGATCTTACCCTGCCTATAAGGCAAATTGTTAGCCAGCCCACTAGCAACTAGGCTAGCTACACACAACAATGTATGTGTGTAAGGAAGGAGAAAGCACAACGCTTTTGAGAGCAGCCACTGTGAATTCACGTCTACATTTCGTTTTCTGGGAAAGGTATAATATTTTAGTGTAACAGGCGAAACTAGCTTTTACATATATACGTTCAGAGCCTGTCAGCCTTTACATCTACACCTTTACTGTGTGTTAGTTTTTACAGCTGAATAAGGACGGAAGGAAAATAATCACAGTTTTATCTTATACATCAACACGCACACTTCCATGCCAGAAATGCATGCAGTTCACTGCAAAGGAACTGGGGATTACTAAAGGGATCTTTGGAAGCAATGAAATTTGGAAGCAGCGTTTGAAGGTGGGGGATGACACAGATGTGGAGGAACAGTTCTTCATTTGTTTCATTTGTTCCGAGTGAAACCTTAGGCCAGCTCTACAGACAGGATAAGCCTTCATGGGCAGTTAAGGTCTCCAGCGGAAACGCAGAACAGGACAGACCGCGTCACGCTGTCGGCCGCTTTCCCTCCGATTAAGTGTGCGGAATGTGAGAGCCGCCATTCTGTGGCGGAGATTAATAGCGGAATTCACAGGTTTTCCCCATTGCGTGGCTCGTGTGTCGACACCTCGTTAAGCAGACATCAGTCAGTGTCGCATGACATCGGGAGTCACTCGGTCTCAGCTGTGAGAAAATCACGCTACGAACTGACCCAGCGGGGGACACTTTCCATCTCTTCCTCACTCTCTCTCTCTCTCTCCTTTTCTGTCTTTCTTGTTCTCTCTCTCCCTCTCCCTTCCTCTCTCTTTCTTCTTCACTCTCTTTTTCACTTACTCATTCTGTATTGCTCCAACCTTCCCTCTCGTTCTCTCTCCATCCCTCTGTCTCTCTCTTTCTCTACCTCTTTTTTCTTGTTCCCTCCCTCTCTTTCACTTTCTCTTTCTCTCTACCTCTCTCTGTCTTGCTCGCTCTCAAATCAAGGCCCACATCACCGTCTCAACAGTGTGAGTCTCTACGGGCCTGTTTTCGCACGGAAACGAGCTACATTGTGACAAATCTCTTCTGCTATTAATTACAAAGGAGCACTGTGATTTTTTTAACACCAGCACCACTAGGGGAAAAATGAGGTCTCTGCGTCTGATAACTTGATGAAAGAATAAAATGAATGGTTCCATATCAGAGAGGTAATTTATGGCTCCCTGCAGCAGTGTAAATAGGATAATGTTGAATGTCATCTTTTCTCTCTCTCTCTCTCTCTCTCTCTCTCTCTCAGACGTCGGGTAAGATTTGTTGCCGGGGAATACGATGGAATCCATTTGAACGGCGTTATAATGAGCAGGTGTCTGTAAATAATTCAGAGGGAATTCAACATGCAAGGCGAGAGGTGATTGTGCTTTTCCACGGCTACATTAATCTTCATAGCATCTGAACTGTGGAGTGTAACAGGCATTAGGGCTTTCCGACTGAGAAATATCCTGTTCAAAGCCATACAGACGCTACAGCAGACTGAAGGCCTCAACAAGCTACCAACAAGCCATCATGGGGGCTAATTACCATCCTAACACGATACAATTACTATTCCATTACAACATAATTACCATTCAGGTAGACTGCAATAATAGTCACATTACAATACAATTACTATTCTATTACAGTAGAAATACCATCCAATTACAATACAATCACCACTCTGCGAGCATCACAGGAAGCTTGAATGGGAAGAACAAAATGAGCTCTATGCATGTAAAACAGGAGTCTGTGCATGCACTTGTGTTTTTACCTGAGCATCAATCTATAAACCCTGCAAACCTTTCAGTCAACTTTCAGTGGAGTTCAGGGCTGATGCTGTTCTTTGTTCGCTACTCAAAGCTAAAGGTGTCAGTACTGTTTCTGCTACACTATTTTCATCACACAGAGGAGCTATTTGTCGCACCAACATGCTCTCTGATAAATTTAATGTAATCATATGCAAGTGTATGTCAAGCCTCATTTTTCATAAAAAGTGTTAAATTCATCAAGTCAAGTTATGTGCTTGCCGTTTCATTTATCACACATATAATGTGTGTATTCTAGTATGAGTAGCTGCTTTTAATATAACTGTTAGAGAAAGATCAGTGGGTGTGGCTTTTTGAACACCAATTTGGGTGATGGTACCATGTGTTATGGGTGACTCTCTGGTTTGAACCAATCACAATGCTTGGCTGTGAAATGCAGTGTCTCTTAATTGGTTTGTGTTCATCAGTGATTGACAGCACATCAATTGGAGAGAACATGAAGCCTCAAAGCACTGATGTAAATGCTTCAAAAACCAAAAACACCTCAGGACTAGAGACGTGTATTGTACAAGGGGACTGCAGAGCAGTTCACAGCCAACACCCGCATTTTGTAATCAAAAGCAGAGACACTAATAATACAAGAGGTGTGCGTAATACTGACAAATCACTCCGGTCCTGTCCAAATCAAACTTCAATAGCTAGCCCTATTTGAATGATCAAATTTGTCTGGGACAAGCAATTGGAGGGGCACATTCTTGAGGAAAAAAATACATTTGAATCTTTCCTATTTATTTTTTGCATCCTAAGACCAGAGAATGAATGAGAGCCTGTCTGTCTTTGACTGAATCAGCCATTGCTAACGGCCTAATTGCCTGGAGGGGTATGGATTCTGGAACTGGGGTGAGCAAATGAGCTTTATCATCAACTTCTCCGACAGCGATGGATTAAATGAGTCACACTTTCTCCTTGAAGACTGTCCCAGGGCAGCGGCTGTCAGCAAGAGTTTACTTCCTGTGTCAGAGGGCACTGATTTATACATAAATATATTAACCAGCCAGGGTGCATGACAGTTCCCTTCAGAAACACATTTCAGTTTTTAAAAACCAGCTGTCTGGTAGTGTCACTGTTGGGTCTCTGCCATAAAGTGTGACCCAACAAATATTAATGTTATTGAAGCAGTACAAACACTAATCATAATCATAATAATAATAATGATGAATATCTCTCAAGCACAAACACAGAAGCAACAAAAACCAGTGTGCCAGAAATAATGTTTTAAGTCTCACCTGCTTATCAAAATTCACACAGTGTGTGTAGGTGTGTGTGTGTGAGTGCATGTGTGTGCACATGTGTGAGACAGGATGTGTGTGAGAGTATTTTTTTGTTTTTGCCTTTTCAATATTCACTCAGTGTGAACAGGTAGATGTGTGTATCTGTGTGTGAATGCATATGTAAGAAAAAGTGTGTATGTAAGAGAACGTGTGTGTGCGTGTGTGTGTTCTGTGCTGTATTAACTCTGCCTTTAGTCATTTTTAAGTTAGGAAGCATCTGACAGCTGATTGGCAGTGTGTTCTGGGGTGAGGCAGGGGGCCGTTGGAGTCCCGCAAGGGGGTGAGACCTGAGGGTACAGGACCATCTGCCAAACGCATTGAGACTGGCCGCTCTGTCAGCACGGATGCTCATCTGTCCATGAGCTGCGGGTTATGGTGGTTAGCGGGTCAGAGGGTCGGAGCCCCAGGTCACCTTGTGCAGTTAGAGTAGGAGGAGCCACCCCTCCCCTTCCCAAACCTGCTTCTCTGCCAGCCTGTTGGGTGACTTAGTGTAGCTCTTGGAATGGCAGGGTACGTTTGAAAACTGTGCGTATACACACATATACACACAGACACACACATACAGGCATGTGTGCACATACACATACTCCCCATCCACACAAACACATACACACACGCACACACAGACATGCATACAGCATACACCCACATACATACACCCACACACATACGTGCTCCAAGGTAACAACTTTCTGCCTTCCTAGAGTCCTACCAGCCTCTGTTGTAGCTGAAAAATTAGATTTGAATTGGACCAAAGATTCTTCGACTGGTATTCCATTATCTGCCCAGCTCAATCACACTCAGCCATACCTTGAAGGCCATAGCTAATCCAGCAATTTTATATCTGCAGTGTGAAATGACCACAGAGTGTGGCACCACTCACACCATTCTCACTAAACATTCATTCAAGACCACTACAACACTCTAGCGACATGCTAACACTGATATGACACTGCAAAAGCATCCTGTTTGTCACTGGAAGACATGTCTTCCTGCAAGAAATGGTGAGGTATAGTGCTGTTGAAGCCTCAGACAAAACCGTCAATGTCCCCTTCAGGACTCCAGGTGCAGCCAGCAGCCATGGTGTGGGACTTAAATCTGAAAGTGGCCCTTGAAGCATGTCTGTTAAGATAATAAAGATGGCCACAGTAGTGCTCAAGTATGTGAATGTTTATTATGATTATTATGTTTTATTGTGATTATTATGAATATTCTGATTGTTTTGACAATTACTATTATTGTGATTATTATTATTGTCACTGTTGTTAATCATAACAGTATTCATCATCATTATAATAATAGTCATAATCATAATGCGTACTGAAGGGCTGCCATCGTGGGTACAGATTATCATCATCAGAAGCTGTCTGAAGTGACAAGGTTTAATGTATTCAAACGGCAAACGGTGACCTTTAGCAACGCTGCATCTTTAAGTCATTTTCCAACAGATTAGTCATTACAAGAAAAGGAAAAAGCAAAGGGGAGGGGGCACGATGAATCAACGTTTGTTTACTAGCACGTTTAACGAAGACCGCAAAAAAAATCTGCTTTAATGTCCCTTTGTGACTAATTAGCTGGTGGCATTTTAGCTCTCATTATGCATCTAATTATTTCTGTCAATCAGCCGAGCTTTCGATGAGATGATTTCATCCTGAATTGAAATGAACACTCGCGCTCATTTAATAATATAAGTACTTACAAAAGTTAGGGAGTGGGATGCCATTTTAACACCTTGCGCAGCTGAGATAGTTTGGCTGGCCTATCCTCCATCCTCTGTCATCGATAGGTCAGTGCATCAGTAATGCTGCTGTTTTGCAATGGTTTTGTCTCCCTTCACAACCATCGATCACTCAGCGCATGAGTCAAGGCTCAGGGCCTCTCCGGACAAGGGAGGAATTCAGAGCAAATGTTGATCGCCAACTGGCTTAGGGAAATTCAATAAGTAAATTATTAATTAAATACCTGGAAAGGATCCTGAATGGTGGTACAGGTGTTTGCTGTGAGCACTGCAGCCAGCACATTGCCAATCTGAGTGTCTGTGAGGTCTGGACGTTACTCACACTGTGCTCCACCACAGGAGAATGGACTTAGACTGGCCAGTTTCCCAGCTCACCACTGTAACAGCACCACCTAGTGACTCATCCAGGGGCGAGCTGTTGTCGTCAGTGAGAGCAGTATAACCTGGAGTGCGTAAAATGAGAGCGCGTTTAGGGGGATTGTACAGGCTGTGTAGCCTGGAGTGTAAAATGAGAGCATGTGTTGGAGGATTGTACAGGCCTCGCTTCTGCGCTTCCTGAGTTTAACTTAATCCTCAAATGTGGACTCCAAAAGAAGAGGTGAAAAGGGAAGAAAAAAGAAAAAACATAATGAATGTCTGTGAGGGAAAAGCTTATCCACTGCTCTCAGAACAAATTTTAATAAGAAAAATGTCGACTACAATGCCTTGATAACAGAGCCTTCCCTCGCAGTATTAGTGTAGCTGTCTTGTTGATCAATATATGTACACATAAAATGCTTCATCATAACTGCAGCTGTTGGCGTCAAATTAATTAAGGGCACTGAATGTTGTTCCCTTAAAAATGGGCAGTGATTCAACATGCAATACTCTATCGGCATTGATGTCTAATTGGACATCTGAAATGTATGAAACATTTTCTGGAATACAAGTCAACAAGCATTTGAAAATGAACTTAAGCATAAACAGGGCTGATTTAAATAAATGCAGTGTGTCCAACCAAAACACTTTTTCTGGGTTTTGTACCATTATAACATCATCATAAAGTCTTTGCAAAGAGAATCCCAACCTGGACAAGTCATGGTCGAACAGATAAAGGAAGCTGACCTTGAGTTCTTTTGAAATCCAGCAACCGCTGGATTACCGCTCCAGCTCCTGAACAGCGTTACCTTGATTTTCATTGAACCAGGTGACAGTCACGTAAATAATCCCCGGTCCGAATGCGCCAATTAGTTGCCGCTGCATTCCGTTCTCCTGCGGGAGCGAGCTGTGTGGGTTGCTATGGTGACGCCGGTCACGCGGCCTGCCGGTCTGGACCTCTTTGGATGCACACGCGGCCCCAGCCCGGTGATTAATGGAATTTGTTGTGACATGTGCCAGAACCTCGGAAGTCAATGCGGTGCCTCTGTGATTTCATTACCAAGTGCATCTGAAGTCCCTCTCCGAAGGCAATCAGCCGCCACCCGGTCCCTGTCGCCCCGAGCACGATTCGGTGGAAGTCATTTCGAAAATATTGTTTTATTAAATCTTTGATTAGGAGTCCACTCCTTTTTGAGAGAAGACTCTAAATTGCCTGTTTCTGTTTTTTTTTTCTTTCTGTTCCTACAATGCCACTGTTCGGATAGCGAGGGTAATGTATTCTCTGCCTGAAGATGCTAAGTTAAATTGACAGGGCTATTTATTTGGGCCAATGAGCAGCACTCATGCCAGACAGACTCTAATGTATCCTCTGTTTTTTTCCCCCTTCCTGAATAATGTTCCACTCCAACTTCCAATTACATTTGCTGTATGTATGACCACATTAGAATCTCTGCGGTTTGCAATTGTGATGTAATAAAGAAACCATCATCATCCGCAATAGATAACAAGGGCTCAAGTTTAATAGGGAGCACAAACAGTATCGTCATTCCCACTAAACATTTGTGACACATCGTGGTCACTAAAGGGCACTAATTAAATTGTCCAAACGCTTACTGTCCAAAATCTAATTTAGTAAAACAAGCAATTAAATACCTTTGTTTTCAGATCCTGGCAAACACAGTATGTGCATAAACATTTAACATGATCCCAAACCAGACAGAAATTGTTGTTGAGCAATTGATAAAACTACACTGATAGGATTTAAAAAAACACATAAAACAACATCACCCAGCATTGCCATGGGAGCCTATAAAACTGCCATGGTATTATGTGAAATTATACATTGACAGGCATCCAACCTTCTTTGCCTTTTAAACACCAAACAAAAAAGCCCTACTCCAGCGTTCAGCAGTCCATAAAAGTACACAATTCCCATCTCCTGACACAGTATTACATTACAATATCTTTCCGTGTGTGCTCTAATATCTTTACATTATAACATCTTTCCGTGTGTGCTTCTAAACAGCTGGGGAGTGGGGAGTGATTGGATTGTCTGGCACATGTAAATATGACTGGCATGTTATTGATTGTTCATGTGCAGGAGCACGCTGTACACCGCTGTGCTGGTAGGGCTGTGTCACTGCTGCTTTCCCCCAGTGCATTCGCAGCCATTTGTGCACTCGGTTTCATTGGATAGATTACAGAGAACAGTGATGTTCTCCACATGCGTGTCTCCTTTTCCATCTGTCTGAAAGAGCAGGGGTATATCTGAGCGGCTGGTTCACACAGCGCAAGTTCGACTGCCAGACATCAGTCACTCTCATGCATACATCTCATGCATTTGAACCGTAATGATCAAGAGTCATTGCATATTTAAATTTAATGTTCAAAAGGAACATGTTTCTGGTCTAACGGCATGCACTCAAAGACAAGTTGCATTTGGTGCGTCTCAGCTGGGGTTTGGAGGGGGGCATCTCACCTTGCCATGAGATTGTCTGTGACGCCCCCAGGAGGATCGGCAAAGGAAAAATACAAACGGAGACAGAGAGGTGGTGATGGGAAGAGGATGGAGCCAGGAAACAGCCCGCATAAGAGGGCCAAGGTACGTGCTCCGTTTTTAATACCTGTAGAGGGAAGTGCTCCAGTAGGTTGAGGTAACTGCTTTAGCAATTTTCTGTAAATTTTCCTCACAAACTTTAATTACTGTTGCTACACTGGACATTTTCCTCTTATGAGTTTTCTTATGAAGCTTCAGCTTTAACTATTTCAAATCAAGAGGACTAAATGACTGATATGAAAAAATAGGCTTTATTTATGGCAATATAAAAGCTCCACACACACACAAAACTATTGTTTCCCACATTAATTGCATTGCAGGAGGGAAAATAAATGCAACCACATGTTATCAACAACACTTTAAAAAGTTAACATTTAGTATTTTTAAGAAGGAGTTTTAAATTCTTGACTTCAATTTTTAGTTAAAAAAAACATCCCCTCCCCCACCATCCACCCTTCAGCTGCCCATAATGGCTCTCTCAGGACATTACATCATGACCATTCAAATGTCCAGACTGTGTTTTCACTCTGGCTAAATGTAGAAGCTACACATAGAAGTCATTAATATAATATTTGATCATGAGAACTGATCTGAGAGGTAAATGCAGCATACAGTATTCTTGTCTCTTAAATACACAAAAAAAGAAAATGTGTGAGAAGTTTGTCATCACCACTATGTATCACCACCACGTGTAGACCATCAGAGGTGGAATTGGCAGGGGGGGCAGGGAATTGGGGGCATGTGCAGGCAGGGGTCAGATTGATTGTATGAACCGGCTAATCCATCACTGGGGGCAGACAACAAAGGGAGTGATATCAGAGGCGAAAATCTGCCCTTTTTATTTGGCCCGGTGGTCCCCGATCCATCACCGCAATGCCACATACCCCAGGCATGTGTGGGGGTGTGCTGATGTCAGAGGTGCCTCTGCTGTCGGGTTCCATGTGAAACGCAGGATAGCATTTCAGGCTCACATTTCCCCTAGACTTTCTCAGTAAATACTGTGTCTGTATTACTATGCCAACATTTATGGAATGGGCTTAAGATGGTATCATACGCCTCTGTCAGAAAGATTTACCTGGCCTACCATTCCTTTCCTAGGTGTGTTCTGTTCATAAGTCTTTTTAGGGAAGAGCGGTGTTGCAGCTCCTATTGGAGAGGCTTTTCTGTTTCAGTGGATAACACATGGTCCTAATGGACACATTTCAGAGACTGTGCCGTGTTTTCATTACTGAACACAGATTCAGACTAAAGAGACAAGGCAAAGACTGCAGGTCCATTAGCGGAGAGCAGACGGCTTGTCAATAACTGTGTGCGAAAACAACTTCAGAGGCAGGAGTTATTAAATATGATCACGAGGAGTCAGCGTGAATGCAGGCGGGATGCACATCGCTTACCTGCTGTCTGTGGACCAGCATGATAAATACATGATAAACATTTCAAATGCACACAGACGCACACTCGCAGGCACGTGGGTACACACATGCACACATACACTCAGTCACACACATGCACAAATACACTCAGTCACACGCATGCACAAATACACATGCATATGTATGCATGCGAACACACAGGTGCTGAATGCTGTTAAGTAAGGCATGACATTATCTCAGTTGTTTGTTTTGTTGTGGGTGTAGATTCCACCAAACTCCCGTCTCCTTAGGACTGAGGAAATGGCAGACCTCACCTAATGAAGACCGAAGCTGTTGAAATGTTGTGAAAGGATAATTTTATTTTCAGGATTTAATTATTAAGAAAAGAAACACTCTGGGAGCTCCAAAAGTTTGTGCTCTTCCTGTGCTTCATCTGAGGCAATGGGTTAACCACAAGATGTGCTGAGACGATGCACTGTAACTCCAGGTGAAAGGCAATGTGTGTGATTACTGAAGTCTAACAGGCAGTGCTTTCATTTAATGGGAAGGGTCACCAGGGTCTGGGCGTGCAGGCTGCAGGAACAGACTCCGCCCTTGGCGTGTCTCCTTGTCTCAGCGTCGCTGTGACATTGATGTAATATTACATTACAGCACATTACGCCATTTGCTCGCTTAGCAGGCATCCCCTTCCACCCTGTTCACAGGGTCACAGAGCTCTCACATTACCCACTCACACAGCAGCAACTTATCTTAAGCACTGTGCTATGCCTAGGAACACAACTGCTGTGCCTCCTTCAAGATTCAAACCTGCACTTCCTTGGAGTCAAGTGTAGTGCATACTCCTGACCTGTATGATAGTGTGATACATTCAGCTGGCTATGCCTAATTCGTTAATCACTGTAAATAAAATTGTGATCAGACAAATTCGAATGCACACAGGACTGGAAAAAGAGACCTTGACACTTGAGCATCTATCCATTGATTTATGGGAGTGAATTTGAAATGGGCAAAACAGTGCTGGGTCCTAAACAAGCTTGATGGAACAAGCAAGAAGAGGATGGGAGGAAGTACTTTGATCCTTTTTAAATGAACATGTAATACAGAGTTTGCCACCATATTTGCATGCTGTTCAAGGGCAAAGCAGCTACTGACCCACCTTCGTCCCAGTAATAGATTTTCCCCAGCTCTCCAGTCTCAGTATTAATGAAGATGTCATAGAGGTGACATACTGTAGTCCCCATCCTCTCACTGCAGGTCGAAAAATGATGTTATTTCATCATCGGAATTTTGTGCTTTTGGCACATGAAAAAAAAACAGTTGCGTTTCCTTGGAAATTATGCTACACTTATCACCCTTGTGAACCATCACAGAAGGTCGAAAGTGAGTTCCCCTGCTGGGTTCAAGGAGTTGAGCTAGTGAGCTGACATTTCAGGCTCCTGTGGTCAGCCACTCTTGGTGGATTTGTTAAAATGATGCACGGGGTCGTGGCCATAAAAACGTCCCCTGCCATAGTAACCTGCCACCTCGGCGGCGTTGACTTTATTACGTGCTGAGAACGAGGTGTGATGAAAAGTAGAATACCCCTTACCAGGAGTCCAGCGGGACTCTAAAATACTTATTTCCATCATAATGTAAACGTCAAGATTTTGATTTATACATTTGTACAATTGACGCACAGTAGTCTGAAACTTTGAATCACGCCTTGGGTAATTTGTAACAGTGTTCAGCATGACTCTTTTTAGATCACAAATCTTGAGATTTAACCCTTTAACTTCATTAAAAGAGAAGGAGTACACGCACACTTTTAAAGACCACTTACTTGCTCTCAAATAAACACAGGCAATGTGTATAATTGACCATAACCCAGCATTCATCTTCTCGTTGTGTGGATAGGGGTACGAAGGAATAGCGTGATATATAGATGGCTAAAGGGAGGGACAGAAAGATGAAGAGATGGATGAATGAGTAGATGGAGAGATGGATAGATGGGTGCGCTGCAGCAGAGGGGATAGAGCTGTCTTCCACCTGCCCTGGTTGGCTGGCGCGAAACAGTCTAATTATCACATTCCTGGAGTGCCTGTAATTAACAGCATGGCTCTGAGGCGGAGGTGTGAATCTTTCAGGTTGCTGATACTGTATGCCTGTGGCATTCTCTGCGCAAGCTGTCACGCTTAATGTGCCCACAGTACTGTTTACTCTGCGGTTAATACTCTAAATGCGACAACCTTTCATTCCTGCTGAAATGATGGGATTCATTGTACATCACAGCCAGCGGAGGCCTGGATCTAAATGTTAAGGTGAAAGAAAAAACATTAGCGGCTACACAAAAGATTAAGTAGAGTAATTACCCATGATGTAATTATAAGTGTCATTTAGCTGATTAGAACAGTCATCTTTAATGGAGATAATGGGGGACATGTAGGTACATAATATTAGGTGTGTTCTCCTGCTAAAGGTTCGGCATCGTTATGCAGCGTACCATTTCCCAGATGTTAATGGTCTGTTGGTACAAAGCGGCACGCTTTTGTTGAATTTGGCCCACAGATTAACTAGAGCAAAATGAATGGCTTGCATTGTGCGGATGCCAAACATAGTAAATAGACATATCAGACACACAAACATATAAAAACACACACAAACACATACACACACAGGTTTGAGCATGTGCAAAAACAACCCAACTCTGATTTCCACTCCTCCGCAATAGCATGTAAAAGTGGTGTCTGGAAAACTTATCTGTGTGTGTGTGTGTGTGTGTGTGTGTGTGCGCGTGTGTGTGTGTGTGTGTGTGTGTCTTTCAGCTGCTTTGCAAGCTTGCCTGTGATGTGGGCAAAACAGAGTTCAAAGGTTTTTTCATCTCTCCCACTGTGGAGGGTGCAATGTGCTGCAACAGTTATGCAAAAACACAGTGCGCT
This sequence comes from Megalops atlanticus, assembly GCA_019176425.1. Taxonomy (NCBI): domain Eukaryota; kingdom Metazoa; phylum Chordata; class Actinopteri; order Elopiformes; family Megalopidae; genus Megalops; species Megalops atlanticus. Next base: position 27,508,929 of record CM032878.1, read on the forward strand.
TACAAGAAATTTCTTCCAGCAGTAATCTGTCGGTGTCAAGTGCTTAAGAATTGGCAGATTGGGTGAATTATTTTTTTAGAAAGCTGGTCTTGAAGTTGTTCCTTCATATCTCTGCTAACAGTTGTAGAGAAAACATTGTTGCCAATAAACTCTGAGCTGGAAATGTTCCAGCACACAAAAACAGCCAATATACTACAACGGAAAAAACAGATGTATAGTTTTATGAATAAGCCCCTCAGGCTGTACTTAATGAATATTAACATGTGCCCCTATTAAGATATTGTTACAGTTAACTTCCCAGCATTCAGAAGTTCAGTGTTTAATAACTGAGAAAAGTATAAATTACAATGCCGGTGGAGAGTCCTAATTCAGAGCTAATTCAGAGTTTACTGACTCTTGTAGGACATACCACACAGACCGCTGTACACTGCTCTTCCGAGTCATTGTAAAATGCTCTCGAACGCCATGGCAGCAACATTACATAAAGATGAGAATTACACTCGAAAAGCAAGTCCCCAATCTGGCTGTGTAAACCTGGCCATCTAATTATCCTTCAATTTAATTGGCTAAATTAGTTCCCTCCTACTCTACTTCAGCTGATGTGTGGTGAGCATTGACACTGCTGTGCATCACTCAGGCGGGAACCTAAAGGCACTATATTTATTCAATGGATTATCATTCAACATGTCTCACTCTTTAACAGGGGGTCCAATTAATTGTATGTTTTTTGCACTTCTATGTATTGCAGCATAGGTTTTCTACACTTAAAACGAATAGTTCTCACTTAGTATGTATGTTGCCAGGAACTAAGCAGAGACTGGCATTTGTAGTGACTGTAAAGTGTCTATACCTAATCATCATTGAACGTGCTAAAACTGAAAACTTGAAACTTAAAAATATAAATCTGTGAAATTTCAAGTCATCTTCAACACTTGCTTAATTGGATATGTCTATTAGCCAATTAGTTTACTCATTTTCTAAATGTTAATGTTTCAAAAGACTGAACCCTGAACATGCTTCAGGTTGCCAGGGAGACTAAACAGACCCTTAACGGATTCTGGAAGGTGATGTCACCATCTGTGACGGCCACTTCAAAGTCTCCGTTAAAAACCAGAGCAGAGTACTAAAGATGTAGCCACAGCAGGGGGCATTCTGGGAGGAAGAGGAGGAATTCATCACAAACCTGACCTCCTCACACCTGCGTGGGGCCAGTTGCTAGGCAGTTCGTTTCACTTGAAATCTGATCTTATCACAAAAAAAGCTTCTTCTGCAGAGCTGGATTTATAAGGTAAATGTATCAATTACAAAATCATATATTATTGAAATAAAAATATCAATAAGTAGCAGTATGTCCTGCAGGTATAGTGTGGTTCTCCCTCAAGAAGACAGCATTTTATAGTGTATTAATATGGAAATCCACTGGCTGCTTAACAACCACAAGTATTTAAGTGCATATACAGGATAGATAAGACAATCAAAAAGACAGTAAATCTGTGGTGTATACATTATTGTTAAATGACTATTTACTAAATATTAAATAATCACAGTTATGTTCACAACATACTGTATTTGCGTTGGAAGCTTAAAATGTTGGGGCTAAATTTATTTATTCCTAAATTCACTTGTTCATTAGCAAAGGGTTTTACCTTTTTATTAAAAGCTAGAGACAATTTCCCTTGATCATTGGGCCATAAATGGAAGCATGCTGAATTTTTTGAGGAATGGATCTATAGATTGTAATTGACTGACTGAATTACTGCCACACTTGAAAACGACACATGCCTCAGAGCTTCTCGAAATGGCCAGTATAAAAAGGAAAAATGAATAACTCTTTAAGATTTGGTGAGCAAAAAAAAAGGAAAAATGTGCTTGCTGAGGCGTAAAATTAGCAATTACATTTCATGTCATCAGTAATAACTATTTCAGCAGAGATCTGGGGTTAATGTTCAACAGCGAGACCGTAAATCAACCGCTGCACCTGTGTTCAATCAAGCAGCGCGCAGACCCAGCGATACCGGGCGGGCCGCGGTCAAAAACGTCATCTCCACGGCGATAAGCAAGATGGCCCCCATCTGGTACAGCAGCTTTCAAAAGCAATTTATTTCTTAAGATCCATCTTCTGACCTTAGTTGAAAAGAACAAATTTGTGTGAAATCGCATTGCAGCTATCAGCCTAAGAGAAGGTTATTGTGGTTTCACAAGCTTGGGGTGGCAATAATTATGGAGTGAGTGATAGGGTCGAAAGATCACAAAATCTTAAGTTAGACATTCGTGACTTAGAATACTGACAGGATTCAGCATTTACACAGCAGGTCCTTATAGACTGCTACGGACACTTTCTGATTATTCAGGATAAGTCATCATCGGGACTTCAAATCCTGGTCAATTGTACACATTTAGGCACCTAAGACCCATGTGCATTTGGAGGGATAACCCCCTAATAACTGTGACTTTGTGAAAAGTCATTGCAACAACAACTTCTGGAGTGTGATATTCCTGATGGCGTAAAGGTTTTCCAAACGTTTTTTAAAAGAATGCATTATATAAAAGATATTGCATCCGTTTGCTTTGGCCAGTGGAAATGTCTCAGTTTCAGTCCTGCAACGGTTGCTTCAGATTTCACCCGTGCGACCACGAGCCGGAAAAACCAGTCCTGCTCATTTAATTTCATTATTCCCCTGCCCTCGTAAAAATAACCATCTGTCCCAGCTTCCTGCAGGAGAGGTTTTTTAAAATCCCTTTGCTTTCATTCATCAGTGTGATGTCACATCCATCACGGAGATGAAGCGCATACAAATTAGAGAGAGGCGCACGGAGACGTTCCCTGTAAATAATTTACTGTTTGTTTATCGAAACGCAGACGCACGCCATTATTTTCTGCGCGGGATGTAGGCTCGGGGCGAGGTCTGCGAGCCGACTCATTCGAAAAACAGGCTCGTTTCAGGCAAGTTCACTTTCCATCCGTCATTATCAGGGCATTATCACTCGGGAGACAGGACGGCCTCTCATTAACACACTGACTCTGCGCAGGAGCAGTGCGCCACGTGAGCGTGATGTCACGGCAGCACGGCGTCTGCTCGTTCCTGCTCCTGTCTCCCGTACAGAAGCATTAAACCAGGCCCAGTATGAGAATGCCTAATCATACTGTTACCTTGTTGATTCAGGCTTACAACTATTAAGGATTCAGTGTGAAAAGACTGCTGAGTGTTGTATTTGACATTCAGTGAGTCTGGACTCATTGAATACAGTGCTCACAGATATGCTCATGTGGATTCACATCTCGAGCTGCACTGAAATAACTTCTCAACTGTTTCCCAGTCCACACAAGTCTAAAACCACTTCATTAGTTCTGTAATTATAACAAAAATCATGCCATTAATCCAAGGGTACCAATTCACTGAATATGCTGATGTAAAATTTTAATTGTGTGCGTTATGGTATATTATGTAGTATAAATGGTGCAATCCCACTGTAGTGTATATTCAATTATGCTTTGGACCAAGTGCATACTTGTGAATTCAGAACTGTGTTTGGCACTGACGCATGTTTGAATATGGATGGTAGTTTCCTGTATGTACATTTCATGCCATTTTTTTTAGTTGCGCTTTGCACTCGCACCAGTTGTTCTGGATAGGAGTGTCTGGTAATTGTTTATCATGTAATACAATGCTTTAATTGCCTCATCCGTGTCATGTAGTTACAGTTTCAGAACTCACTAGTGTCAGAATGCAAATTTTAAAGCAGCAATTCCATTGGTGGGTGAGTGACTATGGGGATATTGTGATGATTTGATGAGATGATGTATTGTGATCTCATGACATTCCTTGAGTGGTAAATCCATAAAGCCAGGAGGAGAACATTAGCATTATTGTCATTTAGCAGATGCTCTTATCCAGAGCAACTTACAAAGTGCATCTAACAACATGACAATGTAAATGTGTGTGCTGTTATTAAGATGTTTTTGATCATGTTTTAGACCTGTTCCTTCTTGTTTGGTTTCAAGGCCTTTTTAAAACTGTTTTGTGTTTCTTGTTATTTTTTCTTTGTTTCAATATCGTGCCAGAAATCATCAGTGTTCATTGAGTTGGGAGCTCACATTGACATTGAAAAATATTCACCAATGTCAGCAAGGGCCTGAGAAGCATCGGTAATAAAAATGCACATTTGGATGAGCCGTGGGAACAGGACTCCTGGGGGAGGGCTTTGGGGAGATCGCATGTGCGGACTTCCCGAGTGAACCTGTCCACAGGTGTGTGAAAACACACACAGAGGCGTTAAGTGATTCCTGGCGACAGCAGAATCAGGCTGACTCTCTCCACAGTGTCCAGAAGGCAGTGGGCGTTTAACAAGGCTTCCCTCACAGCGGGAACGGCGGATCATCGCCCATTTGTACCTGCATACTACCTGACCCCCATCCGTCAGCCTCGCCATGGGGAACAGGTCAATTTGGAGTTACTACGGTCATAGAAGGCTGGCTGTCACGCTGTCACTCTTGGGGCGATCCAACACACGAGTACACCCTTTTGAAATGTAATCGCCACTCCTGGTTAGCAGATCACCGTACACCGGCCAAACCAAACTGAACAGAACAGAACAGATGCCAAGTCCTCACAGAGCTGTGAACTGACAAAAACCTCAATAATTAGGCCATTTTGGCCAGAAGTTTCCCTCAAAAATGAAAGAAAAAAATATTATTCCCAATAGTGTCATGCATTGACTTGCAAGCAAGTAATATCTTAATGACTTTGTTCATGTTTGGTGTGTGATATTAGCATGTTCCAAATCCCACCACTATAATTCACTCCATATACCAGATGGGCTTGTGATAACCCTGACACTGCAAGCGCAGGGGGTGTTTGTACTCCGGCACTGGTATTATTCTCCTGTCTCAAGCATGAGGATCAGGCTGATCAGCCTACTCTTGCTCAGGGGCCTCCATGACTGAGCCTGTCGGATGCAGGGCCATTTAGGGCCTCTGTGGTGCATCAGCCTCAGTTTGTGACCTGTTTAATCTGGGCTATATCTGCCGATGGGGAGAACTGTTTCCAGGCCATCCAGCGAACGTCCTGTCAGGCACGGTGAAAAGGGGTCCATTTTTCACTGGTAAGAAATCTATTCCTTTTCTGTTCTTTTACCCTTATCAGTAAAGGAGGTCTGGAGTCTTGATTATATTGCCACATAGCTTTTTATTTTATGTAACCGGGGAATCTGAAGCCAAATGGCTTTGTTTTTCTATGTTGAAAAATCTTCCTCTGTATTTTTTTAATCTAATGGGTTCCAATGAAGGCAGGTGTCCATGAATATTCATTAGCAATGAGACTGTTACTCACAAGGTTCTGAATCTAACCACTATGGACATGTGTGGAGTCAATACAACTGGCAGTATTTATAAATTCATATATTTATGTATGTTCCAGACCTACCCTTTCATGAACATTTATATGTGCTAAGATGGAAAGTACCTGTTCAGGTGACATAGGAATGAATGCAAGAGTGTCGAGTCTTGATGCATCTTTGCAGTGAAAGTAATGCTACATATTAGGGCCAAACCAAACTGTGTTGATGTATCCTCTATTCAAAGTCATGATATTCTCCTGCAGACTCACATCAGCTTGCGTGGTCTAATTAGGCTTTTCCGAACAGAGAGTATTGATGTGACACCCACTCATAAGCTGTGTGAGCTGAACCATTTGCCAAAGCTCTGATTCAATTTACCTGCGAACACTGTGTTGCCAGATTGCACCACTGAGGGAGACACAAATTTATCATATTCCAATGGCAGGTCGGCATGCACGCGCAATTTTCACCTGCCAAGAAGGATGATAATGATAATCAAATATAATCAAGGGTTGTAACGTTTCTGTCACAACGCGTTCGCCATCAAGACTGAGCAAAACAAGCGTTCTGCTGATCAGAGGCCGCGAGCGGAACATACAGTCATATCACCGTCATCATCATCATTATCATCATCATCATCATCTCAGCAGGCACAAGGGCAATGTGCAACATTCATCTTACGTATTTAGAACGCATTTTGAATCACACACGGGAGAGGAAATGACGGGATGATGAACACTGTCTGGAGCTTCACTGCAAGTCTTACTGCTCCATCTGTAATTTGCCCAAATTCCCTGCATTCCCAGCTGTCAGTCCCTCTCCTGCAAAGACAGACAGACATGAGAGGGTGATTCTGACAGGCAGCAGAGTGCATTCAGGTTTACTTGCCTGAGCTGGTTTAACGAGAACAATTAGACACAGCGAAAGCATTTGATTGGACAAACCAAGTAAGTACAAATCAGCTTTGTATGGGTACCTGACTTGTGGTAAGCTTGGTACAACTAAATTTGATATGGCTATACTCTTTTTTCTGGGGTTCTGAAAATCTCCAATTAATTCTAAACCCCAGTCTGATATTTGTTTTGAATGTCAGAATGTGAGATACACTCCCAGCGGTTCTGTCAGAGATCAGCCCCATATGCTCATTAAGGCATCATCGTTATTTATTGGTACTGCGGACATCCTTATCCAGGGCGAGTTACAGGGCAGACAGATTTACATTTACATATTATATTATTTATAACAGATTTCTGCCTGCTGCAGATTTCAAGCCGATTCCCTACAAAATGGGTAGAGACAAGATAGAGTATGCTCAAAAAGCTAAAGACCCACATCTCTGAGACTGTGAGCTCTGAAAGGGTCAGCTCATTCCTGCAGCGTTCCTCCATACCAATGCTATGCTTAACAAGTCATTTGGTCAAGACCTAGAAGAAGTATAGCAATTCTGACTTCTGACTACATTTCTCAGCCTTCCGGTGGTCATGTTTGTTTAACAAATCTTTTTTTGTTTGTTTTTTTACATGTATTTTTCACAGAAATTGGGCCACTATGCCAAAACCACCAAACCACAGAAATACAATATGTACACACTGAGAAGCATTCATCTGTGATCCAGTTTAAACCGGCTCTCACGGAGCTGTCAACAGAGAGGACATAGACATATTTTAGCTATTGATGACAGGAAGAACTGCTATTGGCCAAAAAAGGCTGATCATTTCAACAGCTGTTAACTGCAGTGTGGCAGAAGATTACTTACTTAAAGCAAAGAAGCACCAGTAAGTACAATATAAGATAGTTTACTGGTTCAGACTGAACAGACTATATCTATGCTGTGCGTGGCCTTTTACTAAAACTTTAATGGCAATTAATATGCAGTACATTCAAAATCAATCAAATCAGAACAGGAAACAAGGAATGAATTTCAATTACAGAATACAGGGATAATGATGTGGTAAATCACATCATTGTAAAATAATAAAATTGAAATAAATAATAGAACATTATATTAGTATATTATAATGTAATATTGTATTAGACATTTTTAGTAATATTACTGTTCAACAACATAATGTGTAATCTGCATAGTACACATATAGATATAGATATGGCAGACAGTACGGGACTGGTATAATGAAGCACTCTTGTCACATCTAGCAATGACACATGACACAGAATTGGCAATCTCGCACTGACATTTCAGTCCACTGGGCCATGTTGCCATTTATGCTGTGAAACTGGGTTCGAGAGCAACCAGGGTAAATCTTACAATGGCGCCAGGGACTGATTTAATGACTGTCCAAATGTTCCCATCCTCTTATGCTCACAGAAATGTCTGTGAGGCGGATAAGTGCCATCAAAGGAAACTAAAAGCTTAACATTACAGCAAATCACCACATGCAGTCATCGAACGTTTATTCATCAAAACATTTCGCACTTCTAATAACCCAGTGTCAACTTCAAGGCTTCCACAGCCCAGTGTGACATCAGTCCTCTCAAAACTAGAACCTAGACTTAATTTACTGGCTGAATTTAATTGGCCATTTGTTTATTTCTGCAAATTTGATGTAAATGTATCATCCAAAGTTCATAATTGGACCCAATCTTTACTTGGAGCAAAGCTTTGAAGACCAGTTCTACATCATTTACAAATCAAAGAGCCACTCTTAACTGTGTCTTGGGAGACAGAATTTCCAGCCAACTGACAGTCCTGTAAGGAAGAAAATAATTATTTAATATGTCAGGACAGAGAGCCTCAGGCAAATCTGTTATAGTCTTTAAGATTGTGACATTATTTCAGGGTTATCACTGTACCTCTTGTTGGAAACAGCTCCTTTCTACCTGTCTTTAACTCTACCTGCAGTAGATATGATCACCCATGTATGTGTGACGATCAAAACATAAATGAAGGTCACATGGTCAAACTCTGCACTGAGTGTGGAGCAGTGGTTCGGGTAAGCCGCAGGTATGAACCCCCTGGTGAGAACTGGCCAGATGCCCTTGAGCACGGTGCTTAACCTGACTGTCTTTAGCAAATGTCCACCTGCAGGCATTAATGAATACCGTGTCAAATGTATGCTCAGTCACCGTGGATGCTGCCAAGCAAATCAACGATGTAAGGGAAAAGGTCAACAGCCCAGACAGTGATAGCAACAATATAAGAGAAAGGAAGCTGTCTTTTATCATTTTCACTTCCTCAGTGTGTGGGTGCATTTGTGTGTGTGTGTGTGTGTGTGCACGCGCATGCGTGTGCATGCATACATGTGTTCTCAAATGTATATGTGCACTATTTTCTCTGCATTTACTCTTTATCAAAATACATGATAAATTATTGTTTTTTTTGGCACTGTCATTACCATCCAGCTGAACATAAATTCTGCACTGATGGGCTAAATGCAAAGTTAATCATGCAAAGCTAAATGTGGCATTGTATGGCTCAATTTATGGGAACACGTTTTAACCAAGTCTCAAACTAATTATGTAATTCTTATCAGTGCACATTCAAAAACAATTATTTATCCAAAAATTATCAGTTGTTTGAAAATCAAGCATAGCTGAAAATATAGCTACATTCATTATAAGCCGTGCATAATGCAAGAATGGATAGAGCTTGGGGTGAGTTCATTTGTTTACTTGAGAGGATGCAGGATGTACATTTTGTCAGCTTATTCTGAGCTATTTAAAAACTGACCCCAGCAGGGAACACCCCTCTATAACTTTAATTTGTTATTTGTTGAAAAAACAAAAAGAGAATAAGTAATGAGAGATTGACCTGTATTGAGTTCATATCATTGCTTGTGTATGTGTGTGTTGTGTGTGTGTGTGTGTGTGTGTGTGTGTGTGTGTGTGTGTGTGTGTATGTAGGATTAATAATAAACTTTTGGTTGGAGCCATCACAGTAACTTCTTATAAATATATTTCTTTGTCATTTGAGTCGAACTGGCCAGTACCAGATCGGTTATATTGCACAAGACAATCATTCATGTTTTTAAATGAATTCTCTAAAACCATTGAGGGCACACAGTTTAACGGGAACACTTTAAGCCCTCGATATACCAGGCGGCCCTTCATCAAATGAAAAGCAAATTATTCAATGGCTTCAGGTTAAGTCACTAAATCCACAGCTAGCAGATGAGGGATCCTGCCACCATTCTTTCTCTCGCACCCTCTCTCCCTCCGAACAGAATCAATGAACTCACTCACAGTGACATATTAGCTGTTTTTCCAATTCATTTATGATTTGAAACACAGAGCCTCTCTCAAACTGATCACAGCCTTCAGACATTTAAGATATGAAGTCGTTTATCCTTCCATGATTTGACCTGTTCAATGTGTGGTAAATGATTTAGCAATTCACCACGCAGCAGAGGGTCTTTGTGAAGCTGGGATGCCTTAATTGATGCCATATTTTAGCGGTAGCTCAGTGGTTTGTCCTTGATTTAATGGCACAAACTGATCTGGACACTCCCATAGTACTGCAGTTAGTGACGGGTGAGAGAGACTTTGTGAACCCAGAAATGGGTGGAGCTATCCACAGGGATCAGTGACTCACTCATTTGAACCAATCATACCGTTTTACTACAGACTGCAAAGCCTTTTGATCGGTTCATAAAAGTCAGTGATTGACAGCACAATGGACGCTCCACCCATTATGCTGTTCATGAGGACTGTTATCTCACCTATCTCTAACTGCAAACCCTGACATGGCTGCATACAGTATCTATACACACCTCTCATCTTTACTAACCTTTTACCAATTAAAACAAAAGGTCAACAAAAAGGACATGCCCCCAGGCCCAGAATGTCATGGGCAAGACACAGAAGCCATTCACTGGTAAACAAAGCCTTTGAATGGCAAGTGAAATAATTAAGCGCTGATTTAGAAAAAGAAAGAAAAAAAAAAACAACAACACTGCAATGCAGCTGGTATCTTGCCAATGTAAACAGCGGCTAATGAATAACATGACAGAAAAGTATTTACACACTGCACAGATGCACAATTGCCCATTATATTCTTTGTTAGTTTTGTTTCTTTTCTCGTTACTGTTGATTTCACAGGCTTCCTTGGAGATGTTACCACCATTAAAAGAATCGGGCAGGCAGCAGGCCGGTGTGAGAGCGTGATCACAGATCCCCAGTGATGCAGATGATGGTGTTATTGATTCAATGATAAAACCGGGGGAGTCAGAAGCAGAGCCTGCCTTTTATTGTGAAAGGTAAAACTAATACACAGCTCACACAGAACATTTCTCCTATTTTATTTAATTTTTTTTATCATATGAATGGATTGTCGGGCCTCCACCACAGCCTTGGAATAAAGTACACCAAAGAGGCCATGTGTGAATGTATCTGCTTATTTTCCTACGGGAGCATCACTTTCGAGATCAGCCTTTGCAAAGCTTGTCCTTATTTGTTCAGTATGCAACAGTAACATTTGGGAAGGTAATGCCAGAGACTTTGAAAAGGAGTGCGCTTTTATTTACACATTCGCTTACTTATAAAAAGGCTTTTTGGGAGTGTTTTTTTTTATTTCAGTTCCCATTCAGAGTGCTTTTGCATGCAGTATTCTGGGACTGGTGGCGGGGGTGGGGGGTTGACGGGGACGAGAGGTTCCAGGAACACTCCACAGAGAGAGATATGCTTTACTGTTCGAAACACAGCCAGCACTCTTCAATCAGTCCTAATTGCCCAGCGCGGCCTATTCAGAGAGTCCGGCCTGTTCAGCCTGTCCCAGATGAATGCTGAACAGAACCAGCCTTTTTCTGCATGCTTCTAACTGAAAGGGACCCGCCGGGTGGACCAGCCAATCCAGGCAGAAGTGACTGACGTAATGCAGGCCGGGACGTCGGCCTCCTTTGTGCGAACTCCGCGAGCGGAGATGTGGGAAAGCAAGGCATGAAGGAGGGCTGTTTTCAGGGGTGGAGGGGATGAAGAAGGTTTTTTTTGGGGGGGAGAGGGAGGGATGGGTGGAAAAAAGACTAATGGGAATGTAAAGAGGTCTGGTTTGTAAAAATACATAACTGTGTGTCTTTTGTTTTGTCGGATCCTTTTGCGGTTGCAGCCGCTCTCAAGTCCTGGGGGATAATTAGGCCAGGAGGAAATGTTTTGAGCGGCACAAGTGGAAACAGAAAATAAGGGATTGGGGGTGGGGTGGGGGGGGGGTGCAAGAGCGGAAATGCTTTTCAAATGAAGGAGGAATTGATTTTGCAAGCATGCGGTCATTCAGTTCCATCAAATTAAACTCATTTGAGCATGCAGCTCTTTAGAACATTGCGGGATCAGCAGCGTGCGGGCACAGTTGTTTCGCTGCTTTGGGATGAATGTACATATGACGCATCTTAAATATCTGCTTTCAGAGAGAGCGAGTCCGAGAAAACGGTAGGGAGCTGACATATTTTATTCATCGACTTACAAAAATTAATAATGTGAAGCAACACAAATACAGCACATTTTTTTAGTCAGTCTATTGAGGTTGACAGGTATTCTCTGAATTAAACTTCTCATAAGAATGTGAATTATTTCTTCCTCCTATTTATGCCAAAAGAAGATTTACTGTTTGCAGCTATGAATAACAGCCAATCAATCATTCGGTCCAATTTAATTCACACAGAGTGCATCCCTGAGCCATGGTGGTAAACTGACAATAATATAAGAAATACAAAACAATGACTACACCACACTGTGGGAAAACAAAAATGATATATAATGATGAAAAACGAGCACTACTAAAGGATGGAACTAAGGCAGTTGCACTTCCTGTGGAATGCTGAAACAATCTAGTTACTCTGTGGCTGTGTCTTAAATTGTGCACTAGCATACAGTCAGGTACAGCTAGCAAGTATGCCTGGCTATGAAGCATGTTCACACACGATAGCACAGATAGTGTAGCATGCTTGAAAGTACCTGGAAGTCATAACACAATCATTGTGGAAAGAAAGATGCAACATCAGCTGCACACTATGTAGGTAATGTGTCATGTTCCCTATCCCTGAATTTACTGCAAAATAAAAAGGGGTGAGGTTTATGGGCTTATCACAAGGGGAGAAATGTTAGATAATGTCAGATAATGTCAGTATCTGACATGATCAGTACACAAACAGCTAGGTAGTGAACAGCTATTAGTATGTAGTGAATATCACATTTGTTTTCAATAAGTAATTTGATAATCAAAGATCATATAGTGTGCATGTAGTGTTCTTATGTACTTGCTAATACACACTAAAGGATTTAGCGGAAGGTATGTACTAAGCAGCAGGTTAGTATGTAGTGTGCTAGTGTGTGATTCAGGACAGAGCCTGTGCCTGTCCTGTCTGGCCGCTATACAGTCCTCTTCATGGCATGGAAGATTCTAGAACTATTAATATTCTCTTTTTTTCCTTGGAGACTAAAAAAACTGGTCATGGCTCTAATTGGATATGGAACATATCATTGATTTAATTACAATCCACAGGTCTATTGTCAAAGTTTAAATTAAGTTCAATTCTAGTTTAATTCACGGTTTATTATACTGACTTGACTGGAGCAAGTCAAAGATCCTCAGAGGCCTAGGGAGCCACATTCTACGTGTGCAGCAGTCATTCTGTGGAAAAATAAAAATGCTCTGTGATTGCTCTCTGATCTCAATGAATAATTAACAAAATAAAGGTGAGTCACCCAGTGTAATCTCACCATCAGCTACGATACTGAATGTAGTGTTTTTATATCTGTGTGTGTGTATGTGTGTGTAACAAAACAAGGAAAAACAGCAGCAGAATTTCTGTTAGAGGTCCTGGGTTAAATATACCAAAGAGTCAGAACACTCTGAGCACAGACAAAGAGAATGTCCCAGAAACATGGTCAGACATGCATCATTGCCCTATGCAGGGCCTCTTCGAAGGCTGTGCACCTTGTCCAGCAGCATTCACTTGCATGTGAACTGAGTATTAACGTAGCAGTCAGCCTCAATTGTGTTACTTTCCTCTCTGCTTTGTTGCCTATGGTTACCCCTTGTTATATGCACTTGATGTTGCTTCCCTTGTAGGTAGGATAAAAGCTTCTGCTAAATGAATGACTGTATATGTGAGTGGATGGACATGCTAACAGAGAAAAGCTACCTGGCAAATAACTAGCACATCCTGTAATATATATGGCATAACTATACACACATTAGAGGGCACACATTATGCCAGTACTCAAGTCATTACATTTTACTGTTGTGTTTTATTATTTGTTTACTTCATTTTTTTCCATGGTTTTTGCTTTGGGTTGCAAACTATGCCTGAAAGGTGCCATATAAATAAAGTTTATGATTATTATTGCCTCAGAAATCAGCATGCAAGCCGTGGCTTTTCAGAACACCGTTAAGACCATTAAGAGCAGAGGCCAGCAGCCCGCCAGCAGCGCTCACTGTCACCGAACCCCAGAACAAACACGTCTCAGAGGACCAGCCATAGCCTCTGCTGTCCTTTCCTGTTGCCCTGCCATATGCTGTGAAGATGTGGCGGCTCTTAAAATTTGCATTATTATAGCCTGATTACCGCTACGGCTTCTCTTTTTATGAATGTAGACTTTTTGATTCACACGGTGCACTAGGAAATCTTGCGTTTTGGATTCTGCCGCAGCACACACTGATTCTCTCTCTCTCTCTCTCTGGTTTGTCTTGTGTCCTCCAGTTCTTCCTCACATACTTTTTAACGCACTTTGAGTCATGTCTGGTATAAAGGGTTTTCTCCAAACGTATCAGCATTGAAGCGATTGCTTTTTAAAAATCATCTCCACAGAGCGGAAGAATGGAGGTGTTACACATTTCATTTAATTTCTTTGCGAGTGTAAATATCAAAACATGAACATGATGACAATTTCTCATCAATGCATGAAGACCTCTGATGAGTCTGTGGCATTAAAGAGGGAAAGCGGGAACTGACATGGAAAAAAAACACACATCTGCTGTCCGATTTGCTCAGATATGCAATCCATACAGAAATGTCAAATGACATCACAGGGTTGGGGGCCGATGGGGGAGGGTTATGGCTAGGGCATGCTGATCTCTCCCTCCCTCTCTTTCATCTGTCTGCTCCACAGCACATCATTCTGAATTGTAGAGTTGAGCCAAGATGTGCCGCATTGTAATTGTAGTTCACCAGAGCCTAATCATTTCAGTTGAGGCAGTACGTGATGTGATGTTTCGCTTCTTTTTTTTGTCTTGTTCGTAAATACGCTATTGATCCGAGGAGGATCTCCTTTAAAAGACATATTGTTATTCGAGGCTTTGGCCTCACAGTCACCCACAGAATTCGATAAGTGATGATGTCATTGACATCGCATCCGCTGCGGGCAAAGCCAATGCACAATCAACAAGCAACAGGACAGCTGAGTTTTACAAATCAAAACAGGAAATCAAAAACTGTAGTATCCCATATGGGACTGGAACCTTGGCCTACTGTATTGAAATGATTATCTTTCCAGTTCTTTTTGGTATGCTCAGTTTTGTTTGGTCATAACAGGTTTGTTTTTTGTTTGGTTGTGTCAGTTTCATTTCATATTGACTTGGGTTTTAGCATTTTTTTCAAACCCTTCTTCTCACCCCGTCTCTGAACATTAATTTGATCTTGACCTTGTGCAGTGTCACAGATGATGCACGTCTACATCAAACACAACGGATCCACCTCAGACGCTACTGCTGCGCTTCATTCCTGATCTCGACACCCGTCCTGTAATCAAATGGTCCTTGACCGAGCTTTGGTCTCAGTGGTGTCACTGCACATCTGACATTTTGAGAGCTGAGAATCATGGGGTTCGATGTGGTGACATTTTCGTGAAAAATAAGATATTGATGCAACAATGCTTGTTACTATACTACAGGCTAAACACCTCACGTTATCCTTTTAAAGAGTGTTAAAACCTACAGAGATGTAGAAGAAAACAATGCTATGACATGGAGCCTTAAAGCACCTTTTCTAAAAACTGTACTTTCTGCAAATACAACAGAGCAACCCCTTTATTTCTAACCTCCTGATTTGTAAAATGATCCGAGTATGGTTTTTTCGGCTCTTTTAACAGTAAATTGGATTTCAGGGTGGTGCATATAAAGTTCACAGCGTAACACAGCGGGGCGTCATGCCATCTCCTCGTTAGGTAACTAATTACTTTAAGTATAAACACATTTTCCTGCGGTTTACAACACAGCGCCTTTTATTTTCTCCACTTCACTAGCAGGAAATAACAGATTCAGAGCGCATGTATGGATGAAAAGCCTCTGCTATTTGTGCTGAGGTAACATATTTTTTTTTCCTTTGATGCATCAGAGTTTGGATACCATCTGCAGCGTCGCAGGTCTTATCGCCCAGCTCCACCGAGCCACGCGCCCCTCGGTGGCCCGCCACCCCCCATCGAAGGTCATTACAATCTTGGGAGGGGTCAGTTTGGCTGGGTACGGCTTCAAAGCTCTGCCTGCGCGCTGGGGCAAGCCAAAGCCCCCTCAATCACAGGCAGGCTTTACGAGTCATTGAGGAGTAGCTTCACATATGCGTCTGGGTTTAGCCCTCTTAATCCGCGGGTGTGATGGAGAGCAGTGGACCATGGTAATTTGGGCTCGGTACTTAGCGAGACGGTGAGCTCGTCAGTGGTATCAGCGGCCCGGACTTAGCGGGCAATTCAGCTGTCAGCGAAACTCATAAACATTACTCTAATGCCGTTTTTTTTTTTGACTCATAATCCGATATGATAAAGTCGCAAGATTTTGTCATGCATTGCATCGAGCAGGCAAAGTCTGGCCATATCTGTGCTTTGCAGTAGGGACTTGTTGAGTGCTGTGTAGGCCTAAGAGCATTGCAATGCACTCTGGGTAATGCAAAGCAAAACAGTTTTTACACATTTTATATGGATAGCCATCACCTTGCTCCTCACCATAACCCTACATCCATGAAAGTTGTATTCATAAGCCCTGATCCCAACTCTATATCTAACTCAACCCAAGCTCTTTGTGTAATTACAGAACATATAAAATACACTATTGTGTAGTACTGACTTGGGATTTGCTTGGGGTTACACACTACTTAAGGCAATTACACTTTCATAGGAGATACAGAAGCTGCTGAAAAGATAGAGTGTATGTCATGTAACAAGTCACCTAATAGGTCACCAGTTGTGTCATCACTATTTAAAAAACTAGGGAAGGTGAGAGTTTCCCCCATCTACCTGTACACCTGAACAAATAATTTATCTATGTTTGCAGGTGGATATTTTAAAACGTACTACAAAGGTAAAGGGATGATAATTTCTTCTTCCTGAAAGTAACCAGAGATGGTCTGTGAAACAGTGAGAATGAGTCTTTCTTTCCGTGTGATACTTCATAAACAGTGTCTCTAGACCTGAGGATGTCTGAGCGTGAAACCGACATACTCATTTTTATCACCTCAGACTTTACTCATCGTTTGACTTTCACAGCTCCTTTGAAAAACGGCCGCTGCTTTTTTTTTGTCACAGTAGCTGAATTTCATTTATACGCCAAACGGTCCTTGTAGAACAACGAGGGGACGAATTCCACATTAGAGTCATCTGGCAAAAGATTGGAGCGCCATAAAAATCACCCAAAATAAGAAAAGAGGCCCTTTCGAGCGATCTCCTCTTTTATTAATATGCTCTGAATTATTGCATTTCATGGTGCTGGCAGACGGCACAGAGGTCCGCTCCTGTGTTCCGCCCGTTATTTATTTATTTATTTAGTTAGTTATTTTATTCCTGGTGATGAATGAGCTCAGTGAGGGAATTCGGGTCAGGGCACAGTCAGTTTCATTGTCCTAATGCCATTTTAATGGCTCTGATGATTTTTCTAGGCAGATGAGAGAAAAAAAAAAATCACACGTCATTGTCAGCTGGCATGCAAAAATGTGCCTGAGAAAAACAACAACATCTTGGGGCCAAAAATAGATGCCCTCTGGAAGGTTTTCTCAGAACACTAGAGAGAAACACGGTGACATGAACTTTACAAAGTCTTTAAAAAAAAAAAGAAAGAAAGAAAGAACAAGAAAGAAAATAGTTTCAGAAGCGCCGTTGTTTCTCTTCAAATAAGAAGGCATTGATTATTGAACGGTCGAGAGCACACAGTGCATATTGATCGGAGACCCCACTGGGCACCTGGGGCTGGAGTGAGAGGCAGCAGATTGGATCACCCACTCGTTAAATCGCTGTGACCTACAGTAATGGTCAAACAAAAAAAAATTACTTCATTACCACCTTGCATCATCTTGGAGATCAGAGCGGTGAGTGTAAGCTTCGTCTGCGTGTGTCTCTGGAGGAGGGGATGGGAGGGGGGGAAACGGGTCAGCTTGGAAATCGTCCGTCCTGCTTTGGGGTTTTTCACTACCCGTGAAGGGAGGGGAGCGAGGCTGGCCGCGCGGGCATTTAAAAGCATGGCCAATGACGGGATCGTGCCGTGCACCGTAATGCGGCAGGGAGATTGCGTGGCTGTACCCGTTACAGCTGCCCCCCCTCCCCGTCCTTCAGCGCCGCGGAGCACGTTTAATTTGGATTTATTTTCCCCCTCTCGGATGATGGCAAAACAATCAAAGGAAATCGATGAAAAACACTTTACACATTAGAGCGGCTCCACTGCATCAGCCGGTTATTTAAAATAACACGCGGCAGACAGACGCGCGCTGGTTAATACTGCTGGGCAGGTCAAAAAGGCTCTGCTTCAGTGTAGCAACTTGTAACAGCTGGGTCTATTAGTGGCGGTAATCTATGGCGGGGGGCACATTCATTCTAACCTCTGCGGTGCTTTGTTACCGGGTACGGGTAACTGCTATAGGTGATGAATTGCAAAGATTACACGGGCTGTGTGTTTCATATTTTCAGGCCTTCCTCAGCATATTCCCGTAATCCCGGAGAGCGCAGGGCTCACGATGATGTGTAAGTGTTGGACGCGAGCTGGACGATATCGTCTTTTCCGCTGCTGGCTTTTAATGAAGGCCAGCTGAAATCACAGCGATATCATAGCATTTTCTACCGCCGCCACAGTGGGTTAAGCAGAGGCGCACCTTGGAGCCGGTGCATGTTTCTACAGACCCTCTGATGTTCTGAAAGAGCACTTCTTTCAATTTAGAAAGAACTAACACCAGTGTGAAGAAAGTCGAAACTGGACGAAACTGGGGAAAATGTGTAAAAACATACCACAAAGGCCAACTCCAGTCTCATAAATTTGCTGGGTTTTATGTGCAAGTTAGTATAATGTAGGTGCACTGCCATCAAGGATAATTGTTAGGCAACGTGCGTATACTTACACTTTTGTGATGCATTTTCAGTTTGTTGCTTATTTACCATTTCATTGGCTATCCTATAGCCAGGATTTTGTTTGTCTTGGAGTTCCTTTATTATTGAGAGCAGGCTGAGCCCAGGTTCTGAGCCCTATGGCCCAGGTTTGAAACCGGCCGTGTTATGTGCCATTATTGCAGACCAAATTGGCGTCTTTCTGCCAGGGACAGGGCTGGGTAGGTCAGCCATGGTTCCCCAACCACACCATTCTCTCAGCATCCTGCTCCTTGTTGGGTGCCTGCAAGCTGCTCTCATAGCACCTAACCTCTAAGGCCTACAAGCCTGCAAGAGTGCTGCGCTCTGCTGCCTCGGGTCACCTCTGGGTCCTGAAATACAAGGGCAGCATCTCTTGAACCCGCCTCTTCTCAGTACTGGCTCCACACTGGTGGAATGAGCTTCCTGCCGAGATTTGGACAACAGACTCCCTGGACACCTTCGAGAAAAAACTTAAAAGTCATCTTTTCAAGCTGTATCTCTAGCCTACCTTCCCCTCTATTTATGTCTATCTATCCTATCAATTGCTATTTTCACAAAAAAACTCTATCTTAGCACTTACCTTTGTATCTTACTGACCTCTTGTAACACTTTGCGTTAACTACTCTTAGCACAATGATGCACTTATTTGGAAGTCACTCTGGGTAAGAGCGTCTGTGAAATGAAGTAATGTAATGTAATGTAATTAGCAACCACTTCACTGTGTTGCATTATGGGACTTGTAGTGTTAAAGATAGCTGAATTGGCACGCTGAGGTATCTGAGGATTGCATTAGCCTCACTTCACACTCCTGCATGACTGCAGAGGTTGTTGTTGCGAGATGAGTCGAAGTTGGAAGATTGTCATTCGAACAGACTAACCTTAGATGCATGGACTGCCCCCAGTGGTCCCCTTTGGAACAGCACCCACTGTGAGTGAAATGCAAGGTTCCAGGCGCTGTATATGTGCCAGTTAAAATTGGGAGGTGCTATTATATAGGGTTCTGGTGAGTGAGCCATTTGACCCATTGGGGAGGGTGGGGAAGGGGGGCGCTACACGCTGCTTCTCAAAATAACAGGTGCACCCCCCAAAATAAACTGCCCACCACTGTGTTCGGAGTTCCTGTTTTCCTCATGTTTGTGTTGTTCAAATCAGCATGGTTTTGTTTTGTTTGCCTCAAAACACACAACAGTCTCCTCCTGTCTGCTTCATTCAAAACATTATGATCTACCTTTTGATCGTGTCTTTCAAAACGCTGTGGTCTCCTCCTGTTTTCCTCCTTCAACACGCCATGGTTTCCCTCTGTTCATCTTGCTCAAAACGCCACATTTTAACTTCTGTATGCCTCATTCAAAACGCCACAGTTTCCTCTGCTTGCCTCTTTCAAAACGCCACGCTCTCCTCCTGTTCGCCTTCTGTATCCTCTGGCTTGCAGTTGATGTTTCTTTTGCCAGCTCAAAGCTCTAGTCTGCTCTTTTTTTCTCTTTCAAAGCCTTTCTTTCTGCCTCTCTTCCATTGTGTTGTTCTGTCTTTCAGTTCATGCTTTATGTCAGGTTCTTTCAAACCAGTGATCATTTTCTTTTCCATTTACAGTGAGCAGCACTCTGTTGTTTTGTATTTATTTATTCATTGTGTCGTGTGTGTGTGCATATATGCCTACATCTGTGTGTGTGTGTGTGTGTGTATGTGTGTGTGCGCGTGCATGCACATATACACCTATATCTGTGTCTGTGTATGTGTGTTCATGTATGTGTACATGTGTGTGTACTTGTGTGCATGTATATGTATGCATATGTGTGTGTGCACGCAAGCACATGTATCAGTATGCATGTGTTTGTGTGTGCACGTGTATCTATATGCGTGTGTGCATTTGCAAATATGTGTGCGTGTTGTATTACATTTGTATTCAGACACAGAGGGATGATGATTGCAGTTGTAGCAACGAATGTGTTTTGCGTTCGTTGTGCATTCCCAATCTCAGCAGTGGGTTACTGCCATCTGCCAGCGCCCAGAGCCACAGGCGGCTCTGATCTCTTTGTAAACTGTAATCGCTGATGTGTCATAGCTGTGAAAACCCTGACAGACGCGTCACTCCTTCTCACAAATTTACCCTCTGTCTCCTTCCCTCTTTTTCCTTGCCCCTTCATCTGTCTCTCTCTGTTTCTTGATCCTACTTCCTCTCTTTCTGTCTTTCTCTAACTGTCTCTCCCTCTTTCAAGGATTAAATCTGCCTTTGTTGCCATGACAGGAGGTTAGCAGGTTATCCAGTGTTGCCAAAGCATTTTGAAATACTAACACACACTACTTCCCCTCTCTCTTTCAGTATAAAACTCACTCTGTCGTCTTCATCCAGGCATGTGGAGACAGGTTCAGCTTATGTATTAAGATGATATAAACAAGCCACTTGTTTATGAGTGTGCTGGTGCTTTCACTAGTATCAACACACCTGGAGTAAGTTATAACAGATAAGTATACACTCACATGCATATTACATTTACTATGAAAAAAAAATCCTGTGTTGAGAAATAAAGTAAGTATGTAACTGTTCAACTGTACAACAGACAGCAATTGCTAAACGCATGGCTTCACAAAGCCATAGCACTCCCCCAAACACATACACTCACGCGTACACACACCCACACGCTCTAAATTGCTGTATAATACAGTTGATTACTGTCATGATAGCTCTCAAGAAATGCATTTCGCACAGATTGATGGTATAATCTTCAATGTGGAATTAGACTGTCAGAAATCTGCATCACCCGGAGCGGGGTACACGCAGAATACAATCCCCCCCACAACCACCCCCCACCCCACTTTCTCTCCTCTCTCCTGATTAATTTCAGCAGGGTTGTGAATTTGCATGAATGAATGTCAAATTACCTCTCGCGAAAAAAGAACCTCCTGTCTATTTTCCTCAACACTCCATTCGGCCTTGTTGACATTTATCGCAAATAATAGCTAAATATCAGTGTGGATGAGCAGCGAGGGCACCCCCTGGTGCTGGGGGGTAGTGGAAACTGATCATGGCAGTGAAAGCCACTGAGCAAACACCTAATCTCAGTCCAGAGAGTGGCCTTTCCAGAGAGTGGGCGGGGGAGATGGGCTTGAGAACAACGGGGTTGGAATGAAGCATGTTGCTATAAGGGTCCATACATGGAGAAACAGTCATGCACCATATGTTAATATGTCTACAAACTAGATATCTTATCTGTGAATCCCAGTTACCATTGGTATCACCAGGGCAATGTGGGCATGGACAGTTTATTACAGTAGGGATGGGATTTCTGGTGAGTACGTGCACTGCTGGCTGGATGTGGCCACATCTGAGCCAGCAGTGTAATAAAGCATGAAACTCCACTAGTCCTATCCCATCACTCTGCACCGGAACGATGGACGCCAGGACTCCATGTAGAGGCCCATCCATTGGGAAAGAGATTTAACCCAGGCCAGTGGTTCACCAACCCTGATCCCACACGCAGCTTCTTTACTGTTTATGACATTACACATGCCCTAATCCCCAGCGACTTACACATATTACATTTTCACACGTTATCCATTTAGACTGCTGGATATTTGCAGAAGCGATTCGGGTTAAGCACCTTGCTCGATGCTACAACAGCAGCACTTCACCTGGGGATTAAAACAGCACCTTTTGGACCTCCAGCATAACTCCTTCATCACACAGCTGCTCCAAATCACTTTAAATCACCTGTTTCTGGGGGAGCACCACCACCTCTCAATAACAGATAATGAACCAGGTTAAGAGTAAAGAGAAGGGGAATTACAGCAGAACCTACTTACACATTTACACTAGAGCAGTACTGTCAGACCTGAGTATTGGCATTGTGTCTGGATTTAATCAATATGGTGGTACTCCAGAAAAAAGCTATGCATAAAAAAAGGTAACACTTCACTTTTGGAGCGAGCTCCCTGGAATATGCCACCAGGTTCAGTTACCTACATGCTACAATTCTTCATTGAAAGGATATGTGGATTCTTCTACTATTCTGAAAAAATAAATAATGCGATAAAAGCCAAACTGAAACAATTTACTCTGTAAATCTATAGGTCTATGAAAAAGGTATGGCATGTTCACAGATAGGCAAGCAATAATGTGTGCAGGGCTGAATCAGGCGGCTTCCGCCTCCTGCTACAAGCAGAACAACAGAGCAGTCAAACTCTGGGGCCGTGTGAACCAGGGTTACCAACGCTCCTACCGGCACAAAGCACTGAAGATCACACATCTGTGCCCAGAGAACCCTAGGAGCTACACCAACAAGCCAACAAAACTATGTACAATGATCATTGGCTCAAGGAAAATGAAATTACACAACAAAATCTACTGGACTGCAGAATGAATACAGAATATTATCGGGCAGAATATCCTGTCAAGGTCAAAGACTGAAAAGACAAGCACACAGGTACAATGCACAAACTGAGTGGCCACAGCTTTGCCAATGAAAACGGCTGCTACAGCCTGGCTAGGCAGACAATGGGCTGTGTGATCACTGCAGTCTGACAGAGGCTGAGAAAGAAGGCCAATTTCAACTTTCCTGCCCCAGATCCCCCTGTATCAGAGAGAAATGCTTCACTAAATTCTCTGCTCAGTTGACTCAGCTCAACATCTATCAGATTCAGAAAAAAGTTTAAAAATAATTTAAAAAAAAACACTTTTTGGTGGAGAGGCTAATGATGCAGACTTGGCAGTCCAATGCATCTCTGTTCACCATAGTTTGCGAGAGGGTTTGGGCTAAACAGAACCATAAAGTTTTGTTATATTTTTCAAATTTTGCTTTCCACGGTGGGTTTTGGGGGAGGTACAACATTGTGTGTTTTTTCCGTTATATCTGTCATATAAAGAGTTTGCATAACTGTCTTACCATTAGGTGTGTTTTGCCATGAAAATACAAAATGACTGACTTTCAATCTGACAGGGCTATGGAGGTTCAGAAAAGAGAAAGAGGGTGCCAGAAAGACAGAGACAGATGAAGGAAGAGAGGGAGGAGAGCAGGACAGAGGGAGAGGGACACGGAGGGAAAGAAGGAGAAAGAGGAAGAAGAGGAAGAGAGAGGGAAAGAAACAGAGGGGGGAGAAAAAGAGAGGTAAAAAAGAGAGAGAAGGGGAGAGACACGGAGGGGAGGAGAGGGGCAGGGAGAGAGACAGAGGGAAAGAGGTAGGGAGGTGTGGAGGTTGAGTGGGGAGGGGGAGTTGGGGGGCTGTCAAGTCTGAGTGTGCCCTGTCAATGCGCAGGCAGAGAGGTGTAATTCAGCAGATTTCGGTCAGTGTGGGAGGGAGAGCCCTGACAAGCCGATTCTCTCCCTGTCACCCGGCGCGTGGAGGGGTAATGGGAATTCGGCTCGCCCGCCTCCTCACGCCACAAATGGGCCGGGCCGGACCGGCCCACAGCACCGCGCAGCCCCCTCCTAAAGACAGCCTGTCAATCCTGTCCATCAGGCTCGCGTGGCAGCCAAATAAACGACTGCCACTCCACTGCCCACAATGGCCAATTGTGTTTGCCCATCTCCTGTGCAGATAAATCTCGCCTCGGAGTGTAAACCGCAGTGGTGCTTATGGGCCTCAGAGTCTGAGGATTAGGTGCTACGGGTAACAGAGGGACTCTGAAATAATCATTGAGCAACATGCTTTCAGCTTACAATGTGTTTTTTTTTTTTTCAACCTCTATCTTCAGTGACGTCTTTGTTCAGCGCTCCTTGCTTTTTCTTCTCTTGGATCAAATTTTCTTTTTGCTCCTTACACTGTAACAACACATCTCAACCCTCTTAGGTTCTTTTTGAAATAGCCCAACCAGCAACGTTCACACAAATGTCGAACAAGATGGCATGAATCAACAATAGATTCTGTGTTAAAGACCACAGGCATCTACCAGAGGCAGTCTCAGCTTGGCATTTCTGAGATCTGAAAGCCGTGCCCACAGTCAGTGGCAATCAAGCATGAGGGCCAGTCTGACCAACAAACAAGAAGTACCTCAGTAACAGGTTGGAAGGGATTTACCATCTGTTTTCCATATAAATATTACAAATATTTACATGTATGTATGAGATTTTTGGGGCATTTTTTGGATATTTGTCATGTTGATGCCTAGGACCGCAGTCATGGTGAAAATTCAGGTCTCCATTGTTTTTGTGAACACATGAGTATTAATAACAACATGTGTGTTAATTATGCGTTTCCTGCTGTTTCAATTAAGATATCGTCTGACAAACCACACACACACACACACACACACACACACACACACACACACACACACACACTGTGGTTACCGACAGCATCCTCAACACATGACCGCAACCGACCTGAACGTTTCCCGGCCGCTGTTTCTCAGGGGGCGCCTGTTGGTCCGGTCACGCCTCACAGGAGCTGAACGTGACCTGTGGCGAGTGGAGCCTCCGAGCGCGGACCTTACTCTCTCGGTACATTCTGTTTAATCAATCATGGCCCGGGAGAAGACAGGCAGGCATTTCCCCTCCTGTCCGCCGGCGGTTCCCCAAAACTTTCATTAAACTGTCATTCCGGGAAAAAAAAGCACCCGAGCTCCATTGTGTTCTGTCTGCCCTGTTAGTTTTACCCATAACCTTGTATGTAATTACACAAGTTCTGCAATATCGTGTTCTTCGCTGAGAAGTTACAGCAGGATTTCCAACTGCTGTGTAATTACATAGAACAAATCAACAATTCAATGTCAAGTGTGGTGACCAAACTGAGCAAAACACTGTGAACAACTGCAAGTGAAGACTGCGATCATTAATTCCATGTCAGTTTAAATGCTTTAAAAAAATCACAGGAGCATGGTGAAACAGGATGGACTAATATACTGGCTTTGGGTATATACTTTAACATGATAAAATGGGGTATATTAATATTCTAGCATTGGGTATACATTTTGGCATGGTAAAATGGGGTATTACTAATATTCTGGCTTTGGATATATACTTTTGCATGGTAAAATGGGGTGGATTAATACGCTCTCTTGCAGGCATGCTTGAAAACACCCCTTCCTCCTTTCCCTCCAGGCTCTCTATGTGTTCCTGCTCCCAGGATCTGCGGCGTGATTTTAGGCTCTGTGCCCCTGCCATCAGGTACATCCTAGATTAGAAACTCAGGGAGGGAGGGGGAGCGTCTGGACTGAGACCCCAGTGTTTTCTCAAGGATCTGTCGGCAGTGTGGACTGTCTCCTTTGCCCTCTCTCTCCATCTCTCTGTCTCACGCTCTCTCTCTCTCTCTCTCTCTCTCTCTCTCTCTCTCTCTCTCTCTCTCTCTCACACACACACACACACACACTCTTTAGGCCGTATCAGAGGACTGTCTCTTCCGTCCCTCACCTTCCTCTCTGACAAAAAAATAAAATAAATAAAACAAAACGTCCGAGATGAGATTCCCTCACTTCCGGTTTCCTGTTGTTCAAGGGGGAGCAGTGAAATTCCAGAAAGATAACCCTTTCTCTTTGAGACCATTTCTCTTTCAAGCAGACATCATGTTAGATTACACCAGGCTTGTGTTACATGCTCTTCTGTGTCCTGTTCAGCTGTGGCTTTAATCAAACACAGGTTTTCATGAGACAGAATGCATACTTGCTGTCTTACTTTGTGCAGATAGTCACACACCATTTGGTTATGTTTTACTCTCTGAGGTCATTTCTGATTGCATTTTTAAAATTTTGATTACCAGCTAGTTTTGCTTGTGCTCAAAGTCACCAGTGAACTTTAGCTTCATACAAAATAACCCCAGAAAAGTTAACCATAATATTTTGATTGTTCCAATAAGATTCAGTTGCCATTACATGGTTATTTTGTACTGTACCGTTAAGTTCTCCCAGCATAACCACAATAACCTGTCAGCTCAAGAGTGTATGCTTATGATTCACTTTCCAAAACCTGGATAGTTATGAAACAGCAGAATTATTTTCTGTATTTTCTGGATCTTAGTGCAAAAATTCCACAGCCTCAGCCCAGCTTTGTTCTCTCAAACAGAGAAACAGTCTTTCTTTCTCTTTCTCCCTCACTAACACACTCACACTCACTCACTCACACACACACACACACACACACACACACATACACACACACACACCCTTTCATGAAGCAAATCAATAGCGCTTTTAACTTCTTTTAAATGTATGTAAATAACACCTGGGGGCTTGACTGAATGCTGACAAAGCTTTCAAGGCCAAAAGCACAAGGATGTTTTATAATTATGAAAACATTTCATCGCTGATCTGTGTTCCTAGTCTTCATGCCCAAGTATACTGCTGGATCTAATCTCCCCCCTTGTGGAGAAGAAAGGTAACGCACCCTCAGACAATTTTATTTTCACATGCCCATAACTGATGAGAACACAGACTACTGTTGTCTCTTTAAACATTTCTTCATCAGTGACAAAGCTGTGAAATATCCATTTGTTGAGTTTTCTCAGTGGGTGGTCGCCATTGGACACAGTGGGGACCATGTGGTTTTGCAGTTTCCTGTTCCAGGCCAGGCAAGCTGTTCGCTGTTATTGATGTGCTGTTGACATGTTTGTGAGAAGAATGTCACGCTCATGAAAACCTGTTCTTCCATGAGGCACCTGTGTCTGGAGCTGAGTGGCCCTGCAAAAACATGCCTGTGCAGTGTCCGTTACGTCTGCCAAGGAAGACCACAGAAAGCTGGTCAGACTGCAGGACACAAGCTGGACTCATTCAATGAGCGTGCTCCAGAGAGATGCTCACTAACACGATGGATTTCTTTTTTATCCACAGAAAATAAAAGTATTTCTTTTATGGAGAGTTCTTGTCAAAAGCTTTTGAAACGTAAATCTAAAAGTACTGACATTGTTCACTAGTTTGGATGAATCTGGCCAAATATTACAGTATATAGAAAGGGGAAAAAATTTCAAAGTGGAATTGTGGGACTCAGGGAAGCGGAGATCATCTTGGGAAACAGAACCAAAATCTGTCAGACCCCAACACCCTCTGTGTGTTTGTGTGCATGTATGTGTGTGTGTGTGTGTGTGTGTGTGTGTGTGTGTGTGTGTGTGTGTGTGTGTGTGTGTGAGAGAGAGAGAGAGAGAGAGAGAGAGAGAGAGTGCACGTAATTGCATATGTGTGAGATAGTGTATGCATTTGCAAGGAAGGACATATGTACAAATATGTGTCCATATGTGTTCTCCTACATGCGAGTGTGTGCCTGCAAAAATGCGTGTGAGTGAGTGCCTGTGTTTGTGAGAATGTATTTGAGTGGGTGCGAGAGATAAAGTTTATGGTGTGTGAATGTTTTCCTGCATTCGGTGGTGCTGTAATGGGCATAGGATGCTGTTTGCGTTCCCACGTTCTCTGAGAGCTAAAGGAAGGCGGCGGAGAACTGGAGGAAGAGGGATTGTTGCTGGAACTCTGTTTCTCTTTGAGTGGAGACTCCTGTTTTTGGAAAGAGCTGGTGTGGATTTTGGCCACTAGCTGCACACAGGCGACACGACGTCAGTGCAGCGGACAGGATGCAGTGAGGTCGCGACATTACATAAACCTCAGGTGTCTGTCCAAAAAGGAGTTGCCCGCACTGCTATGGCAAACCAGTGGGCATGGGCGGGCAGCTTTATGTGCCGTTTCCATTGTGACCGCCACAGTGTTTTTCACATTCACTGAACTTTTACATATCCTTGCCACAGGGGGGCGCTCTAAACCGCAACCGTGACAGCTCCCTATGTGTGCTTCGTAGTAATCGAGTCCCCATATGAATGGAGAGGGCAAAGGTGAGAGGAGAGGGAAGGCACTTTCATTAAAGTGTTGTCAGTCATGCAAAACCATTTTGCAAACTATAAAAATTCCAAAAAAAGTCGTGTTTTGAGTTGCACAAACCACCAGACGCTGACAAAGAAAAAGGCTTCAGCGTCTAATTTCTCATATTGCAGACATAATTTCACTGTCACACGATAAAGGAACATCTGTTTTATAGAAGCGAAAAGGTACTTGAGGTTTTGATTTAACATGAATTGTGGTTAGCATGCCAAAACACACTTTTTACGTGGTAGCTTCACAGCGAGGACGGAATTCTCATATTTTCCACCTGAACAGTGTCACGGTAATACCGCTAGATGGCAGCGATGTACTGAGAGACGATACACCTTAGAGAAGGAAGCAAAATTGGAATCTGGACTGAGCGTCTAATCTTATGATCCTAAATGTCACTGGCCAGCGCATTACTGCATCGAGGTTTGCCTTCTGTCAGTCCCTACCCTTACCCGCTCAACTTATTTATCATGCACGGTGGCAGGTGCGAGTTATGATACTGTAATTTAGCAGGTAGAAACCCCGAAAACCAATCTTTAAATTATTGTTACAGTGTAATATACTCAGACACTAACAATATAACCAAAAATTGTCTAAGCTTATTTCGTGGTCAAGCATGTATTTTACTTGTTAGGTAAGCCAAAAAGAGGTTGGGATTCCATTTATATGACAAGTACTCAGCAAAGAATCTTCACCAAATCATTTTTAACTGAATTCCAACTCTGTCGACCTGTCTAGTCAGATGACTTATAGCTCTGACTTTGTTTTTTATTACTTATGTTCTTACCAGACATTTATATCCAAATAGCAGACATTTATATCTTAGCATTTATATCAAACTAACATAGCTGTGATGTTTACATGTGATTCATTAACAAGGCTAGATACTTACTAAGGCAATTGAAGTTAGGTACTTTTCCCCAAAGGTGCCCTGTCAGGGAATTGAACCAGCAACCTTTTGGTTACAAGCACCGCTCCTTACCACAATGCCACACAGTTGCCATGAAGCCTCTGTTGTGTAGTTATGTTCAAAATTGTCAAAACTTATTTCTACCTGGAACAGCAGGTAAGGTGGCCTCCTGTCCTAATAACCACTTCAATGAAACGCCTGGCAAGTTTAAACCCTCTCTACTGCTCTCAGTGACATGGATCAGCTCCTGCTCCGAATTACTGAGGCATGGCCAAGCTAGGGGCCAGCCTCATATCCAGAACACTGTGGGTTACATTCCCAGCTGTGGTACATTATTAAATTTCATTATATTATTGGCATTTAGCAGTCGCTCTTATCCAGAGCGACTTACATCAGTTACAGGTTTCTACAATGTTATCCATTTGTACACCTGGATTTTTACTGAGGCGACTGTGGATTAAGTACCACTATGCTACACTGTGTCCTTCAGAAAGGTACACCTGGCCTGCTTCAGTAAATACCACCCTGTATAAATGAATATTACACCAGATGAAAAATATTTAACTTAAATCACTTTCTTTGTAAATGACAAAATTGACATTGTCTGGTACAGTGGTCTCACTGCATGCCTATATTTCCACACAACCACACACTGACTGTATTTCTTAAACACTGTTTTTCTTACCTGTTCCAGTGTTCCATCCACAGTGCACATCACCACAAGAACAGACTACACGCAGGCTGGCTTTGTGTTTTGATGTTGAAACTGTTTGTAATTTGTAACTGTTTGGTGAACACAATCCAGGGGATCTACTTCCTGCTTGCAAGGCATTGGCTCCACTGAACTTCATGCTTTTGAGATTAGTGATTGGTTTTTGTATGTCCAGCCAGACTTGCTCCAGCTCAGTTCTTTTGTAATTGCTCAGTAGCTCCATCTAGAGGAATGGAGGGGAGCTGTTCCTCTGTGATTTACACACAACATACTGATGTCAGTGTAACTTTGTGAGCCACGAGAGGATACGCCCTTCAGATCCCTGCGATTGGGAAAATCCATGAATAATGTCCTGCACCCATAGTAGACTCATATAAAGGGTTGGATTTGTTTCTGCCACAAAAACACATCTGACATAAAGTAATAACGCAATAAACAAGTGATTAATGTGTGTACTTCCATAATAACAGGGGTGGACGGATCATTAACTGAAAACTCAACTCTGGTAGCCAGGAGCAATTTTTTCATAGCACAGATGCTTTTTACGGCATGGCATTAAAGGCATTACATTTGAAATGGGGAAACCAGACAGCACAGGCGAATCTGACAAAGAACTGCTGTAGCAGGAGCTGAGTCCATACCAGGAAAACTGCTGTAGCAGGGGGCAGGAGGTGAGTCTATGCCAATCACACATGGGCTGAATCTAAGAGGTTCTCTTCAGTGATGGCATCTCTCTATCTGCAATGAAAAAATGCAGCTATCCCCCAGGGATCAGAACATTAGTTTTGTTGTCTATAACAAGTAAGCAGTAGTCCCACTACTGGATAAGGATTTTCTCCCCCACATGCAATAAACACCTATAATATATAATAAATGGAGGAGGGAGGCTGAGGAGTGCAGCCAAGGAGCAGAGAGAGAAGCAGGAACAGGAAGTGAAACCTGTTCCAGTGCGAACACTGGAATCTGCAAATGGAAAGGGTCTATATGCAAACAGTTGCGTGTGAGCATATTGTGGAGCAGGGGGCCCAATTAATAATAATGATGGATTTCATTTATGATGCATTCTTCATGGATCCCGAATCATGTAAAGTGAAGCCTTGGGGAGCCTACCAGAAACACCAGCAAAGTGTGGTCTCTACAGAACACGTAAGATGAGGTAGAGAGATTGTACTGTTGGGTGTTGCACTGTAGGGTGAAGAAGTTGGTAACAAGCCCTGCTTGGTCACACCAAATTATAAGCACCATAGTATCTCTAATGGCCACAGTGAGTCAGCACTTTAGTTTAGCTTGAAACATGTTTTTAAGGCTTTTTTTAGACCAGAGGGAAGATTGCTTCCTCCTGGCCCACCAACACCCCTTAAAGCACCAACCTGTTTTTTTTTTTTTTTTTCAGAAAGTCTGTCATCGAGCTGCTAACTAATTCCAACCCATCAGCCATCAAACTGGAGAGCGACAAAGGGTGAGGAGGCTGCTGGGAGCTGTCACCTCTCCACTAGGACTCAACTAGGATTTCTCTGCCTAAATCAACTCGTTATGAACTCCTGAAGCTGCTTAATAACAAACTGATAATTTAAAACAGCTGTGTTGGAGCAGGGAGAGATCTAAAACATGCAGGACAAGGGGTCCTCCAGGAGAGGGTTGGGAAATGCTGGCCTAAATGCTTCATGACCAGTTCCAGGCATTAGTGTTTGTGTCGTGGTTTTTTAAACTAGTGCTCAGCTATGTGAGGGAAATTTTGATGCATTTCATTGACTTCATTGGTCACCCCAACAAAGGCTCTAACTGCAGTGTGACTACCATGTGCCACATAAAATATAAAATGTAAAAGCAATATAAGAGTGCATCTGCATTACTGCTACTGTTGTATTACTTAATACAATATGGTTTATTTGAATTCATAGCAAATACATGTGCTTACCTTGTCTCTTGGCTTTTGTAAGCACTACTCAGAAATATAAATATAAGCTTGGCTTGTGATTTTGTGATCCTATAGATTTCCTCCCCTTCCCATAAGCTTTGTCTGTTCCTGTACACACATATATATATATATATATATATATATATATAGTAAAAAGTGAAATATCTCCTATTTAATAATGAATAATTTTATGCACATAAATACACACATTAAAGAGGGTGGTTTTGTCTTTCCTGTTATCCCTCTGACTGTCTCTGTTTTCCCTGCTACAGAAGCCCTGCTGTGATGCTTGGTTATTCCCAGACTTCTCTCAGAGAGCGGGAGAGAGAGGGAGGGAACCAACCGTAAGCTGACAGTGTTCTGTTGCAGGATGCTCGTTGCCAGGAAACGGGATGCTGACCATTGCTCCAGGCACTGCCTCCTTTCCGACCAATCATCAGAGAGCTGGTAATTGCCACCCTTCTGGGAAACTGTGTGAGTGCCGGTAGGCTGAGCTTCAACAGGAAGGACACCCGCAGCTTCCAGTATCGCAACCATCACTCCCCGCCAGCAGATTTCCTCCAATGGGGGCCTCATTACAGGAATCATAAACCTTGAGGGGTTCCAGGAAATGAGAGATTTGTGAGATGTAGGGGACCAAACAGAGGGGCTGGCCTATGGATTGAGCATCTTTAGCTGCGTGCAGGGTGGAACTTTGGCCACTAGATGGAGGAATGGGTCCATCTTCAGTTTCCCTAAAACTTCAGTTGCTGCTATTGCGTGGAGGTAACTGCCAGGAAATGTAATGCCAGAAAGTATTGCAGTTAATGTAAAAATCACCTGAAATAAAGGAGTTCTTAATGTTTTTCCATTCCTGTTTTGAAATGAAGCTTGTTTTCCAGCTTTTGCTGTTTTTACCTGAACAGGGATTTTTCGGTAATGAGATACAGCTACTTGAAACTCTGAGTAGCCTTCCCGTATTGTATTGACTGTTTATTAATTTGTAGTCATTTCCATAGACTTGCTCTGTGAATGATGTCTTTTGTCAGCCTTTACCCCAGCAGCTCCCACGCTGTGCCACTGTGAGCCCACATTATGACGTAATCATAGTCACAGCAATGGGGGCTGCCAGAAACTCTGGTAGATCAGAATGGATAGAGGGGAATGGAAGGTATTAGAATGTTGACACAAGCATTGGTAGAACCTAATGCAATAGAATACTAAAAAGAAGTTTGCTGTCATAGAATGGAAAAGAATGCAACATTTCCATCCATCAGAAATCTGTCAGTTTCATGTTTTTCTCCCCTGCTAGTGCAAAGAAACAGCCAAAACAAGTGTTGCAAATGTCAGTCAGATAACATAATTGTCACATCCAGGTCGCAGGGGTCATGTTGTCTGAATTTTTATCAGAGGGCTACCTAACCCCCTGTCATTCATAGCTCATTTATATGTATTTAATTTATTATTGATTTGTGTGGGGAGTGATGAAGGGTGTATAGATCCACTGACCTTTAAATCAACAGGAAAGCTCATTGTATTCAATGAACCCACTGTGCCAGCTGATTCGCATGCTATAAAGTTCAGTGAATGTTCACAGCATGTTCATAGCAAAAACCTAGCAAAACTTCAAATCACCAGTGCTCTCTATCAGTGACATCGGCCACTAGATGACAGCATACGCTTGTGATTTCAGACTTTCTGGCCCACACATGCACTCACACAGCTCAGATGTGGCTGTTGTAGATGTCTGTTTTATTGTTGCTGAGACTGGCTGAAGGGTGGCTAAACCCAACTATGCAGGGCCACAGCTTATTCACAATCGCTGCAGTTGTCGCATTGTGTGTCCATACCAGAATCTTGTATAAGACACAGTTTCTGAGGAGTCCCTGGTAGGGTAGAAATCGCAAAGCACCATGCAAAAAATTGCAGCAGGCCTAAGGCTATCTTGGTCCCCTGGGCACTAGGGCTTAATTAGCATGGTTTCACCAATGTAATGCATGTTGTAATGAAATTTACTCTACAAGCAAAATATTATGTTGGGGCAATTGGGGGGAGGGGCAAGTCCCATTTTGTACTGGTCAGGAGTGGGCTTTTTCATTATGGTGGCATCCAGTTGTGAGCAGATTATTACTTTAAAGAATTTCATTTTAAGTAGAATTTTTGATGTACATCGGCCAGGTACGTGGTTAAAAAATATCAAGCTTGTAAACTTCATATGCAACAGAGCTAGTGTGCAGAAACTGGTATTTTATATGCTGTACTCATTTATGATGATGTTTATTAAACTGCCTGTGTGATTCTGCTTGTTCAGGAAAGCTTTTTCAGATGCTGTGAAGACCCACCTAAGTAAGGCAGTGTTAAAAGAATGCCACAGCCCTGAGCGGTGAGCTGATCTGGAAGACCAGTGTTGGCTTACATGAATAACAGTTTTACGGTGCTCTTTCATAATAATGACCTCATATCCTCATGCCTGTTGTTATTGGTCAGTTCAGGGTATCCCCCACAGTGCTCGTTATCTACACTGTTCGTGGTCACTAGGTGCTGTTTGCCAAAATAATGCTTTGTCATCCTCACATATGCAAAACAGGAGAAAAAAAATACACACAACCTATTCACAACTGTTACACCCCTAAAAAGTCCTGAGATGTTTTAGGATTATAATGGTGGAGTAAATGCTTTGTTGCCTTATTGGCTGGCAGGTTGTCATGTGAAGTTTACCTTACATTGGTTGGTTGGTTGTCATGTGATATTTACCTTACTATGTGACAGATAGCAGCTATTGACATGGATATGTATGGGAGGACACTGTAATTCAGACATGGTGTATGAATGCATTTCCAGTTCATCTTCTGCTACAGAAGGGTGAAGGACAAATACACCTGTATTTGTGATCTGCTCTCCTGCATGTGTTGTTCAGAATGAGTAGGTTGGAATGTCCTTACCCAGAGGTGTGCCTTTAACCCATGTTTCTCTATACTCTGTGGAACAGAATTTATGTGTTCACGTCCAGTGACAAGCATCGAGCTGCTTTGGCTGTTGGGAGCAGAAGGAGTGCCCCACGGGACTGTCAGATATAAAACTACAAGAAGGCATGCCTTTTATGGCACGTGGCAGTGGTGTTGTATTCAAAAGGCAACATGGACCGCTTCCACCTTCATACTCTGTCCCACGTCAACAGTTCCACTGGGGAGGGGGGCGTTCCGCTGGCTCTGATGACATCACACACCAGCTGATCCCTGGACAGACGCGTCTATATTTGGAGTAGCTCCCTCTAATCGTCCATTACACTCTCTCCTACAGAATGGGAGGCATGTGAAAGATATTTGTGCCTTCACACACACCCCCCACCTCCACACCCCAGGGGCCTCAGTCTTACATAAATTGTTTACAGTTCAGTGCACGAGTTCTGCTGGCGACCTGCTCCTTGGTGTTGTTTGCTGTGAAGGGGAGCAGATCCCGGTTCAGTGTGTTTCTCTAATGAAGCACTCTGTGGATATCTGTAGGTGCTGGTATCCATGCGGGCCCGTATCACTGTGGGTTCTGGGGGTTCTGGCCACAGATTCTACTTAAATCTCAAATGTGCCTGTTGAGCTCCAGATGCGTGGTTAGCCAGAACCAAAAATACTGCTCAAGTATGGCTGCTTTTGATGGACATTTAGCATTTTAGTGGGAGAATACCATTGGCTGCTTCATGTCATCTCTCTCACCACCTGCACCTCATTCTTGTGCAAAAATGGCTGCCGTGCATCACCCAAGTGGGGGGGCTACACACTGGCTGCTGGCTGAAGTGAGTACCCTGACCCCCCACCTTACCTCCCCTTTTGACACCCTTGAGAAGGGATGAAAGCAGCTACATCTAAAAGGAAATATAATAAAAATTACCATTATTTGTAGCGGTAGTTGTGGTAGCATTACTACATTTCCATGCTTGCAGTAATGCACAAGGTCCAGCCTGGCAACATGGGTAGTCACAAAGCAGCTCTGTGTTGCTCCATTCCAGGGGAAGGTCATTTGAGTGTAAATGCATTACAGGTAATTACATACTCCATTTTATTGCACAGTACTTAGCTTTTTCCCTCTCTGAGCCCATCGACTTTACTCCTGTTATGTGCATATTCAGGTTACTGTAAGAGGGTGTCACTTTAACAGTCCTGAGTATATTCAGTTATCAGGAGTGGATCAGGCCTTTTATTTGTGTGGCTGGGAGGTGGCAGCTGAAAGAGACCTCAATCTCTCAGGTGCAATGACACATCCTCCATTCCGGTC
This sequence comes from Megalops atlanticus, assembly GCA_019176425.1. Lineage (NCBI taxonomy): Eukaryota > Metazoa > Chordata > Actinopteri > Elopiformes > Megalopidae > Megalops > Megalops atlanticus. Next base: position 27,545,092 of record CM032878.1, read on the forward strand.
GCTTCTAAATACAAACCATGACGCAAGTGTCATGACCATCGGTGGGAGCGTGACTGGCCTGAAATGTTCCTGTTGTGTCTATTTACCGTGTCCAGTGGGAAGGCAGAATCATTTTCTCACCTCCATCCCAATTGGTTGACAGATTATTGCCTGGGTTCTGATTTGCCAACTGATCAAAGGTTGAGGGCATGGAGCCTCCATCCGAAACACGTGATACGCATCACATTTCTCAAAAGATCCTTGGGAAATATTGTCTTGAAATATCAGGCTGTTTTTTTTAGACATTACAATGAATGAGCAATGAAACTCTTCGGCTGGAGAACTCTGAGAAGAGATGAGCTCGTAGATTAAAATGACCTGGTGTCACCGGTGGCCTCCATCCCTCCGTGACTCACAGTATCTCCACACTGTGAGGTTATACACATCATGCACTGGCATTTTGTCCCTTAGTTTATTTTTCATCTGTCTGGCCTGCTGCTCCCCACAGTTTAGTCATCTTAACCTCTGTTTGGATGATGCTTTAAGAATGGCAGTTCTGATATCGTATTTGATTATTTTTTCAATGAATACAAGCCCAGGTCTTATTATCTAGTATTAGTCCCTATAGTCCCTATACCCCTTCCTTTAATAGTGCAGTATATCTTCTCCAATGTCTTTGAACACACTTTTCTCCTGGTGCGGAAATCACACTGTTTCCTCCTTCCTTTCAAACCAGCCAGTTTGTCCCACAGTAAGCCTATATTAAAATGCATCCAAACAACCGACCACAAGCAAGGATTAAAAGACTCAGGCCACTGGCAAGAGGCCTGGGACACAAAGCTCTGTTCCCAGTATCTTATCCTGCCACAGCTCTAATGAGCAGCATATGAGCAGCGCTAAAGGACTACAACAGTGCATTCTGAGCCAGTAGGTCATGAGTTCAAACCCAAGACTGTATGTGGACAATCCTTAGTTATATAATGAAAGGATTTGGCTGTATTACTAGTGCCTTTTTATGAGGGGAGACACTAATAAATAAATTAAAAACTAATTCAACTTTGCAGCTCAAAGGAACGCCGATCTGAGAGTGAGCTGGCCTCCGGCGCACCACGCCCGCGTTTGACGTGTGAGTGACAGGTGCCAGGCAAGAGGGAGCCTGGCGGTCGCGTGGAGTCAGAGGAGAGATCCGTCACGCTGGTAGAACTCCCTGACCTTCGACAGCTGGGTGGGAGAGTGACATCATGCCGCCGATCGGAGCGCCACGCGCTTCACACATTGTGGGGAATTCTAGATGCCCCCAGCGCGGCGGGGTCCGCGCTCTGAGGTTCACCGCAGCGCTGTGTGTCATCAGCCAGGCCTGCGATCCTTCCCGAACATCTCGCTGCTGCTGCTGGGGGAATCTCCCCCCCTCCCGAGTCTCACACAGCAAAGCAAGCATCCTGCACAAAAATGCCCCGAAACCAGATTTCGTTATGGCTGTGCAGTTACTTCCCTGTCAGTAGTTAAATGTCATGGCTCTGTTCAGCACTTGTAATGCACTTGTGTATTTGGAACAGTTGATCAGACTGCGGTCATTAATATAAGCAGCCCAGAGGGCAGGTACAGTTTGACACCCCGGTTTAAAATGACACCAGTGCGTAATTACAGCAGTTACTGCATTACAGTACCACTGCATAAATTTACTATGGTAACACTCTGTGTGTGTATCACTTGAATCGTTGCAACACTGTATTATTGCATCTATTGTTGCAACAGTGTATCACTGAATAATTACATTACATTGTTGGCATTTAGCAGACACTCTTAACCAGAGCAACTTAACATCGGTTACAGTTTTTACATGATATCCATTTATGCAGCTGGATATTTACTGAGGCAGTTCTGGGTTAGGTTCCTTGCCCCTTGGGTACAGCAGTGCTTCCGCAGTGGGGAATCCAACCAGAAACCTTTCAGTCATGAGCCCTGCTCCTTACCACTATGCTTCACTGCAGCGCAAAGCACTGTGTTACTGCATCACTGTATCATTGTATGTCTCACTGCACGGTTGTACTGAAGTGTGAATGTATGATAACGAGGAGCAGTGATGAATGATAATAAAGAGTCTTCCTATGCATGCTCATGAGCTCTGGGTTCTTCCTGCTTATTGAGGCGGCGTTGTTTATTTCTGGAGAGATGCACATATCTCTCTACAGAGTCATTTGCATGCCAGTTGCATCAGCACCCCTACAGTCTTGTTCCAGAGATTAAGAATGATTCTTATAATCGTTGCAACTCTGCTGTTTTTAATTGCAATTCTTTACGGGTTGTTAACATGTAAGTGCATAATATGGCATAAAGCCACAGACAAATTGTAACCTGGAATAAAAATACTAATGCATGCGCATCCCAGATTCAGGGTCTGATTCAGTGTGTGAATACTGGAAAGCTGCTCTGGCCTCTGTGATGACCGAAGAGTCATGTTCCTCTCAGCACATTTCCTGTTCCTGAGACCCGCTGAGAGAGTCCCAGGGAGCATTACGAGCCACAAATGGAGCTGAGTGCTTTCCTGGTGGATATCAATCGCCTCCTCTCATTTCTGTTCCAGTTACAGAGCGTCCACTTCTAAATACAAGGCATTGGTGATAAACACACAGCTCCGTCTCTCTTGTGCTCTCACCCTCTTCAACGAGCAGAAACAGTAAGTCCTGTGCTCTCTCTGTCTCTCTCTTTCTGTTTCTCTCTATCTCTCCCTTTCTTTCTTTCTTTATTTCACTTTTTGTATCTTTCTCTTTCCCTCTTCCTACTTTTATCATTTTGTTCTCGCCCTCTCTCTCTGCATCTCTCTGTCTTCAATTGAATTGCATCACAGTCCTTTCTCTGTCCCTCTACATTACTCTGTCTCGCTTTCCATTTCTCTGTGATGGCCTTTTGCTCCACTGCGTTGAGGAATGACACGTAAACAGCAGTCCTCCAGATCAAAGTCCGAGAGAGTTTATTGGGTTGTTTTTTACAGGAAGGCTGTGTGGGTGGGGGGGGACACAGGAAGCCAGCCACCAGCCATGCCGTATTCTGAGTTCACTTTTCTCAGCAGACCCCCTCCCACCTCGCCACTCCGAATGCACCGAAAGCCTCATCGTCTGCCCCCTGAGACGCTCAGCAGAATCCTGAAAAATCCCCCCTCCCAAAAGAAGAAAATGAATTGAAGGTAAAATGAAGAAGTCCCAGCCCACTCTCTAACGTCCACCCAAAGAGCACAGAGAGGTTAAGGTCACCTAACAGGTTGTTCTGAGAAATGTTGTCAATGAATCGCCTTACTTCTTTTACAAGTTTCTTTCAGAAAGAAAAGGTCAATGAGCTTTGGCAAAGAGAACCCAAAGAAACTGTTTGGTTGGCCAGACCCAGCACAGAAAGTACTGTACTGGGCAGTGGATCCTTACTAGCAAGACTGATAAAGGACTGATTTGCTGCAAAATTCTCTTTTTCAATGTTTTATTTTTTCACAGGAATCAACCTCATGTGGCCTTTAAGTGTTAACAACCGGAGGTATGATAATGAGGCGATATGTCTGATATTAGTCATTGCAAACAGAGTGTTTGGTTTTCTTCTGCGGTGGTGAAAATCTGGGCCTGGCCTCCGAAAGGATCTGAGACAAACATCACACACACATATCAGCTCCTCTCACTCTCAGCACAGATCTCCAGAGAGAGGGGTGAAAAACTCCCACATGAACACGTGTTGCAGAATGCAAAATACAGGGGCACCAGCCAAATGTCTCTCCCCTCATAAGGTCACACTCCCTCTGCAAAAATGAGACCCAATTAGATTTTATTTTTTTCTTATTTTCGGCGTTTGATTGTGAAATTTGTACACCCTGCAAGGGAAGTGTTTTTTTTTGCCAGAGCTATAAAAAGAAAACTGTCTAAATGCCATGGAGAAGAGAACATAAACAAGGATGGACAGGGGGGATGAGGGGTGGTGACATAGAAGATGAGCTCTGAGACAACTGCTGATGTCACCAGAGACAAGTGACAGCTAATACTGTACATCCCCTGCGGTGTTGCTCTGCGTTATCCTCTGACCCCTTGACCCTCTGTCCCTCTCCCCTGAGGTTTCCATGTGCCTGGTGAGGGCAGGGTTAACGGCCTCTTTAGGGTCCAGAAGCTGCATGGTAAGTACAGTGCATCTGAGGGCTCCCCCCCACCCCGCCTGCTGACGCACCCCCCCCCCCAGAGAGCAGTGAGTCAGAGAGGGGAGGTGGGTGCCTGCAGACAGCAGGGTCACTTAAAAGCCAACAGTAGGAGGAACTGCGATTGCCATCTGTCCTTTGAGTACTGCGCTGAATGTCGATTCTCTGAAAGGCCTCTGCTAACGTGATTCACCCCCAAGGGGTGTCCTGTTTCACTGCAGCTGAAGGCCCTTGCTACTCTCAGCTGTATCGCTAATCAGTTTGTCTTCTTTTTTTCTTTTTTTGCTCTGTTGCTGTTGTTTTGTTTGACAGCTGATTTTTTTGGAGGTGTTTTTCAACTGTTATCATCTCACAACATATTGACTATCAAAACTGAAAAGACTCTCACACAGTTCCTTTGAATTAAACATTGGGCATACCAGACAATGTTCCCCACATTTGATCCAAAGGCAGGTTACATAGACAGTTTTAGAAAACTATTTAGAAAATAATTCATGGGGCAAAATCCACCTTCCAGTAACTCTAAGTCTAATGACCTGAGGAAATAAATAGATTGTTATCCTGGGCCCTTGGACTAAAGTAAGTACTGTCTCGAATCAGAATGGACAACAACAGTTGCACATCTGTGCAGTGTACTGCAGCCTCCTGTCTGTCTGCAAAAGTTCCCCCCACTCCACTTCCCCCCAATACTCCTCTGCTCAACTCCCCCTCCCCTCCCCCACCTGCCCAGTGGTCATCCATCCTCTGGCAGATGTATGAGTAGCAGGTGCAAATGACAATAACGAGCATGATTATGACCAAAAGCTCCGCAGTCTGTAGGCTGTGAGTCATACCCTGTGGTGTGGTTGGGAGCTTAGTTCCAACCACGCTTCGGGCTTCTCCAGTCACATGGTCGCATGCTCGCGGTCTGAGGACTGTACAGTGAAGGTGGCAGGTGCGTGTATCATACACAAGCCTCAAGCCTGCCTACCCTCCTGGCATGTTCCCCGTATCAGCAAGAATTTTGTGGTGAGTGCATATGTGTGTGAGTGCGTGTGTGTGTGTGTGTGTGTGTGTGTGTGTGTGTGTGTGTGCGTGTGTGGTGGCGGTGGGGTGAGGGGGGAAATTCACCTGTAAGCAACCCTGCTAGTGTCCTACTTATGCCCTAATCTGTGCCTCTGCGCATTTATAGTGAATGCCTCAACACAGCAGAGACGGGGGAATAAACCAACTGCAATTAAAGTGATTAAAGATGGGCAGAAGTACTGGGTGTACAGTCTCCTTACAGAGTCCCCCTGTGAGACAGCAGCTGTCCTTTGCACTGCATTGCATTTGGAATGAACGGAGCAGAGATGGAGCCCACAGCGCGGGCAGCGACTGTTTTCCGCGGCTCCAGAAATTTGTCATGCGGGTGATTTGTGTCGGTGCCGTCCCGACCCCAGGGCGGGCGGCCGGAGCAGGTCCCAAGCAGGTGCAGAATATGTGACCACAGTGCTGGCCATGCTGTCACCTGGCTGCAAAGTGCAGGCAGGGCTGCTAATTGGTTTAACTTTTCCATGAGGCGCAACAAGCGGTCAGAGCATCAGATGCAAAACAAACACTGCAGGACTGTCGTCTGCATGGGGTCAGCGCAGGCAGAATGTGTGCTCAGACACAAAGAAATAATAAGAAATAGGGCAGAGGGCATGGGAGTGGATGAAAAAAGCAAAAAAAAAAAAAAGACCAAGAGACCAAGACAGAGGGAGAGGGGGAGGGCTTTTTATTGGTCCATGATTCTTATTCCTTTATGAAGGCTTTCATAATTCTACTGTCGTCTGTCGTTTAATGATCCTTTTGTGTGGATCTAAATGGCTTATGGTTGTAGATTTAATTTAAATGTCACACATTGGTAAGAGAATCAGAGCGGGATGTTTTACAATGAATGTCTAACGTATTCCATGAAAGCAGGCTAATTCTGGCATTGTGCTTCGGGGATGTCAGAGTAATTGCTTCCCTGACACATTCTGTCTGGGCTTTCCCATCTCAGCCTACTAGAATTGGACTAAATTATTTCACAGGACCAGCAGAACAAATGGCTGTCTTATAATCTTATTAACGCTCAGTGCATGTCCCAGGGTGGTTATATGGCATGTTATTGTGATTATTAATTCGCTTTTCAAATAGTATTCAGACCCCCTCATTACAAATATCCATATCCAGACCACTCATTACATATATGGTGCCTTTCCAAACACTCTATTCAGGTGCCCTTCAGAAAACCAGATGCAGGAGGTTTCGGGTTTGTGCAGTAAGTGTCTGGGGGGGGGTTCCACATTTTGTTCACGTTGTCCACGTTCACCGCTGATTAAATTGACACTTTGATTTATGGTACAGCTACAATGTGCAGCCAATCAATAGACATTGCTCTCTGGAGTAAAAAGTGATGATTGGGTCAGATTACTCATTATTATTATTGTCATTTAGCAGATGCTCTTATCCACAGTGACATACAAAGGTTACAATTTTACATGTTATCCATTTATGCAACTCACTGAAAGCACAATGGAATCAATTTGTTGGGAATGACGTACCAAGACAAGAAGTCCAAGGAACTAAGTTTTGACATGGCCCTCACCTTCAAAGAGCACCAAATGTTCACCTGGCTGCAGCTGGTCAGGGACATAACATGCCACAACCCCCAGAGGCAGAACCAGAGCTGGAGAAGGTGGGATAAATGAAAGAATCATGGAGACACCAGCAAGGATAAAGGTAAGTGACCCTTTATTGGGTTAAGTTTGCCCTAATTGGCTGCTGAGAGAAATCTGAGACTGAGGCGTCCTGCGAGTCTCCAAGTTGGAACTTTCACTAAAGCTCCTGTCAGATTTCTGTCCTAGATGCAGCCCATTGTCCCCCTTTCCTGCTAACTCTGAGGAAAACTGCTACAGCTCAAGACCATTTAGCCCAGCCCGTCCCATGTAGAGCTCTCCCTGTGAAGCCTCACACAGTTTTAGTGGAACCTCTGGGTACACAGTTATGTCAATCTGTGGCTGTTTGTGAGAAAGTGTCAAATGCTCCTCTGCATAAACACCCTGGTTTTCAGGTTTGTTGGTTTTTGTCTGCAGGCATGTGGAATCCACAGGGAGAGTTTACCTGAAGCATGTGTGCTTCTCTGACCTGTAAGCAGGTGCCTGTCCACAGCTGTAGTGTCACACAATAAACTCTGCAAAGTGACAAGTGGTGGTAACAGCACACAGAATCACCGGGGGGAACACCTGGTGACGGGGGAGGGGGAACACATGTTCATGAGAACCACGTTAGGGTAAGCCGCACATAAAAAGTACAGACTCTCTCTCACGCACATAAACGTACAAACACATGCACAAAGAAAAAATCACTCATATGTGCACACAGACATGCACATACACCTATACAGAAACAAACAAATTTGTCTCATATACTGACATTTACCCAGGCTCCACAGGGCACACATCACACTGTACAGCTTAGCATAGCATTCTACAGCATATCATAGCATTCCTTCACTCGATCAGTCATTGTTCACTCCGCAGCCTTTTGCCTGTGAGCATCCCTAAAGCTCAGAAGTTTCCAGGCTGTCAATTAAATAGGTTGTGGTAGAATTGTGTAACAGTAAACTCAAAATTATTACCAGCCTTTTGTCCTATGTCTTCTTCTTCTTCTTCTTCTTCTTCTTCTTCTTCTTCTTCTCAGTCAGAGTCAGAATAAGTAAGAGTGAAACATGTTGTTACAGTGTTGGTTTTTGGCAGTTGACTTCATAACTGTTGTTAGTACATACCCCCAAGCCCCCCCTCCCCCAGAGAGACAAGGAGTGACTCAGACCCCTAGCCCCAGCCAGCTCTACCGGCAAAAACATCTGTGGGATAGAAAGGGTGCGCGGGGGAGGGGCGGGGGAGGGGATTGCTGATCATACCTCTGTAAACACATGACATGACCACAGCTGAATTTCAGCTGCACTTAATGACATTGAACTTGGTGGGGTGGGGGGGCCACGGGGTGTCAGCACTTCCTGCTTGAGAGGGCTGGAGCTTATCCCCGACGTTCTGACAGGTGGCCCAGCAACCCAGCAAACAACAAGCACTATCGAATAGGATTAGCGGCGCTCTGATTAGCGGTCAGATCGCTGGAAGCCGTCAGCCACCTCAGGACCGAGCTGCTGGCCGGCCCGAGCTTGTTTATCTGGGCCACTTCCCTGCCTCTCGCTGGGGGCGAGACTGCCACCGGATGGGGCAGAGCTGCTTCGTGCGTTCTCTCATGTGCGGCTGTGTTGTGAGGTCACTGCAGTGTGTGTGACACAGGACTCTAACCCAGAGGGTTGTGTGTTCCAGTCCCACAGACACACGCTGCTCCATTACCCTGGATGATGCACTTTTACTGGAGATGGAATAAAAAAGTGCCTGACCGTAAATGACTCCTAAAACAAGCCTGTAAGCGAAGGAGTGCCAGTCAGGCAAATCAATAATGCAATGATCTGATCGTGTGATCTGGAAGGAGAAAGAACTCATCTTTGGCAAAGTTACAGAACAATAAAATACACAAACAACTGAAGCATTACAAAGGCATTTCTTTCAAAACATGCACATGTTATGATGGATTTTTTGTCTAAAGAGCACAGGAGTAGATATCTCCTGTGTATTTGTATGTGTGTGCTGGGATGCTTGCAGTTTTTTGTGTTTGTGTATGCCCCTGTTTGAATGGATGCATGCATTTGTCAGTGCATGAGTGTGTGTGTAAGTGAGTGTCTGTGTGTCTGTGTATGAGTGTCTCTGTATGTGTCTGTGTACATGAGAGAGTGTGTGTGTGTCTGTGTCTCTGTATCTGTGTGTCTATGTCTGTGTCTGTGTATGAGTGTCTCTGTATGTGCCTGTGTGTTTCTCTGTGTGTCTGTGTGTGCATGTGTGTGCATGTGTGTGTGTCTGTGTGTGTGAGTGAGTATAAGTGTTAGTGTGCGTGAGAGTGAGTGAGCTTGCAGTTATTTGCCTGTCTACCTTGTCTGCCACTCTGCACACACCACTTCCTGCTGCTGTTCTGCAGCTCTGCAAATAGCGGGCGTGTTGGTGCATTGCTGTTACCATGACGCCCGTGGGAGGCCACCTGCTGGAGTCGCCATGATGCTGTTGCACCTGATGGTGATTCCCCTCCTCTCCCACACCTGACCACCACTGCGCCATCTCACGGCTGCCACAGAAAGGGTTAACACGGCGGGCGGGGAGAGGGTCTGACACCCTCAGGGGAGCGCTGACTCATAGAGCGGGGCGTTAACCCTTTGAGGTCAAGTCATCTTCACCACAGTGTGGGCTGAAATGTCAGAGAGTGAGGGAAGTGTGACACACCCACAACCCAAATAATCTCAGACTGCAACAGCTCCTGGTACCCTGGTCCTGGAGGGCCGCAGTATCTGCAGGGCTAATCTACCCTGGTCCTGGAGGGCCGCATTGTCTGCAGGGCTAATCTACCCTGGTCCTGGAGGACCACTGTGTCTGCAGAGGTACTCTACCCTGGACCTGGAGGGCTGCAGTGTCTGCAAGAAGCAAGTGAATTTAGATTAGATTAGATTCAACTTCATTGTCATTGTGCAGAGTACAGGTACAAAGCCAATGAAATACAGTTAGCATCTAAACAGAAGTGCAAAAGCATATATAAATACCAAGCATAAATAAGTAGTAATGGTATTTAAACTGGTATGTACAAAGTGCAGTAATCAGTTGATTTACTGAGTGAATCACTGAGTTATTCAGTCAGTCAGTCTTAGTAAAATGAAATAAATGTGCTGCTTAGTGCTTCGACTGTTTGCTTCTGTCAGAAGCAGCTGCTTTACACAACAAACCCCGTTCCCACAGAATGCCCCTCACGCCTGGAGATGCCTCTGCAGGTTAAAACCCCGTTCCGTGTCTCTGTCTGGCCTCGATGTGGTGGAACCCTCTCCCAACCTCCGTCAGCGGTGGGCGTGAGACAGTGTGATGGCGGTCAGATGTGGGAGCAGAGGGGAAACACCTTCAGGTGTGACAGCAACGGGTGGAGTTTTGGAGTCTCCTGCTCGTCGAGACACCAGTACCACAACACAATTGTGCCAACATGCACCTATAAGAGTCAAAACTGCACCATCTGTGAGGGAGGCACAGGTACAGGTAAACAGACAGACAGAGAGACAAATAGACAGGGAGACAGCGAGACAGAGAGGGAGACAGGAAAATGGACAGACAGGGAGAAAGACAGAGACACGAGGTCAGGGTGAGGAATCCTAAATACATCAATACCTTCCAGTGGCGACTGGTAATCCCTGGCTAACATGTAAACAAGAAGAGAAAAGGGAGTGTTCATCGGACAGCACTTCTTATTGTAAAATGTTTCTACTGCAGGATTCGATCACTCAGTGGACTAGTTCATGCATCTCTTCAGTTTAACCTCACAAAACCCTTTTGTGCTGGAAGCAAAATAACATTTTTGTTTGACTCACATTAACAGCATTTTCAGGACTGCACCATTGCAGGACTTGGGAAATAGATGAATTACTGTACAAACAAAACAACCCAAAAAAGGGGCCAATGACTTCGTGACATCAGGGTCAAAGGTCAGCACAGGCGAACACATTCCAAGGGCTTGCAGGAGCTAACCTGTAAAGAGAGTGCCATCAGGTTTTACTTATCCCTGTGGACAGATTACTGTCATATGACTGTAAAAAGATTGCAAGGAATTCGCTGTACGGAGCAATGGTATTTAAAGCCCGGAATGTTTCTGCTTTTGGATTCTTAGAGACCAGAGATAGAAAAGAGTGATCCAGACGCTGCTAAAGATAGGCCACACTGGTGCTAAACCAGGCCCATGCACTGGAAATTAAAAAGAGATCTTGTTGTTCTCAAACCAGCTCCCAACCTGTGGAACAGGGACATAAAAAGCAACAGCTCAGCTATATGTATACATGCATATACTCACACATAAAAGCTCCTGTGAGCCTGACATAATCCACTTTAGACTTGGCTGGCCCATATTCTGTTTCTGCCTGCCAGACACCCTGAGAAACAGAGACAGAGGGATGCTTAAGCAGTTTCTCTCTCAGACAGCTATTTCTGTTGTGGGGTGGAACCGGGTGGAACAGGGCGAGCTTGTCACGGGTCCTCACACAGGGACAGCCCCAGAGTCTCACTGTTACCTGGAATAGCAGGAGCGGGTGGGGTGGGCGTGTATTCTGCTGAAAGGTTTGGCAGTCTGCAGCGATCCTCCCACAAACCTTCAGGTGTTCCCACCATTCCATATGAGCAGCACCTACTTTTAAAATTTCATTCAAGTGCTTTTAAAACTCTGAGAGCACTCAAAATGCTTAATGGGACAGCACAAAAGTATATGCTAAAAGTTGCAATCAAGGTTGAGGTATTTCTATTCATTATGTATCATGACAATTACTCTGTGGCAATGTGTGTAATGTGTGTATGATATGCTCCAGTTCTACAGAGGGAAGGGGAAGGGAAGACTGAGAAAGAAAGAGGAGGATGTAAAGACAGGGGGAGCTGAATATAGAGTATGACACTGCACTATCATCCATATGCAAAGTCATTTGGGATCAGGGGTGTATGTCACACCCACATGCAGTATGTGTAGATTTGGGAATACAAACAGCTGCAGGAGGTGGCAGCTCTGCTGACAGCATGAGTCAGGGTGATGTACTCTGTAATCTTTAACCCCTGGACAGACAGACAGCTGCACTCTTTGAATGCAGGGATTTACACAGCCTCCCAGAGTTCTCCTCTATGGTACACCTCCCTCTCTGACTGTTGAAACATTCCTCTGCCTCCCTTTTTGCAAGGATAAGAATGTAGGAAAAACTGTGTGTGTATATATATATGTGTGTGTGCATTTGTGTGTGTGTGTGTGTGTGTGTGTGTGTGTGTGTGTGTGTGTGTGTGAGTATGTGTGTGTGTGAGTATGTGTATGTGTGTGTGTGTGTGAGTGCATGTGTGCGCTTGTGTTCACATGTGTGTGCGCTTGTGTTCACATGTGTGTGTGCGTTTCCATATGTGTGTGTGTGTGTGTGTGTGTGTGTGTGTGTGTGTGTGTGTGTGTGTGTGTGCGCGTGTGTATGTGCCTTCATGCATGCCTGTATATTTTCTTTTCCACCTGTCTTGCGTAACCACAGTCATTGGGTCTGCTCCACATGCAGGCTGCTGGCTGCTCTTTCGTCTCGCCTTTGCGGCTGGGCAGACAGGCGGTTGGGCGGTTCTTCAGACGGGACGACTCGTGCCAGGGGGTTTTCTCCAGAGGGGCATGCACACCTGCTCCTCTCCTGGATTTCTGCAAGCTGGGGCCTGTCTCAGTGCCCCCCCTAGCCCTCCCACCACGGGACACTATAGAACCACAGTGGCAGCTGTCCAGGAGTAGAGCTTGAGCTAGCAGGATTAGCCACAATATGGTCAAGTATCAGTGAGCAAGAGAGACAGAGAGACAGAAACAGGCAGAGAGTTATCAGTTACTACTTTACATTCATAAGTGGAATCACTGAATTCTGCATTCTAACAAACAACGGATCCGATTTCCCTGAAATGCAAAAAGTCCAAAAAAAAGTCCCCACAGTCAGTTGGACCCGAGGCTCACAGCACCAACACCTCCTAACACCAAACAGCCTGATTACACAGCACTAACTCATGCAATTACAGTAAACCAGATTATAACACAATGATATTACTCACTGGGAATAACAAACACAACAACATTACTCACTGCAAATCACATGGTAATATGGTGTGCTGTCTTTGCTGCCCTAAAAAGAAAAAAAAACCCCAAAGGCAGAATATCTAACCACAATAAAAACTTTTGAACCAAGAAAAGCATTGGTGAAGTACAGACTCGGTGAGCACAGCCCGGTCATGGAGACAGGGCGTCTCAGGCAGTCATGGCTGCCCAAAGAGGAAAGGCTGCGCTCACAATAGCAAATTAAAGGTCAAATGTTACACTTTATTTTCAACAGCAAAAACACATGAAAAACAAAGATTTGCCCCAAATTTACATACCTCCCTTAAGGACCAGAAACTCCCAGTTCTCAGTCTGTGTGGATCTCACATACCCCTGAGAGACAGTGGGAAACACCAAAATATCAACAAATTATTATTAGTAGTAGTAAAAGTCATTTTAGTAGTAGCAGCATTTCAGTGGTAGTAGCAGTATTAGTGTTATGATAGTTATTGTTATTCATTATCATAATCTGATAATGATTGAAACGAATGATTTCATAAGTTTCTGATTTTTTCACTTAATTTCATGTTCTGTGTTTTCTTGGTTGTCGCATTGACGTCCTCTTTACATTATGATAATGAAGCCTTTTGAATTTACTTGAACGGAATTGAATGGAATTTGAAGTAACAGAAACAGAGAGTGGTATACAGCCTGCAGACTGACACCCATGTGTTTCTGATTGGAGTACATGCGTGCATGCGTGTGTGTACGCCATGCTGACACACATCTATTTGTGGCTGTGTGAACGTCCAGGCCCTTAATGTAAAATATATCCACGTGTTCTCAAACATGTTTAATTTCTTGCAGACGACAAGCTTAGGTGCTCCTTGAATCAAAGGCAAGAGGCACATGGGTCTTAATGAGAATAAAGATTGACCTTTGACCTGTTAAGTGCACGATACACGAGGAGCACTGATGTTATCTGCTGCCGGCTGCAGCCACTTCCTCTCAGCCCCTTCCTGTATGTTTGACATCTGTGCCGCATGTGGAGAGAGCATCGATCGCAGCTCTGGCACACAGCCATCAGGTAGCACGTTAAAGGGCCACCTCACCTCCCCCCCGCACACGCACACCCCTCGCTCCCCTTTTACAATAAATGGCTGCCTTTGTTGTTTCTCGCTGGGTGACGTGTAAGGGAAGTTAGTAACCGCTGTCGGAAGCTTCCTGTGGTTAATACCCTACCCCGAGACCCACTTCCCCTTCACCAGGGGGGTGGCAGTGGGGGGTCTGAGGCAGGCCTAGAGTGGAGGGAAGAGGTTTGGAAGGCTTGAGGATTGTCCAGAGCACTAAAATCAAACATCAAATAAAAAACAAGCTGGGAAGAAAGACCCCCTGTGGAATTGTGGGAAATAATGCACATTTTCCTGCTGTAGAGCTGGAGCCAGGTTGGCATGCGCCAGCTGGACCAGGTACAGCACAATTGCTTTTCCACAGCATCACCAGAGCTGTAGTACAGTGCATTATGATCCATTCCCTTGATTCAACTCCACAAGGATGAATGTCAACATAACCATTCCATTCAAGCATTGTAATGGCTTTTTCCTTTACTAACATTATAATACGACAAAAGGTATCCTTCTGAAACCCCTTAAAAGACCTGCAATCATCACGCGTTTATGTGCAGTCCCGGTCTGAGGGATGACATTACTGCATGTGTAACGGGTGTGGTCAGACTGCATTGTGTTTTTAGTTTTGATGTTATGAGGGTCAGCAAGCGAGCGAGTTTTGAACTGAGGTTCTCACCGCTCACTGCCAACCCCTTACGGCCAGTGTCGTTTTGCCAGTTGAGCTAAAGGCAAATTGCTGTTAGCCTGTTGGCAACGACACTACTTAACCAGGTCTCGGGGAGTGACGTAACGCTGAAACCGCTCGGCTACCTGCTACCCGCTACCTAAGGTTCAGGACTCACACGAGCTAATCACTTCAGCTCTGCTACACATGCAGATACAATATGTTGAATCTTCAAAAAGGGATTATTGACCAGTGCAGATACAAATGGAATGTGGTGGCGAGCATGGTGGAGGAGTCTGTATGCACCACAGGACCTGAAGGTTTAGAATTTTGTGATGACCACTTCCTAAATACTGAGATAATTTGAGCTGAAATGTAAAATCATCAAATATCCTCCTTAGGACCGGGTGAAACACGTTTTCCTTTTTTCTGGGTTTCAAAGCTGTATAAAAACTGACCATGCATAGCTTGTCAGCGTTCCAAGAGTAATATGTACCGACCTGTGTGTGGCAAAATGGCTTTGATCTGAGGCACAGCGTAACATGCTGCAAGGCTAACATGAAGAGGCAGTTTGCAGGTAGATTTTGTTTGTGCTGGGTGTCGATTCTCTCAGCAGATCTTGTATCAAAGTGTCTTTTGACGGTCGGTTTCCCTGGTAACCAGCCAAGCTTCCTGTTGACCTGACTTCAAACACTGCAGCTGATGTGGCAGGGTTTTTTCTTTGTGCGGGAGTTCAGATCTAATACTGACTAAACCTGCCCATGAGAATGTTCAAGCAAAAATAAATAATTTAGGATTAAGTTCAAGTTAAAAAAAGAGCCAGAGAGGACATTCAAAGGTTTTTTTTGTGCAGGTGGCAAATGTTTTTGGTCAAAGTTGCTTTGAAGTGACTGACAAAGAGAACAAACATGTGGTTTTGATTTTAAAATGCCAACAACAAAAAGCAGACTCACAGAGGCGTTTTCCCACCCGAGACAGACAAACAGGGAGAAGCAGTCTCAGACAGACACACATAATCAAAGCAATTTCCTTTCTCTTTCTCTCTCAGACACACTCACATGCACAGGTACGCATCTCTGGCGATGTGGCTTACCACACACACACGCAGGCAGGCAGTGAAGGAGAACTGATATCGACTAAGAGCCGCCAGAACGCTCATCCTGCAGGAAGCGCTCTGCTTTCACACTCCACTGTCCCTGCAGACAGGCCTTCGTATTGCGATGGTGGAAGTAGGCCATATTTCACAGCGACTACAAAGAGGTCACTCTGTGAGCCCTGCCGCTACGCAGTGACCCAGTTCACTCGGCACATTTTGCTCCTTTTGTGTCTTTCTGTGTGAATGGACAGAAGGCTGGGGATTGATGGCGCTTTTTTGCTTGTGTATCTTACAAACACAGCGCAGTTGTAGGGATTGAGAGGCAATCAGTGAAGCCCCACTGGAGGAGGCTGAGAGCTCACCTTTAATTGACAATGAGCTGCATGCCAGTTGAAACAAGAATTGCCACTAGCAGCTGATTACTCTTAACTTGATTGCACTCCAGTGTGGAACCATTGTGCACCTTGCTGCCCATGAGATCATTTTAGTTATTGTGCAATATAACCACAATTGTTGCGGCCTCTTTGTTAAAAGCCAAAGAGTGCAAAATGACAATGCTGCCATATTAGACCCAACAAGCATGAAAGAAATGACCTGCTGATGCTGTGAAATTCAAGCTTGTTAATTATGAGATACATGTTCAAGACCATCGGTTCAAGGGTTTAAAGTTTTCTGCTTCCCCTTTCTATCACTCCCTGGCTACCACTGGTTTTGCTCCATCTTCATATTCATGAATATCCATGAGCGTAAATTCCCTGGATGTGCATTATTGGCATTCTCAATTATTGTCAGGTACAGAGATTCTACATCTGTGAGGTCAGATACAGAACCATAAGCTAGTGGCTATCATATCTCAAATTCAAAATTCAAATGGAAAAAGTCTATATTATACATTGAACATCATGAAAACAACCACATATTACAGTTCCTTGTTAGACAGTCACATGAAATTGCAAACTGTCACATTTCTGATGAGTGTTGGTTAGTGTCTGTCTTCCATGGAATTCCTTTTGGGTTGAAATGAAAGCATTACTACTGGCTGGATCAGAGATCTTAGATCTAAGTCCAGAGAGGGCTGGTCGAGTACCTTATATTGCCAGCAGAATGATGTTACCCCTCCCTCAAACCTCAGAATAATTAGTGAGGCTGAAGCTTTGTCTCCTGTTATTTGGGAAAAGCCTTTAAGTGAAGAGCACATGAAAGGAAATGTTTCCCCTCTCTAGTTTTTGGCAGATTGAGTTGGTTGTCAGGGAAAATTAGCAGTCTTTTAAAAGCTGAATTTAAGTCACTTTGGGCAATGAGAGACCACAGTTCTTTGTGCTTTGTGCCACACTCTCTCTTTACTGTCATGTCATTGACATGACACAGGTCGTTTTTATCATCCCAGTCCAACAAGTGCAGAGGACAGCTGTGGAGTGTTCTTCAATTGTCTGAGAGACCCTGGTCAAAACAAAAAAGGAATGTAAGAACAGAATCAAAATGATAATGCTTAAAATGTATAAAAATATGAGCAGAAATACATGAATCACCCTGAAACTAAAAGTGAATACCACAATAATAACAACACAAAAAGTATGTCAGGGCTTGGTTTGGGGAGATGAGCAAATGTGAAAAATATTCATTAGTGAGTCCAATGTGCAGGGCGTGGTTCTGATTCTGTTGACCTCCTCTGAGTCAGAGCTGTGGTGTTGTCATTAAGAAAGGTGTAAGACAGTTTAACACCTGTACAGCTGTATTTTGACCTTCTTTCTAGTTTCCAGAGTTCTTCCTCTGAAGGAAATATGCAATGTAATTTGATTAGCTGAATTTTCAACAAGAGAAAAGAGGTGAGAGGGTTTTTTTGGGATTTACTAACGACCTACTTCTAGAAACCTGTCAAACCGGTTTCCCAGCTAACGTGAAACAAAAAGAAACCATCTTCAGTCAGGACATTAGCTGTTCTTAGCATCCCCCGTCAACCAGATGCCACACACCTGTGGGTAAGGGGTATCCCTTTGTGTAATAAAATGCCTATCTTTACAGGAGTTTTCTGATTGAAATAGGAATGGAGTGTATCCCAAACCTGAGCTGAGACATCACCTGTGGGCTCTGAGGTTAATGATGGTTCTAAAGCACTCTGTCCCTCCCATTTCCTTGGTTTCACCCCCTTCCTGTATTTAAACAGGAAGGGTGCGTGCCCTGCTGTAATTGTTTCAGGGGATCTGTCGCTTCTCTGGAAATGCCTATCCTTAAACAGTGAGGCAGGCCACAGTGCACAAACCTGCTGTATATGTCACGTGTCGCGTAAACAAGGCGGTAATCCTCTGCTAGTGTGCCTCTGAGGAGACTGGGCTCTCAAATTAGTCTTAAACGCAGGGATTACCATCCCTTCACAAACAGACACACACAAGTGGCCATTCAAAAATCAGGCACAGCTTTCCATGGTCAGGGCGTATCTCTTAGCTTCAACAAGCCTTCAGCATGACCAGGCAGGGATTTGGACCCCACAACCATCTGGACTGAAGTGCTGAGCTCCTGTAAGGGTCTGCTGAAGTTGCTGGTGTAAGCATCAACACCAGTAGCCCATTTCCCTTTGCTACACTGACCCGTAGGTTGACCGCTCCAGAGCACATGAGGCTGTCTAGAAACTAATCTGCTTTTCCTTACTTGGCCTTGTGGTGCAGTCAGCTGCCTGCTCCTTTTCCGACCTGCCGGTGTCAGCTCTGTCAGATAACAGCCAGTGCAATCCCAGTCCACAGGTTTGAACATCCTCCTGCATCATTTGGTCTGTGGTGTTAGAAAATGGGTTGCTCTCTTTTCACGTGTTTCTCTGCCATGTAGTTTGCAACTTAACAACTTTTAATAGATCAGTCCTGCTTGCAGGATGTTGCAGGATGTCTTTGTTGCTGTCTGCTTTATGCATGGTTACTTCCTCCTTCACTACATCAATGGACACGTCTACTTCTGCCGGTGTAGCCATGCCCTTGCCATACCAAGTACTAGGAGGTGATTCACACACCACACCTCAACTACACCTTACCTACAGCTGGCTTCATGTGGGAAAGCCATTCTTAGCATGGCCATGTTACCTGGCAGTAGTGTGGTGTAGTGGCCAACATTTGGCTCATAACCCAAAAGCTGATGGTTAGATTCCCAAGTGGGGTACTGCTTCTGGAAGTCACTCTGGATAAGAGCATCTGCTAAATGCATGTAATGTAATGTAATGCTGCTGTATGGCTGGACTAGGCACTTAAACTGAATTTCCTTGGTAAAAACCCAGCTGTATGAACATATGACATCTAAAAATTGTAAGCCGTGTAAGTCACTCTGCATGAGAACATCTGCTACGCAACTGTAATGCATGAAGTGCACCTGGATGCATGTGAGTGAAGATGTGGAGCAGGGCTCTACTGAGTCAACTACAGTTAGTCAACTAGCACCAGTGAGCGTGCATGGCGAGGGCCATCTCAGCTTAATGAATGATCTTTGATCCTCCTCTCACGGTAAGCACTGCTGAGTGCCTGGCAGCACGGTGCTAACATAATCTGAGTTTCAGATTCCCTGCCTTCCAAAAGTCCTCCCCAGGTGTGTGTGGGCTTCATAAAGGCCCAGCTGATGGCTGCCTCACTTCTCAGAATCCGCCACGTGGAAACAAACGAGACACAGTAAGTCATTACGGAGATGAGCTCCGCCACTGTCTCGGCCACTGTTCCTCCTCACACTCCTGGTAGGTGGGCTTCCGCTGTCCTGCCAGGGTTCCTGGAAACTGTCCAAGAACATGCTAACAAGCTGCTTAAATAATAGCCTTAATGGCCCTCTTTCATTTACTGGACCTGCCCCTGTCCATGCCTGCTGTTATGTAAGCAGATCATTTTAATTCAGGAAAAGCTTGCACCTTCATATACATACATTTATATAACATAATACATAATCATACTGCAAAGGAATATGTGTGATCCAAAAGAATGCACTTGCATAGTGACCCGAGCAACAAAAGTGGTGCAAAGTACACAAATGTCAACTGTGCTATGATGTGGGGGAGCATGCTTGTGGAAGAGGGAGTTGTGAAAGTGTAGAGTAACTATTTTGCTGAGATGAGGAAATGATCGGTAAATTCCCAGCTGCCAATATTGCTGACTGTGTTTTAGAAATTTTCTCCCAGGTAAGTTAGATGACTGTCCTTACGACTTTTGCGTGTTTCTTTTTTTATACCTCCACTGTACTCACATGTTCTTCTGACACACATTCTGCAGGTTTTCCTGCACCACGGAAACAGAGTCGCACGCAGCATCCAAGCAGCCTGCAGTTTGCAAAGATGAGCAAAAGTGCACCTTCCGCAGACTTCAGCTCTGCAGCCCAAGGCCTATTTCCCCTGACAAAGAAACAAAGATTCCTTGCCATTGCAAGCTTTAGTGTGCTGGAGGGTGAAATCTCATTGCGACACAAGATTTGTATTTAAGACCCGTATTTAAAAAAAGAAACACAGTTTATACCCTCCAAGCTGATCAGCTGTCTCCTGATATAGCCGAGCCTTAATCTTAGCCCATGTCATCACACAGTGACTGAGCAGTAAAAAGAGAAGGAGAGAGGGAGATAGAGAGGAAAGAGAAGCAGGTGGGGGAGACAGAGGGTGAGAGATAGGGAAAGCAATAGAGGGCATTTCCACTGAGCCACCTTGGATCAGCTACACTCAGGGTGGCAGTATACTGGAAAACCCCAGACACGACAGCAGGTTAGTGTGGAGCCTGTGAGAAATGAAGCGGGCATACAGTAGGCGGCTTTATCCTGTAGAGTAACACATCTGAAGCCCGCTTCCTTTTACCCGGCCAGCACAGTTTCTTCCTCCCCTCACGCCAGAGAATAAACATAAACACTTTACCGAGCTGCATGGCAGATCATAATCTATCTGCTGCGGCATCTCCGAAAGAGAAATATCAAAAGCACATCCCTCAGCGTTTCTGCCTCCTACACAAGATTGCAAGTGACTGTGGCCTGTGGCATTGCCCTCCGATTTACAAACAGATGGGTGTATGGAGCCAATGCATGCCGTCACAGAAAAGCTCAAAGATGCTATGGAGCGGTGGGCGAGACTGCATCAGCCCAGACGAGAGCTGCCACATTGGGTCACATGAGTACAAGACACCAACGGCTAGGACCATTCAGAGAAAATTAGGTTAGAAAGAGGAAGACAGAGCTGCCAGGGAACTCGCATTTTTAGCGGCATTTGGCAACATTTCCAGGACTTACCAAGCAACAGAAAGTAACCTTTGCCCCACTTCCAGACACTTCCAGGCTTTGCCATGTCAGATAAGTACTGGCGGCACAATTCCACTGCAGAGTCGTTTGCATGCAGAGACTGTCTTAAGGAAAAGGCTTCTGCAGCTGCAAACACTACTTTTAACAAACCAAAAACTTGCTGAATACATGATATAGTGATATCATTTATTACTCTGGGCTTGTGTACAATAGCAGTGCCACCCTTGGGATTCTAACTAGCAACAGTCTGGTTTCATTGTCAGTTTCCTAAATGAATGATGCCAATGAAAGGAAGGAATACAAAGAGAAAGACTACAAAGAACAGGTTTTTGTCAGTGTATTTTCTGTCTCTGTATTGTTTAAAAAAATTCAAACCCAATACTAATATTTGAA
This sequence comes from Megalops atlanticus, assembly GCA_019176425.1. Taxonomy (NCBI): domain Eukaryota; kingdom Metazoa; phylum Chordata; class Actinopteri; order Elopiformes; family Megalopidae; genus Megalops; species Megalops atlanticus. The sequence continues at coordinate 27,566,409 of CM032878.1, forward strand.
TATGATTAACTTCTTACTATGCAACTGTGAATGCAGTTAACATAACTTCAAGTGTGTTACCCCCACAGCAGCATGTGTTCATTGTAGAAATGACCTTTTACTAATAAAGCAAAGTCCCTGGTGACCAGAATATCTTCTTACAGTAAATAGCCTGTCCCCTGCATCATTTCTTCTTACAGCAAATAGCCAACCCACTGCATTGTTTTCTCTTTGTAAAAACCCAGTCACCCACACTTTTTTCAGGCTTATTCCTGTGTATGGTATTATACGGCTGTGAGCAGTTTTAAGTGACGCAAGCAGCCACATCACAGTGACTTTGCACAGCTTTCAGGCCGTTCTCTGGCTCTGTGGTGCTGAGCGGCTAATCCAGATGGAAGTCTTGTTACAGTAAAATGAAAAAAAGTCCCACATCTGGAACACACCGCAATGTTTCCCACTGTCATTCCCAGTTACTGAATCACACAGTAGTGATGTTTGAGTATTTTTTGAGTATTTTTTGACACACACACACTTGTGTGTGTGTGTGTGTGTGTGTGCGTGTGTGTGTGTGTGTGTGCACCTGTGTGTACGTGTGCATACGTGCATGCATGTATGTGTGTCTGCATGCATGCATGTGTGCATGGGCATACGTGACCATGTGTGTGCATACGTGCGTACATGCGTGTTTGTGCATTCCTGTGTTTGTGTGCATACCAGCCTGCTCATGTGCAATTGTGCATTCTTGTGTGTGTGTGTGTGTGTGTGTGTGTGTGTGTGTGTGTGCAAATTAGGATAAAGGTTAGTGTTCCCTCTCCTTGGTGTCCATCCTTAGCGTCATCTCACGAGCAAACAAAGGAAACCATGCTGTTCCTGAACTGTGTGTGCCTTTCCAGCTGCATTGACACTGATGTCTATTGAAGCTTGGAGAGAGACGTCAGTTCTCAGGTGCCTCTCTTCTTAACACCTGTTTTTCTTCTTTGCAAATCACACCTGCCTTTGAGAAAAGCACTTTACCTCAGCTGCTGAGGTAAGAGGAGGCGGTGCACAGAAGCTGTAAGGTGCTGAGCATTTTAAGGTCACCCCGGACAAAGGCTGGCGCTAATAAAAGGAACAGTGTGAGGTGAGACAGGGATCTGAAGGGATGTACGTCTCCTACATCACCATGCACTTTCAAACTTGTGCTTGTAAAAGGGCTCATCTCATCACCAAAAATGAATAAACAAAACATGATTTGACCCCAGAATTCCCCCCAAGCAGGCCTAATCCACCAAAAGGAATGCAGCAACACGCACAATTAAACATTCCCCACATACATTGTTCAGGACTTTATTCTGCAGGGGACCGCGTCAGGGCTCAGGTGGCAGGTAAAGAGGGTGGTATGAAGGATCATGTGTAGTTGAGGTGATCGCTGACAGGGGGGGCGAGTGAAGCTGAGACTCGCTTCCCGCTGAGTCATGCAGACTTCTGGGAATTCCTGAGCCTGTCCTCGTAAATCAAGTCAACGTGCTCTTTAGCCTGTCTGTAGCTCAGCCCACCTGCAGACTCAGAGCAGCAAGCTGGGATTTTACGCACTGAGGCCTTGAAATGTCTGCCCTGAAGCTCTCTTAAAATGTGCCAAAATGTGTCCTGCAAACTATGACCTGGGGAATTATTTCTTCTCTGCAGTGAGATTTGGGTTGCCACAGAGTTGTTCTTCTTTCTGTGTTTCTTCAAACACAGGGGGTCATGGTGTCATGGGTATGATTGTGACATCACTTCTCACCTTGCATTAAATGCAACCGTGTGCCTCATACATCTTCACTGCTACAATTCACTGTGAACATGTTTCAGTGCATTCCAGACTTTAGCAATCACCTTCTGAAATGGCCAACATTGCCTACTGCTCACACATAAATACCTCTTTTTTGTTGACAGTAGCTTTCTTATAATCTCCCTGAATCCAGTGTGTTTTTTTCCCTGAAATCCTCAATTAATGAGCTGAAAGCAAGCAGCATATGGGTGTCCGGCTGAGAGGGTGTTTCAGGGATTACAGAAGGTGCTGCGTTCTATTGTCAGGGAATTAGAGCCCATCAGCGTTTCCGAAGAGATTTCAGATGATGCTGACAGCTTGATCACAAAACTCCAGATGTTCTGCAAACTGTTTCTGTGGCAGATGGAGGGGAATCACTACTGTATGTTTGAAGCCCTACGAGCTGTTGCTAAGATTATTTTAGGAGAAAACATATAAATGTAGTATCAGAATTACATCTCAGGGAACCAGATGTATGCAGATTGGCTAAATAATATGTGGTGCTCACCAAATCCAAGGCCAGAAGCTCTCTAATAGGATTAAAATGCAGCCTATCAACATCCACTTCAGTATCCATGCTGTATGAGTGTGTTTAGTATGTCTGCTGCCCTCTTGAACAGAATATGGGGTTGCCAGTCTTGATTGACAACAATGAAAAAAGTTGGTTTATTATCAGATCTTAGTCTGATGGCCTCCTAAACATGTCATGTCAGTCGATTCAACTTCTAAGCAATTTACCCCCTATTGTCAACACATGCAATCACTCTCTAGGATAGATCATATTTTCACCTCAAAACCTCCCTCAAAAGAGAGAAAAGGAGAGACAGAGTTAGAGAGATAGAGAAGAGAGAGACCTAGAGAGAGAGATAGCTGTAAAATCTCAAGAGCAGAAGATTTCTTGTTGTGTCTTGCAGTGTCCACACTTCAGCACTTTGGTTGGGCGTTGGGTGTGTGTCAAGGGGGGAATGGGAGGGGATAGACATGATTCCCCCATCATCTAACCACCCTCCTGTTCCCCTCTCAACACACACCCGGGGGGTTGTAGGTTGTACAGCTGTTGGCCTCTCCCCATTAGGGCCTCAGGCGCTCGGCTGCCGCCTGCGCTGTTCACTGGCCCCAGCTTCTCTCTCTATCCTTTGTGAGATAAGCGCAGGGGCCTTCATGCTGTGCAAACCACATCAAACGCGTCAGGTGACTCTCCTCCAAGACTCTCTCTCTCTGTCTGTCTCTCCCTCTCTCTCTCTCTCTCTCTCTCTCTTTGATGTCTGCACCTTTTCTCTTCTGTCTTTTCTTCCTTTTCTTTTTTTCTTCTCTCTCCATAAATGGATCTCCCCATATGGTGCCAGGCCCCCAGGGCCCGACGCTGTGTGCTTACACTGCAAATAACAAAGAAAGAAAGACACAAAACACACACAGAAAAGGTGCTCGGCTTCACAAAGCAGAGTCATTAGCACCGTCCCAGCATGCACTGGGTTTGGAGCAGCTGGTCACTGGAGATCAACAGGTGTGAATCAATCCAAATATGCATTATGTGTCAATGCATGGATACATGGTCAAATCTCAGAATCCAATTTTTTTTCTTGCTATATGTCAAAATTAAGTATGCACATTACAAAATAATTATAGCCACTTTTATACAGAGTATAATGGATTATATGGAATATAATTGGAAATAAATATCATTTTGCAATATATTCAGGTATGTGGGAATACAGCGGTATGTTTTAAAAGGTACAAGCTAGCTGGTAGAGATACAAGTGCATGAAACCATAGATTTGAAATTTGAAATAGTGTACTCTGAATGGCTCACTAAGACTGAGAAAACCCCAATGTGATGGACACCTCAGAATCCATGTCAGATCTATAGCTCATTGAGCTGCTTGATATGCACCCGCAGCATGGACATGTGTACAACAGCAACAACAAAGAAACATATCTGCAACCACACAGCAATAGACACAATAGTGTCCCTCACTCAGTCATTACCTTCTACACTAACTCACTCACACTCTTACCCAATCATTTTCTCACTCACTGTCACACACTCAGTCACTCACTGAATCAGGTACGCTCAGATGCTCAGTCGCTCATTTCCATTCAGTTAGTCAGGCACTTATAAGTCAGAGAATGAGTATCTCCCCCCAACGTAACGACACTACCTTCATGTTACCCCTAGGTGGCAAAAATGTCACTAATAATGTGATTCCAAAGTAAGGATAAGTATAATTACCCTCCAGAGTGAGAGCTACAAGTACACTCCACCTCTGTCACCCTGTCAGGTGGCGTTTAAAGTTTGAGGCCTAATACCTCGTTATCTCAACAGCAGGTGAGGCCACAGCTGCTAACAAGCTGCATCTGTCCCTGTAAGTGTGTGTGTGTAGGGAGTTGGGGGCATTGGGGGAGCCTGCTAAACACCCAGAGGAGAAAACACAGCTGACTGACTGAAACCACAGACCCCCAGGCTGTCCCAGATGAGCAGCGCAGAAACTGAGCCGGGTGGTTGGACACTGACTGATGTGTCACTGCGCCTGTGGCCGGCCCACCTCAGCGAAGAAGCAACTCAGAGATCAAAGGCCCCCCTGATAACCAAGAGATGCGTGAGCTCTTTACTCCGTCCTGGTTTTTATTTTTCCCTCGTGAGACTTTGGTCCAATGACTCCGCTGTTTGATCCAGCTTTCAACAACTGTTCATGCGTGTAGATTCAGTCATTCAACCCTGTACTGGCCCCAGGGTTTCCCTTTTACCTGACAACTGGAAAGCTCTCAGACCAGAACCAGCAACACGTCGTTTTTCAGATATATTTCAAATATCATTAATTGGAGTGGGAAGATGAGACAGAATCACACAAATTCATCTTGATTATAAGGTGTCCTGTCTTCAGCTTTATGTAACAAATTTCAGCAAGGGTGAAGATTATTTTTTCATCATTATATTTTGTGAAACATTATGAGTTTATCTGTTGCTGCATAAAAAAGGCTTTATAAGAGATTTTAAAAATGTAATAATGGTCATTGAAATGTGTTACTGAATTGTTTAAGGACAAAACAATGCAGTTAGATTGTATATGGGCTTTGGTCTCAGTCTGAGCTTTCATTCACAATGTGACCTTCCAATGGCAGCGCAACTGCGTCTACTGTTGAGCGCACTCAGTGGTTGCTGGGGACAACAGTGAGTGTCCTGGGACTCCAGCCTGGTCATCCACAGGTCAGACTCAGGGCACTGGTACTGCTTCTGGTCACCTCCTCCCATGGAGAGGGCCAGAGAACTCCTCCCGTGATATATTTGTTTAGCTTTTCAAACAGACAGAGGTGTGTCCCAAAGCCTCTCTCTAAACTCCCTGTCTGTGTTAATCTGGGAGGGTGTCGACAACGGGGGGGTTGTCAGAAATAGTCACAATATCGAGTGACAGTCATCATATTTCTAGCATTAAAGTGCTGGTTGTGTGATTGTAGCCCAGCAGTTGAGCACCTGGAATTCTCACTTGTGGGTTTGATCCCTAGATAGGGCTCTGCCTTTATGGGCTACCCTGAAACGCTAACATTTCCATAATCTACAGACACAGACAGAAATTATGTCATTCTTCTTATGAAAAATGTAAATTTGGCTATAAAATATAACTGGAATATCCTTTTACATACACAGATAATGTCTGAATCAAGACCCATCTGGGGGTTTCATCAGTGCCACCATTTCTTCACAGGTCCACCTTGTTTTAAATAGATCACATTTTTTTAAATACAGTTGCTTTCTTTGATTTAATCCTCTGTTGACAATTCCTCTGTTTAGGTGCACTATATTAAAGAACATTTGATTGACAGATTGAACAACTTAAAAGGATCCTCTACATCTGTTTGTATGACTCATTTACATAAGAGCGGGCTGTGGGATTACCAAACCTGTTTACACATTGCGTGACATCCTTGCTTGTGTATTGTGGCCTAGTCAGACTACTGTTTAAGTGCTAATGTGTTTGTAAGAACGTATTTCGCACTTTGAAGAAACAATGGGGGGAAAACGCCTATATTGAAACAGGAAGTGGGAGGAAACTGTGGGGGTCACGTGACTTTCGTCCTTCTGCGCAACCGCCAAGCTTTGTGTTTCTGCCATACAACCTGGTGAAGAACCCATACATACCCATAAGGATAAACCCATAGTGTTGCCTCAGACATTTTATGGATACCCTTATTGCAACAATCACAGCTAGCAGAGATAAATTGTCACAGGCACAGTTTGGGTTGTGAAATATGTTACAAAGCCATTTTAGGAGAGACCTTTATATGTCCATTTCTTTTTTTTTTTGCAATGAGCTTTTGAACGCAAAACCGCCCTCCATTTGTTATAGCAACTCATTGTCAAGCCACCTGGTGACAAGACCCACTGTTTAGAGGTTTCTGTGAGGTTTCATTTTTTCGGAGAACTGGAACGCCGGAGGGAAGGCTGACCATGCAGAGGAATCATTTTCTGCATCCGACGATGAAAAGGAGCAGCTGCGTGTGATAATCATTAGGGACACCCGAACCGCGGGGCTGCGGGGTCCAATGCCAGGTGGCGCTCAGCCACTGCACACTGGCGCGAAATGCTTCATCGCTGCCTTTGCTTTAATCAAGAGTGTCCCTGACCACCTTCCTCACCGCCTTAACCCAATGTTTCTGAGCCCTGGGCCTGGGGCCATGCCATCTATGATGGTCTTCATCCCAGCTGAGTTCTCATGTAATCAGTTTGATTAAGCCACTTATTCGGCTCATTCTCATCTTTATTTGCTACAGTGCATTTTTCATTGTGCTTTTGTGTTTTGTTTTTTGCTCCAGTTTTGTTTGTAAAATAACATTCAAGGAGCATTCGATTGGTGATAGTTCTAAATACCCAAAAGCACAACAAATTCATACGGAAGTTTTTTGTTTTCATCTTCTTCATACACTGGTTTGACCAACATGTATCTTTGCTATTACATTTTTGTAAGATTACATTTTTGAATGATGACTGGTTTTTAGATTGTTGTATCTCTGAAGTACATACAGTACAGTCTTGATTGTGACACTCTCCAGCATTATCTCTAAGCCTTTTTAAACCAAGCCCTTTTGAACTTCTGCCCTCTCTGGCTTGGGGGTCTTATTGACACTCCTGCTGCCAGTTCAGTTCACTAGACCCATGCCGCTCTGTGTTGCTCTGCCAAACTTTCTCCCTGAGTGGGTCACCCTGGTGACAGTGACACCATTTAAAGGTTGGTGAGACACCAAGGAAGGGTGCCAAGAGGACAAACACACCCCCCGAGCAGGCCGTGGTGACACCTGTGCCAGGGGAACAGGAGAGGGAGGTTTGACTGACCTTATTGTCACCATGACAACTGGCCCCACTTTAATGCCAGGGAGCCAGACTACCACATCATGCTGCCAGCAGACAACGTACCCAGCTCCACCCAGAACATGCTCCCCCAACAGTTACCAGGCTAGAGTACAGCCCCCCATTGGTCACCAGAGTGGAGCACAGTCCCCCATTGGCTACCAGGGTGAAATACAGTCCCCTGTTGGCTACCAGGATGGAGTGCTGCCCCTCATTGGCTACCACAGGGTACAGGGTATGTCAGCTTAGTCCCCTAGTGACTGACAGGGGTTTTTTCTGACAACTGTCATAAAGCTCTGTCAGCTTTGTGTGTGTATTTATCCAAACAGATCAGATCAGATACACACTTTTCTCTTGTGTAGTTGCTCACCAGCAGACCTCAGCCTGACTGACAAGCAGCGCGCTGTTAGTCAGCAAACACAAGTGGTGCCTCCATCAGCGAGAGGATTGACTGTACCGTGCCTGGGCGCTCCAGGGAGCCACGACTTGATCCACAGCCCTAACGTGGGCCTCGGGCCCTGCAGAAGAGTGTGGAGTCTGGAGTTGCAAGCGTGACAGACCACAGCCAGTCACGTAAACAAGAATGGGAGCCCCCCCTTCTCACTATGCTTTGTTTTATTTTTTTATTTTGTTAAATGTCATCCTGTTGATTTCTACTGCAGCACACTCATCCATCCCTAATGACGAAGAAAGCCACCAACAAAAAAAACAAAAACTTTTTGTTGTTGTTTTTGAATTGCTGACATGAGGTCTGCTCCACTTTGGCAGAGACGGCATTTTATCAAGAGACAGAAATCATTTTTTCCCAGTGTCTTTGTCTTCAGCACACAGACCAGAGAGAGGTGACTGGAGGTGAAAAAGCAGAAACGGGAGCGTCCATCACCCTCAGCCTGTCAGTTTGTAAGCAGTAGAAATGCGCTGATAGCAGCTTGTCTGCACTGAGCATAGATCTGCATCTGGAGGCAGGAAACTGAGCTCCACAGATGCGAGAGGTTTCGCTTTCATTGTTAGTGTGCAACAGGACAGGTGTACCCCAGTGATTAAAGTTCTTCGTTCTTTATTTATCGTACTTGATCGTGGTGGGTGTCTTTATCTGGAGTGAGTTAAAGGGCACTAGAAGTTTCATGGTAAGAGAAGTTTCAAATAACAAAGAGCAAGAATGAAAGATACAAATGGAATAATGCATTACAATTGTCTGAGAAGAAGTACCTTGGAGAGGTTACGCTATTTATGAAATATGTATGAAATGAGCTCAGAGAAAAACTCAGGTACATGAAGACTTCTGGTAATTTTAGAAATGTGAATTCGGAACATGACTTCTACGATGATCCACACTCACATGTAGAAACTGGAAGCTTCATACACTATGCCCAAAGCCCTTCACTGACTGCAGAATGGCTTTTAAATAAGGTTCTTCACTGCCCTGTCAGTGAAAAGAGGGCGAAGTTCTTCCCTCTGTGAGCATTCCAGCTTCGACCCTGTCCACAGCTCCAGTTTCCCCCTCACAGCGTCTGAGTCACTGCCCCACTGTCCTCACTCCATCAAGAGACATGCTATCCAGCTTTCCAACTCACAGCTGCTCTCCTGACAGCTGGCGTGTGTGTGTGTGTGTGTGTGTGTGTGTGTGTGTGTGTGTGTGTGTGTGTGTGTGTGTGTGTGTGTGTGTGTGTGTGTGACCTTAGGAAATAACTTCCCTCTAAAAAACAACTTGTTGTAGGTAGTCAAAAGTGAGGTTTCCTCTCACTTCTCACTTCCTGGTACATGCTGACCAGAAACTAATGTCAGAGCCTTCTGCTTCTGAGGAGCAGCATCACAGGATGGCGGCAATGTGTGCATGCTTTGGCTAGAACATGGTGTACTGAACTCAAAGCTTCAGGTCCAGGCTTGTCTCTTCCTAATCACATTGGTATAGTACTGTAACAGAGCTGCACTGTGTGTAGTTTGGTTGAGTCCGGTTGACGGTGGTCAACTGTGGTCCACTGTGGTTGAGGCTTTCACTTGCTTTATCAGCGCACACATGTCTTCTGCATGCCACAACACTAGTCTGAATATATTTGACATTGTCATGATACGTATACACACACACACACACACACACATACTCACACACACACACACACTCACATGCAAATTCACATGCACTCACGCAAAATGACTATATCAGACCAACAGTTAGTTTATTTGTGTAAGAGTGATATTTCTTATTAATTCAGGGATAGGATATTTTTAATTATTCAGATTTACTGCTGACACCTTAGCATTCCTGATGCATTTTACTATTTGTAAGAACCTACACCCTTTGGAGGAAACCGCAACTGGCCTGGCTTTCAGCAGTTCCACCACATTTCAGATCCAAATTGCTTTTTCGGCTCAGTACCACCAACTGCAGCCAGAATCCAGCATTCTCCTGCCTCTGTCCTAGCGGAATGTTTTCTGTATTTATCTTCAAGGACCAGAAGTCGAACCCTAGACTACGGAGAGTTCTTGACATTCCATCTATTTAGTCACGCGGTGAATTTCGGCCCTTTGAGGGTCCCAACAGACCGCTGAGGGTGTGGACCGCAGCAGAGCTTCCCCCTCAAGTAAACATGGAATTCGAGAGGCGACAGCTGTGCAAAAACACGTGTCCCAGCACTGACACATTCAGAAGATTCTGCTGTGGATAAATGCCTGCGTGAGCTGGCTGTGTCAGGAGCTCACTTTTGTGGGGGCAACGCATTTTAGCATTACAGTTTGCTATGCATTTTCTGCCGTTATTTCCTTAATAATAACATTACATTCATTTAGCAGATGCTCTTATCCAGAGCAGCTTCTAACACTTAAGAACAGAAGTGTATTCATTGAAGCTGAATGAGCAACAGTGTCAGACCAGGCTAACAATACTCCCAGACCAGTGAGTGTAAGTAATTAATCACTCACAAGGAGTTTAACCTAGATATTTGGTCCACCTCAGTGCACTGAATCCTATTCAACATTCTTGTTCGTGCTGTTGTATATCTAAAAACACGTTCCTCAGTCATGACAAGTTTCAGGCCTTACGTCAAAGTCACGGCGTGGTGGCATTAATATGTGGGTCTGTGGGTCTCACGACGAAGACCCTGTATTCCCTCGTGGGGAAACGGCGTTGGGGACGTTCAAACCCATGAGCCGCCGTGTGCGACTGCTGCTGTGAGTCATCTCTGGCATTCAACGCCGGAGAGATAGGCAACCCTCGCATCCCACTGCAGACCGACAGAGATAAACCAAAACCTTTTCAGCGCTGGTTACAGGATCGACATCTGAGTGCAATCTGCTTGTCACTCACTCAGTCTCTCACATAAACTCACGCTCTCTCTCTCTCTCTGTCTCTCTCTCTTTCTCCCTTGCTCGTACTCTCTCAGAGCTCTGATTGTGGGTTGTTTGATGCTGTGAGCTCCTGCGGAGCTTCAGCATCTGATGGTTTTAAAACTATTGCCTGTTTTTACGGGCGCACTCCATTAAGAGTGAGCACTCTGCTGGATGCACTATCATCCAGCCAGGCAGCCACCTCCTCAACACTTAGCTGTATGAGGTGACATGATTGCTGTATTACGCCAATGAAAATGACCACAGCAACTGCAATTAAGGGAGAAATTCTCAAAAGCAGCAGGAATCGTATTCTTCTCATAAAAAGATTTATCCTCTGATTTGTATAAACCTGCTGATGTAACTTCAAATCATGACCCATCAATGTCTTACTCGCAGACACATGCCGGTAACTACAGGTCATGTGTTTACAAATTCGATGATTAATAAATACTACTCACAAAGAATCAAATACAAACATGGAGAAACAATGGCACTTTACCAAACACTATAAGGTGATAACGCCCCAGTTGGTTCATGCTGTGTGCATTCATGAAAGGATGCATTGTAAAGCCCCTTTGTCCATCAAATGAGAATGAAAAAGTAACATTTACACCATTGTGCTAATGGATCTTGTGAAAGGACTAAATCACAAGTGTAATTAGGCTGGTCGAGGGCTTGAATGCTGTCCTGGTCAGCTTCTTTCAAGGGAGCCAGTGAGGTTTATGTAACATGCTTCTGTAACCAAGCATCAAAGTTGAGAGGTCATGTATGATTCCCCTCCATATTCACTCATACTTCTGATTAAACTGGAACAAAAATGTATAAAAATATGCAGAATATAACTGAGAAAAAAATGCCTTTTGGATATTTCTCTCTTAAAAATGGTAAATCTTATACTGTCATTTTCAAAATGTTGCAGTAAGTGAAATGAAAATGTTCAGATATTCAAATCAAATTGGACAGATATTCCATTTTATGTCAGTGTCAATAAGAAGTAAAGTCCAAATTAGTGAGGACACAGAGAGCAACTACAGTGAAAGTTTATACATGACTATGTGCTGCTGTACATAATAATTTAGTTAGTGTCATGTATAAACAGACACTATTATTATTATTATTATTATTATTATTATTATTATTATTATTATTTGTTTTTCCTTCACAAAGGGACTTATGACTAGGCTCACACGTTTGCTACATTGGAAAAGGAACAGAATGGGTTTCAGAGCATTTTAAAAAAGAGATGGCAAGATACAGAGGAAAAACATCTGTTTACACCAGCTACCTCCATCAAGGGTGTTTTTGGTTAGTGAGTCTTTACCCAGCAACAGGAGAAGATTCAACATGGCAGACGTGTATGTGTTTGAACAAAACCAAAACAAAACGCGCCTGTTGTTTTGCAAAAAGATTGTTTACCTCTAGTGGCACTCTAATTGTTGTCAAACGTGTTTGTTTAATGGTTGGTTGTTGGTGGATGAGTGCTTTGTCAGTGGTGTTTGTAGCTAAACCTCAGTGGTTGCCTTCTTGCTAATCCTCCCCATCAGATTAACAACTGTTTATCTCCTGTTTAGTGTTAATACCATCAGCTACCTGTGCTGGAAACTGTGAAAGCAGAGAGAGATGGAGAGAGAGAGAGAGGGACACATAAATGGAGATAGAAGACGAAGGTCCTACTTATTTTCTTTAATTTGAGGCAGCTTGATATGGATGGTTTTATGTAGGCCACATTGCTGTCACTGGGGATTACTGTAGAATCTCCTCGGCAACAACACTATCCGCATGAAGCGAAAACACCCTTACCTCACACACACACACATACACATCAGCACTAATACGCACATATTTACGTATCCATGCACTTTCTGACAATCACAGTCTCCCACACACTTCGGCTGTCTGTATGTCTGTATATGTGTAAATGTATGTATGTGCATGTATGTTTGTGTGCTTGTGTGCCTGCTTGCATATGCGTGTGTGTGTGTGTGTGTGTGTGTGTGTGTGTGTGTGTGTGTGTGTGTGTGTGTGTGTGTGTCTGTGCTCTTATGTGTGTGTATGTGTCCCAATGTGATACACATATTCCTAAGATGATGTGGGAGTGTCGTCTGGCCCCACCCAATTCCTTTAGTTGACCTTTGCTTGCCTGAGGTCACCGTGTGGCAATAAACAGAAAAGGCTGTTTAATAAACTCCTGCACACATACATAAGACACAAAGCAATTCCCTGTCCTTCTGCAATCAACGGCAGCAGCGGGGATCAGATCCAGCAGAATGTATAATCAAAGAGCTGTGGAATCCGGGTCTCTGGTGCCCAGCGGTTTAGTGTGTGCGCGTTATTGTTCTCGCTTGCGCACATCCGAGTTGCCGTCACCGCAATCTTTTTCATTTTCAGCAGAACAAATTGTATCTTTTGAACAATCTAATGTAAATGACCTTGTCCCAAAAAAAAAAGCCCTGGCCAATGATGAACGCTATTGCGTCAATGGAGGCTTGAGCTGAAACAAAAATTGTAAAGTCTGCTCTCGCGTAACAAGGACCAGAGGGCGACTCCCATGAATGAAATATGAGGTTCGCACACAGAGAACCATTGTTTCAGTGTCTTTCGGTGCAGTAGAGTCCTATGAAGACTGACCCTGGATCAGTCATTTCTCTGCTGGGCGAAAGCAAGCACATTGGGGATTGAGTGTCCAACTTATCAAAAAGATGACTGAAGTCAATCTCATGATGACTGCACTGAAGCAACAGGCCCATGGGATCCAAGCCAAGCCACTTTTAACACTGCCCTCAAATCAGTTATTTCCTTTAAATCTGTGTAGATCTCATTAATATGCACTGAGGGCTCTGGCTTTATTAACCTTGCTGTCCCACGTCAATGGAACTTGAAATCAGCACTAAATTTCTCTGGAAACAATTATGACGCATATGAACAAGTCAATGCTTCAACAAGTAGGTAAACCCTCAAGGACAGGCTGGCAACCAAACTCTTTCCCTGGGTGCATTGGGTATAACTTGCATTTTTTAAGATAGGGACAAATAAATGTATGTATAAATACTTTACTTAAATACTTAATACTATAAAAACTGGGGACACAACAGTACGCAGACGTACTAGTCCTTTAACATAGGAAATGACACAAAGGCTGGGGTGTTAAGCAGAGGATGTTAACCTTGTTGCTCTGTACTGATCAACACTGATATCCGCACTAGGGATGTCAGCCAATCCTTCAGACAGCACTAGTAACAGCAGCAATAAAGTGATCAATGCAGCTACTGTATGCTTATGAAATCAGAGCAGACAAAGGTGTGGACAGATCAATGAAAAGAATGTGTCAGATCTTATTGTTTCTTTTTCTGACAGGTTTTTGGCACTTCAGAGTGATTAAACTGGCGTGAAAAACTAATCTGGTTGGTGGTGTATGTCATGGTAATCTCTGTGGCTATGCACTGTATGAGGAAGCTCAATGGATAACCCCACCCATGTCTGCTTTAACTGATGCATTCAGTGAGGAAGCAAAGTGAAATCTAATCAATCCGGTGTGTGTCCTACAATGAACCTGGCAGGTAGTCTTTATCTGACTTAAAATGGAAAAGCCAAAATTTTATCTGCACTATTTCAGGATTCTCCATGTTGCAACAATGAGGTTTCCAAAGCGTTTTTCAATTTTTGTACTATCATGCAGCTAATTAATTTTCAAAGGTCTAGACAATCTGCAACCAATCCTGATCACACCACTGCCTGTGTGTAAGTGGAACATTATAAATCCTTTTATATAAATAGATATGGAGTGATAATAACTGTTCAACACAAGATTTCTCATGCAAGCCTTATAAAAATATATTTTTCAATTAGCAGGCGACTTCAGTGAGGATGACTCACTTGTGCTTGTTATCTTGTCTCTGTGTTCCAGGAATTGTTCTTTCTATAAATAAGAGAAATCCATTGTCACAGTCTATTTACAGCTCACCAAAAGTCTTGCCGAGTTCTATTTTTCTCACATCTTACAGAGAGAGAGTTCAGTGCAGGAGGCAAATGTGTTTTCTGTAACGTCTGTTGTCTTTGAATCCGCGCCATCTCGCTGGTTGAAAGGACACGATGTCTTTGTTGTGTGAAAACTAGGCCCTCACTCACAGTTACATGTTCTGCTTTGCCTTCATAGCAGCTGTGTTCCGTTACAGAATATGGCCTCATTCAGTGCAAATGATTACAGTCACAAGCGATGCTATGCAAGAGAAAGTCACTGTGCCTGAATGTGAGTCAAATAAAAGGTGGTGCAAATGTTTAAGAATCATTCATTGGTCTGTCCTATTAACATCAATGCTTATGTTTTTATGTCCTGTCAAACAATATATAGTATATCTGGAATGGAAGCTACTTGTAGAACCGTCTAAGCAACTGAGAAAACATGCAGAAAACAACACTAACATAACCCATATCTTTAGATATCATCCATCCATATAGTGACATATCCAGTAAAGTGATAACGGTTAAGGATCTTGCTCAACACTGCCAGATGCAGGAGTCCAACCTGCAACCCTTCAGTTAGATACTAAATCTCCAAACTGTTTGGTCACACTAGTGGTCACTTCAAGGTCACAGGTGATGAAAAGTTGATATTAGTTGACTATAAGTAGATCGGTCAGCTGAGTTTACAGTGTCTGAGTTTACACTTTATCAGCCATCACATGACATTTACAGGTATCAAAGCATTATCACATTTTCCATAGTTTGAAGAAAATTTCTCTGGAGGGTGAATGACAGTGTGTTGGACCACTTCAAATGGATTCCCTTCAAGTTCAGAGGTCAAAGGTGATTATTCAAGTTCCCCAACCTCGGGTGTGGAGTCCCGGGCTCTCATTACTATAATGCAACCCCCCCTCCCCAACCTCCAACGTCCCAGTCAGGAAATTAGTCAGCACCACAGACTGCAGCAGTCGGCAGGCATGCAGAAATCGAGGCAGTTGAGCAGCGGTAGGGGGGTGCGAGGCAGGTATCAAAGCCTGCTGGGGTATACCTGGAGGGTGAATGACAGGTGTTGGATTGTTCCTGCGATGAAACGATGACGTGTCAGGATTAGTCAGACTGACGTTGGGCACACAGAACGTTTCCTTTGTGATGAGGCTGAGGAGATGAAGGATTTTCTTTTCAGCCCCGTCTTCAGCCCCGTCTGATGTCTGAGCCCAACAGCCTGTCTGTGAAATTCAGGTAGTGTCTGAACCACATGCAGTCGGGCTTCACACCTCTGCCGTTCACTTCTGAAGGGGCGGAACTATATAGGGATAAGCTGCACATTCATGTCATGCCTAAAGCCTTCGTTACTCTGCAGATAATTCCGGAAGTTCCAGGACTCCTAAAGTTAGGAAGCCATGGTGATGTATGTGTGTGCATGCATGCGTGCATGCAGGAGCCCTGTGTGCATGTGTGCATGTATGAATGCATGTATGCATGAGTGTGTGAGCATGTGTGTGTGTGTGTGTGCACATGCCTGTTAGCCGCAGGAAAATACATTGATTACAAGTAGTATTCTTATTAATGTTTGAAGTGAAGGCCGTTATACTCAGTGTTGAACAAATTATTCAGGCAGGTTCTAATCCCAAGTGCAGCACTGCTGTTCTGTCTTTGAGCAAAGTACTCCAACTGGATTTCTTCAGTAAATATCCAGCAGTACAACACCAGAAATGTATAAAATGTGAGAAATCTAAATAGCCCTTGACAATGGAGCCTGCTCAGATAGTGGCATTATCATAGGATCTGGCCTGTTCTTCACCCACTTTCAGCAATTTTATTAGTACTAGGGGCAAAACAATTATGAGACTTTGCAATTATTGCAGTTTTGTCCACATTCCATTTCTGAAAGCATCCTCTCATTCCAGGGGCTGGGGTGTGTGGCGGAATGTTATCTGAGTGGATTCTAGAATATTTTAAGTGTCTCTAAGTGTGTCTAACATCCATAAATAATTCATTTAAGTGGCATTTGAATAATGAGAGTTCTTTCCAGTCCACATGTGATGGGAGGAGGGGGTTTGTGAAGGAAGCATGCTGCCCCATACTTGTGTGTACATTGTGTAACCCCTCTTTAACAGTTTTTTCAAGCAAAAATGTTGGTGGAAAACAGCAAAATGGCCTCAAGAACAAAGGAACATGGGTCACCGCTAAGAACAAAATTCACATTAACAAACAGAGCAGGGTCTCAGATGGGAGAATGACAGACTAGAAGGAAAAATAACTCAGTGTCGAAAGATGGCAGACTGAGTATATCTTAACAGACTGCCAGAAAGAGTGCTGATGTAACAGCCACAGAAGACTGGAAATGGTCAATAATAAACATAGAATACAGTCCAAGTTACCCGCATCTGTCATGTTTTTCAATGACATTGTTGGTGTTAGTGTTGCACCACATTTCTTGGTTAAATCATGCAAAATCATTAATAGTTAAGAAATCCCAGTGCAATATCTTTTGATTTTATGTTTTAGTATATTTCTAGTGTCAAACGTTCAAGTGTGTGAGGGGAGGTCCCGTATGTGTTTATGTATGCTATACACACTGAAACCTTTCTGCATAAACTGTGGAATTCCCAGTTTGTCACCACAGAGACTGTGGAGAGACAACACAGCAGCATTTCAGGGGAAAAAGAGACTGCGCTTTGGGTGTTCTGAATGCCGCTCACGCATTCAGGAGCACCCCCATTCTGTCCCGCTCCGGAGTCATGGAGTGGCCGCATCAGTCACTCCTACATGTTGACAGCAAATGCTGCCATGTCACTGGGGAATTATCTGCCAGGTTCTGTTTTTTCCTTCTTCTTCTTCTTTTTACAGAACTGTTTGTGTAGGACAGGATGTCTTCCTGTGCAGGGGTGTAAATTTCGTTTCTGAGGAAATACCTCACCCGGCAATCACCTCTGCTCCCCCCGCACAGCTCAAGATGTCCCTTTTCAGTACTCCTCTTTTGCTTTTTCCTTGTAATAATTCAGATTGATTAATTATAATTAATTATAATCAAAACAGCTGCTGCTCTCCTGCCTCCTCTCCAAAGTCAGGTAATAGGATCACATGTCCTCAATTTCACAACCCTGCAGGGGGTGCTAAGTAAGGCAAGACAACTTTTCTGATATGTTGACCTATAAGGTGCGCTCTCTCAGACACACACACACACGCACATACACACACACACACACACACACACACACACACACACACACACACACACACACACACACACACACAATAGGAGAGCAGGCCCCCATTGGAAAAGTATCATTTCTCTCACCGACAGCAACCACTAACTTAAAGGCACCTGGCGAAACACAGGGAGGCATTAAAGAGCAGTGATCCAGGGGACCCTACCCAACCTAAATCCATCCCTCCCCTGGCAGGACGAAGCCAACGACTCGCTGCCCCTGGAGATTCCTGGTCATAGTCAGCCAATGACAGAGCCCAGACTCAAAATTATGATGTCATAATGCAAAATTCATTGATTTTTTAAGGGATAGAAGTATGGATAAATTCTCTTTCAAGAATTTATGCATACTCGACAAAGGCTCATTCAAGATGAAAGCCTTTCTTTCTGGGTAACCAGGGCTTTATCTGTCTAAGTAGTTTACCTAACTCAGTAAAAAAGAGATAAATGTTGTGAGAACAAAGAAACTGAGGCTGATGCATATTCTCATGGAATTCTATTTGTAAACACAGAGAGCCAGAAGGATGATATGGCAAAGATATGGAATGAACATGCAGCGTGATGTCAGATCATGAGGTCATACTACAGCTATGCACTCCTAACCACATGACACTATGTGTCTGGAGTTTTCCCTCTCTTCATCTAAGCATCTGAAGATAACATTCTTGCCTGGTGCCATATCCAACCTTTCACCACTGTTCCCTCATTTATCTACTTACATCATCTCTGAACAGAGGAGCTGAGTGCATTTGGCTTTTATAGTGTGGGCATCTTTACTTTTAATTTGTGACACACAGCTACTTTACAGAAAACCTCTCTAAAAAACACATGCATGGGTGTTTGTATCTGTATGTATGTGAGCGTGATACAAAGATAATGACCTTTCTGTGCATCTCTCATCTAACACCTCTTTATGAAATATCAATATAGAGTGAAGTCTCAATACAAATGCAGAGGGAAAAGATATGCATTTGATATATTCTAAAAAGTCATCATCCATTGTCACTAACATCCATATACTTGTGTGCATACACCATACAGTAATGTACAGTGTTTTGTGTGCATGTATGTACAATGACACAAATGAAAAAAACTGGTATATATTTTGCATGTGACACATATTTTCACATATGATATATTCTATCAAAGTTATACCATTTGTATCGTATATCATAGTGGTAACTGATGTTAAAATGCACGGCTAATTGCTAAGGGAACCCCCAGTGGTGACCCCTACAGATGGCGAGGGTGCGTTTCCACAATTTTCACTTTTCACTCTTTGTTGTTAATGCAGCTTCCCTGACAGGAAGGTAGACAGTGTGACACACATACGTAACCTGACAACGAGATTAGATCGTCGCTGAGAACACCTCATCGAAGCCCCAACAATGTCCTCACACGACCTGCCATTCTTCCATTCTCAAAGCCTCCTTGTGCCGCCCAGACAATGATGGCAGCCGGCCGTTTAGAAACGTCTCTCTGAAAGGAGATTAGTGTGCCCCGCGTCGCATATCAGATGTTTATGAAAGCTCCTCACTGGAAGTTTATTGTGTGGCGGTTTGTGGCGGAGCCTTACCTCACGACGCGAAGGCTTCCTCTGATACCGTTCCTCAGATCTGCAGATAAGGGGATGTATGCAGGGTGCTGGTACATGGCCGCCTGAACTCAATCAAGAGACTGTTCTGTACATTCCAGAAATGAAGGGTCCTATTCATAAACACTTCAGCCATCGCAAGATAGGCGCTATACTGTATGCTCTGCCACTGTTCATGGAAAGAAAAAGGCAGGCTGGGTGTATGCTTTTACGAAAATATAAAAGTCTAAATGAATATGTGTTCAAATATTAAATCAAAATACATTAATTAACGCAGCTCTCACATGTAATCAAATACATTTGTTGTAACGTATGTTAAAGCGTAAAATTAAGCACCCGTGTTTGATTCAGCTAGAATACAAGACATATTTTGTCACGTTATTTCTTCGCGAGGGTTGTATGTATTTATATGTAGGATTTCCTTCAGCTTGCAGTGCTATGGATTTCTTTCCCAGTTTTCTTTTCCCCAAAAATTTATTGACTCCATATTTCCATGTCTCCCTTATAGGGAACGCAATTGCAATAAATAATGAGATTTTTATCATTATTTTCCGTTTTGAGCTCTCCATAACGACACGTGTTATTGAGGGTGTGAGCGTATGTAAACTTATGTGCGTTACGCCAATTTCTTTGATTGTCCTTGGCTTGAAAGAGCACGAAACGAGGGCGCAGGAAACATTCATTCTTTACTCCATGTCTGTCAGGAACAGAATAAAAACGCGTATGAAACCAGAAGCCTTTTCAGCAGCTGTCGCGTGCAGCTGGTAACACGAGCCGACCTCCTTGAGGTGCCGTAATTCCGAACATGTGGCGCTACCTGTCCGTCTCAGATTTAAAGATTTCACACAAGGGACAGCTGCCAAGCTTTTATTATTATTATTATTATTATTATTATTATTATTACTGTCCGGCAATTAACATATGGCTCACGATGTCAAAGTTTACGGAGCGGTTAAAAGGAGAGCAGTCGTTTTGAACACACTACCCTAATACACGCTGTGCACCACATGGAGAGGCACTTGGGGTGGCGGGGGACATTCGTGTAGCGCTGGCGAAAGTTCTGTTGTTATAAATGTGTTGCTGTTATGTTCCTTTGTGGACAGGACAGGACAGGATTCATATGGTGCTTGTTAAGATAAACTTCAGCTGTATTTTGTAGGAACGGTATGACTAAGATCATGTGTTCTGCCTGGTGGACACAGACTGGAGCGGAGAACAGGTGTCTGGATTTTAGCAGGTAATAGATACACAAAACTGTTGTACCGGTTGGAACTGTACTCGCTGAAACTGTACCTATAGTACCTGAACTGCTGCAGTAAACATCCTGCTGCTTTTGTGTGTGTGTGTAAAAGAATTTTTTGCCTCTCTCCTTGAACCCTGCATCTGTGTTCACTAAACACTCTGTTCACGCTCTTTGGAAACAGCATCCTCCAAGTGAATAAACAGTAACAGGAAAAATAGTGGTCATTGCTGTGTGCGTGTGTGTGCTGGAGGGATGGTGCTGCTGTTGGGGTTCTCATCACAGAGCTGTGGGCTTCAAATTCTGCTACTGAGGAAGAAATTAGCCTGGATTTCCTCAGCAAACATCCTGCCACACAGATGGGGTGATAAGTTTAATGTGAGCACTGTTGGACTTCCCTGGATAAGAGCAAACCGACGGTAGAAGAATTTCCCTTGATGCTAAGCAGAATGCATGTAAATCTGGCCTTGTAAACCAGTGGTGGCGGGCCAAAGGCAGCACCCATACCGGGCACAACTTCCTTCCGAATGGTTGGAATGGAAGGGCTTCCTGTGAGAGATTTAAGGGAAAAACAGCACACACACACAGGTCAGAAAAATCAAATGATGGCTGTGTTTGTCCTCGTGACCATGCGGTGCTGTGCAGGTGGTGTGTACTCAGCTGGACCAGTGGAATTTATGCCCCCCCCCACCCCACCTCTCTGGGCCCTAGCTCAAAGTGACTGATCTCTCAGGGAAAATTTTGCAGTTTCCAACAGAAACCCCAAACCTGGTCCAGACGGGCTGGAAAAAAGTTTCCATATCATCTTTAAGAGAAGTTATTTAGGGAGCAAATGTAAAAAGCAAATCTGAATGTTTTATCTTTGCTTACATGCAGATTTCATACAGGGTTTTGGGATGAAAAGGTTGACTCATTGGCTTAAAGGCTGCACCTGACTTAAAGCCTCTCAGTCCAAAAAGAGAATTTTCAGTTTGATTTCTGTTATTGCAGTCAGGTTAAATTGAAGAGTGATAAAAATGACTAAAAAAGGAATCAAAAAGGACTTTGTTTAGAATTGTGGTTGCTTGACACACATTAATATAGGTATTAACCTAGTATGTGCTTCCATCAGAGAATTTGCATTTACAGCACAAATACAAAGTCAAACACACACATGCAATTCTCTTCTTAGTCCTAACCATTTCCATTATGGGGATATATGTGGTAGGATTACCTACTGGGGAGATATCACAGTACAATGGCGTGAGTTAGCATCTTGACAGATCCAGTATCCAATTCAAACCACCAACAGACTTCAGCTACAGCAGTGTCCTTACGAGACTTTAGATCAGTTCATGTGGGACTCTCACAAAGTAAATCCCCTGAAATATGATCAAAGAGTGCCCAGAAGATCCCAGGTTCTTTCTCTCTTCCTTTCTTTCTCACTTCAAAGACCGGCACCTTAAAACGGTTAAAATGAAACTTGTTCAGTTCAGTTCAGCAGAGACAATGAGGGGAAAGCAGGCAGGTTTCAGCAAAAAACTCTAATAATAGCTCTGTCCTCTTGCTTTTTTCTCACTTTAGGTGTTTCTCTTGTTTTCCGTGAATGTGTGTGTGTGTGTGTGTGTGTGTGTGTGTGTGTGTGTGTGCATACGTGTGTGTATGACTCTTTGACAGCTCTGTGACTCAGTCTCTTTGAGAGCGGTGGAATTTCCTGCCTCTGATCTTCCTCAGGCATCTGAAACTATGTTTATCTGTTACCTGCCAACCTTCTTCATCTTCATCATCATCATCATCGCCATCTCTAACCTGTCTCACAACTGCACAGACTTCAGAGTTACAAAGAAGAGCTGTTGACATCTAATGCTTTGTACTACTCAGTTTGGGCCTTCCCTTCTGTTTCTGATCTCTTCACTTTCTGATGAGTCTGGCACCACCGCAGGCACAGCTGGGGAACAGGTGGCAGCAGGCACCTTTCCAAATGGTTAGACCCTGGAGGACCAGGAGGCTGTTGACATCAAATGACCACAGTGCAGAGATTAGTGTTATGTGTGGGTAGTGTGTTCAGCATTTAATGCAGATGTGTGACAAGGCAGGCTTCACACAGAATATGCTCAAATAACTCAGGGCCAGTTTGGGGAAGAGATAGACGCTGGGCCAAGACAGGGCCAAAGCTGGGCCTAAGATAGGCCAAAACATATTAAATTATCATTAAGGACCTGAGGCAGTGGTCTTCTGCAGTCCATTATTATTTCACCACAGACTGTTTCCTTTTTCTCCTGTGAGGGTAATGTCGGGCATGTGGGGGTCCAATGGAACGATGTGTCCATGTCAGTGCCATGGTGTTAGACTAGCAACACCCCAGATGCTATGCCCTTGGTTCTGGGTTGCCAGGATGTTCATCAAAGGTTGGCAACAGTCTGCGCTCACAGGCCTGCTTTAGTGAGCCCCAATGGTCTCTTGTTGGGGGGTGGGGTTGAGGCTAGGTCTCTGCAGGCTGTAGCTGGAGTGAGTAAATGGATCAGGAACGGAGGCCATTCTGGGGGCTTATCAATTGAGGGAGATGGCAGCCCTAAGGAACCTGGCAGCAGTCTGTTAGGGCTAGAGTGAGGCCAGCCTGTTAAAAATGCCATTTCACTCCATAAGCACACAACTCCCATCACAATGCTTTTACAACAGTATGGTGTGTAACAGACAGAAAGGAAACTGGCCCAGAAGCCCAGCTACTAACTTGTGTGACAAGTTTGTGGGGGGGGTTTGGTTATCTGTCTTTTTTTTACTGTTTTGCACTTTAAATCTGTGATTTTGAAATACTTATTTATTTTGGAAACAAAGCTCTTATCATTGACTCAACGTTTAGCTAACACTGTTCTTAGATTTTCATCTCAGTGGGAGGGCGACTGGAATGAGTACGGTAGGGAAGGTTGATGGAAATTTTCCAGGTAATAATGACACATACATACACACACACTTTGGACTGGAGTGAGTTTCTACACACCCTCTAAAAGGCAGCTTGTACATTCTTTGTCAAATCAGACAGACAGGCAGGCAGGCAGATCCCTATCAGCCCCTCTCTGCCCCATGTTGTGAGCACAAAGTGATCAGATGGTAAACAAACAGTGGCGCTCTGTGAGGCAGGTTCTCTGTGTTTGGGCATGTAGCAAGGTGTGCACTCCTGCTCTCCTGCCTTACACATCTGTCATTGCAAAGACATGCCAGTTTTCAGTGTGTGTTTCATGTAAACAAGAACCTGAGGTCTGGGTGGAGCTAGTGTGTGTGTGTGTGTGTGTGTGTGTGTGTGTGTGTGTGTGTGTGTGTGTGTGTGTGTGTGTGTGTGTGTGTGTGTGCACGCATGTGTGTCTTTTTACAACAGGTAGCAATTTACCTGTAATATACCTGGTGCTGGGACATTTAAAAGTGCATGATTACCTACTGCATCCAGGAATAGGCCTAATGAACTATCAATTCTGCCATGAACTTGCACAGCTGATGCAAAACTAGTTCCAAAAATAGATCTTTGTGAAACACCACATTGTTGGATTAGTCAGTGTAGATGCTCATATTTCTTTCAATTTTTGCTGTGAACATCACCTGGTTTCCAGATTTGTGTCACCTCTGTAGTATCTTACTTAGATCAAGTTGAGTCTCAGGTTTAACAGCAGTTTTCACTGAGATCCGCTGAAACAGCTGAAAGCGATAAGTGATGAAACAGCGAGAGATGAGTAAAATCACAAGCAGCAAAAAAGTCCCCTTCTATCTGCAGCACACAGGCTTTTGTGCTGCAGTCTTCAGTTACAGCTGTTTCATCTAAGAAACAACGCCCAAAGAACTCCATTCTCTTCCTCTTCTTGTCTTCATCTCTTGCTCTACTCTGACCCCTCAGACACACACTCTGGGGTCCCAATAGCTCCAGTTTCATGCATTGGAGATCCTACCTCATGCACTCGCATACCTGATATTATCTCGCATTCTGCACATAGGCAATTATTTCTCTGCTAAAGAATGCTCAATGCAATGCAATGCTGGTGCTGGCTGCAGGAGGGTGGTAAGTGTGTTCTGAACCCTTGAGATAATTTCAGGTGATTAAAAGAGCCGTTCAATATTACATTCAATACTAAAAATGCAAACTGTAAGCTCTTCCAACCCATGAAGTCAGCCCTCACTCTCTCTGGAGGGAGTGTTTTAGAAATCAATCTGTTGATTTTTGATTGTCTGACAGTAGATTTATCTTTTTGCACAGTTGATGAAAATGCATTCAAATTGGAATTTACTGGTCAGAATAAACCTTGATGGAGAATGCTGGCCTAGCTTTAGATCTTAATGAGCTTGAAGTCCCCGCATATCTGTCGCAGCCTGATTCAGTTCTTTTTCATGTGGATACAGTTTTTTGGTCCAAGCATGGTGTGCTGAGTACACAACCTTCACATTTGCATGGAAGTTTGAGGCATTACACGTAGCTCTGGTCTTGGACTGAGGGTGAAGGTGAACAGGTCAGCTCCCAGTTCCAAAAATTGGGGCAGGACATTTGGCTCAGAACCTTACCTTTACCTCTGATGCTTCAGTGTTCCTGTCCCTCCTACGGTTGAGGTCAGAACATTCTGGAAATAATTTCTGTATATGTACCTGGTGTGTGATGAGATTGGTGCTCCCTAACTCTGGCTGAATCTTGCTGCCTCTCAATAAACTTAGTGTGTATCTGCTATATCTTTAAATGAGAATTAAAGATGGGAAAAGTTGAGCAAGGTTGCCTGGGTATCACTGTCTGTGAAGGTACCATCACTTAACCAGTAACAAAACACTGTCAATACTTATTATCATTAATTGTTTTGAGTCATTAATTGCTTTGCCATGCCTGTAGTCATCTAATGTGGGATCCCTTTAAGTGAGACAGATGCTGTTTCCTGAGTGCACAGTGTGAACTCTGTATGTGTACCTGCCCAGTGTGTTACAGTTTGTGCAAGTGAACAGTAGATGACGTTATCAAGTGCTGACCATTTCACACTGAGCCTCAGCCTTCAGAAATGGGCTCTGTGTGCCTTTGTGGTGTGGAAATGTGACAGGTTACTGGTTTCTGTGGACTGTTTGTACAAAATTAAATTTGTTGAATATGTTCATTGTGCATATCCAGTACAAAGACAAAACATGTAAGCAGCATCTGCATGGTCATGTACTTTTAATATTACAGTTTTAGAACAGGTTAGGGTTAGGGTTAGGGTAGGGTTGATTAATATTAATTACTGCAATTTCTTTCCTACCATGAGCAAAAACCTGCTTGGCACAGAAGGTTTTGTTAAACATTGCTGTGAAGTTGTGTAAACATGTCCCCACAGCTGCAGTGCACCATTAATGAGTGGTCAATTTCCCGCGCACGCAGTGTCCCTTATTGTGTTTATGTTGTCTTATCACTCACCATCCAGAGCAGAAATCACATGCCCGGCCTCTGTCCTGGAAAGCTCGCTTGCAGTCAATGGTGTCACCAGTATCAACTGATCCAAAGGTAGCTTCAGTTATGCAAGTGTAGAATGCCGGGAGGGAGGGGGGAGGTAGGGTTAAGGTTTTAGAGAGAGGGAGATTTGAAGCAGAGGGAGCACCGTTCACTTCACATCACAGGTCTGGATTCAACCAACATTTGTCCTTAATTTTGACTCACACTTAAAAGTAAGCAATGCATTTATTCTTCAGAGGTACAGCTTGGTGGGTTCCCGATCACTTAATTAACGAAAAGAACTGCATTTTTGAAGAAAACATATGCTTGCAGTCACTTCTTGTCAGAGCTAAGGATAAACACTGACTGGATCCAGGACACAGAGCTGCAATGCCAACACAGTGAGGGACAGTGTCTGAAGCCACTGAAAGGTCAGAGGTTAAAGGTCAGCAGTGCCAGTCAGCAACAGCAGTGTTTGAACAAAGCCTCCTCAGTGACATTTGCATGGAGGTGTTTTGTGTTCATTGGCCTCTTACTCACTTAAACATCAACTCTCCCCCCAACCCTCTATTTGTTTTCTTTCTTAATCCTCTTTGGCAGACGGAAATGACTACTGCAGGTGTTATAAACTGTATCATATGCCGTATTTACTGTTATATGACACTGTAGCTCTTGGAAGCTCTGAGCTACCACGATGCTGCTGCATGTACAATATTATTAACATCTGCCACCCCAATTTAAAAAATGCTTGTCACGGTAAAAGAATCAAATGAGGTTTTCTTCCATGGACTCTGGTTCTGCAGTTTGGGTGACACCAAGATGCATGGACATCAATAAACTTAAAAGTACATTTTCCACATCAGCTACTTCATGGGTTCAGTACATCATTTCCAGTATTTAAACTGTATTTCATTGACTCAGGCTTTAGAGCTAAAGGATTGTGGAGTAATTACAAAGGCATGAACTTGTCTGTCCTTCTTCAGCGTTCCAGTTGATTTGTGTTGTCACATGACGAATGGTACATTCCATTCAGGGTACGTTTGGGGAGATAAAGAGGGTAGCAGCTGTGGTTAAGATGTAAGTGAGATATGACACAGCCATAGAGCCAGCACAGCAGGTTATTTAAATGCAGTTACGACACTATTAGCATTCAGTTGAACAGTGTAATCTGCAAGCAGCTCCTAAACACCGTGTCTAATCCAGCTATTGATTGTCTATTAGCATCATAGGCCGGGCTGGGAAAGAATAGCACAACATCACTGTCTTTTTGTCTCTGAATGTCTAACCCACCCTTTCTCCCACCCCCAAAAGCACAGAGATTTGTAAAGGAACTTTCGTTTTGAAGCTGTGAAGTGCTGTTCTTAATCAATCAAAGGGAGAAGTGTCGATCTAGAGGGGTGTGCCATTTCACATCAGACTGATGGGTTGTCCTAGCGGTGGAATGAGGGGTACAGAATTGAGCCACATCAGAGAGTTGGGAGGGGAAGGTGCACTAATACGTGAGTGAGCACACACACACACACACACACGCTCACACACTCAAGAGAGACAGAGCGACAGAAACAGAGAGACACAAAGAGAGCCTGTTTGAGTGTTACGGTAACCCCAGTTTAATAGGACATCACAACATCATATCACAAAGCATTCATTACAGTAACAAATGATGCACAGTTCATTCTGGCAATGCAACAAAAACAAAACCTCTGTTCCCCTACCCTGTTTAGAAAAAAATCCACCAGTAACAGAAACTAAAATGGGGAGAAAATCAACAAGAGAAAGAGCGAGAGGTAGAGAGGTGACAGACAGTGGGAAGGAGGGAGAGCGCAGTGTTCACTGCACAGTGGTAGCATGTCTGACTCTCTCACAAGTTCCTCCTCAGCACCAGATCTGTCTCTAATTACTCCATCAAAGAGCAGCCTCACAGACGTTAGTCAGAGAGTTAAAGATATCTGTGTTTCTGTTGCACCTTCTGTTCTGCTCTCTGCTTGCTGTGTGTGTGTGCGTGCCTCACCTCCACAGACAGGGCCATCCTTCAGTCTAGTGCGGTCAGATTCTGTTTATTTGTCCTTGCTCTCTCTTAAACTGAATCCAGTGCTCACCCAAAGCACTGGCTCATTGCACTCTGTGGTGTGCATTCAGCTAATACAGCAAACTCATCCTTAAGGCCTTGTGGTGAGAAGGTAAGGTCTTCCTCTCTCTCTACACCAACCAGTTGACATTGTGAATCTACACACAGGGCGTTTGTTCAAGGTGAAACATTGAACTTTTATTTAGATTCTATGAGCTGGATTGGTTTCATTTTGTTTTATTCTTTCATCTTTATATGCAAAGGTCAGACAAAAAAAGAAAAATTGAAAAATGTTTCCTGTTTTTTGCTGTTTGCAATTTACACACGTAGTTATACTGCAGGTGCAGGTATACCTGAAAACCTGTAGACCTGGAGTTGTACGATCTCACACACATACTTAGCACAATGGTTCTTTCAGTGATAATTCCTGCAAAAGGCACTGCGTAGAATGGTAAAAAGCCAGAGGTTCTCTGAAACATGGCCCTAAAACACAGCTTCTAAACGAAAGTTCACTAGTTGGCCGGGAGCCCTGTGCAAGGAGCGTTTGTAGAGCCTTAAACTTTCATATCCTGCCATGAAAGTTAAAGAAGCCAAGGTGACATTCATTGGGAGTTTTGGGGGTGTCATTTGGCTACCTCTGTTTTGGTTGTAGTCAAAAAGGCAGTAGATTTCAGGTGAAGATACAGAGCATAAGTGCTGGTCTGCTCTAAGCCATATTTTGTGCTGCGATGGAAGCATGCACACACACAGTTCATTGTTTCTGGGATGGAGAGACTTTGCCAAAAGATACAGGCACACTCCACTCATCCTTTCTTTACATTTGGGCAAAGTGTGCTCTTCATCAGTCATGCACCCCTCCCTGCCCCTCGCCCCCCACCCACCCCACTGCCCCCTCTATTCTTCAGTAGACCCTTGTCTTTGTGAAAGGAACCGGCTCAAATTTCCTCTGAGGGAGTAGCAGCTGTTTCTGAGCCATGCTGGCCTTTCAGAGCTAAGAGTGGCGGCCTCTCTCTCTCCCCCTCTCCCCCTCTCCCTCTCTCTCTCCCCCTGTCTCTGTCTGACAGGGCAATCCTCACACTTTTGTGTTGATGGGGGTCTGTGTCGGGGGGGAGAGCTCCTTTTGTCTGATGGGCAAGAGGGCGAGGGGCGAGGGGGCAGACCAGCTCCTGTGCAGGCATTGTCCCTCCCTGGGGCACGTGCCCATGTCCCCCTAATCTGTTCACTCGAAGCCTGGAGCCCGAGGCCTGGAGCCTGGGCAGCTGTTACTGAGGCAGGCATAGCACAGCTGTCATTCTCCCCCACCTCACCTCACCTCGCCATTTCACCCGGCCCATTCAGGCTGAACAATAGAGGCAGGGCAGACTGGGGGACGGACGGGGGGGCGAACGCCAAAGAACCAGGAAATTGTTTTAATACAGACTGAATTTCAGCAACAGTTGGCAGCACGTGTCGCCACGACACGCTTACTCATTCCATTGGTCTTACAGCTCAGCATGACAAAGCTGTCAACCACACACATATGCACACACACACACACACACACATATACACACACACACACACACGCACACACACAATCATGCACACATACAGATATGGACATACACACAAATGTGAATGTGCACACACGCTACACTACACACATGTATGCAGATGTGTATGCACAAGCACGCACACAGTCATACAAACAAGAATAAACACATAAACATGCAGGCACACGCATGCATACACATACACATCCTCACCAATCTTCCAAAATTTGCATACCAATAGCTGTGAAGAGGAAGCAGAAACACAAGGGGGTCAATGAGGCCAAACATGACTACCTCTTCATGGGAGACCACAGGATGCATGTACACAAACTGAAGTGAAACAGGGGTGTAGTGATAATAAGCACCCTTGAGTTTTAGAAAGGTAAATCAAATGTATGATTACTGTTATTATGATGATAGTGTAATAAGGAGAGAGGTGCTGCGCTAGCACACTGCTCTCTGTGGGTGCTGGCATCACCCCCATAACAACAGTGGCTATACCAAACTGTCCCTCAAAATCTGACCCCCATACCCCCAGACCCCCAAAACCTCAGACCCGCAAAACCCCACAACCTCAGCAACCCCCTTTCCAGTGCATCTGACTCACTAAGCACAAAAGCCCGGCGCGGCTCATGTGGCCTGCGGACAGCAGTCGGCTGGAGGCCCGGGTTTAGCGCTGCTCGCTGGCACTGCGTGTCTCAACAGGCAGGGATTCATCCCAGGGCCGCAGCTGTCGACCGACGGCCTGTTTGTGTCGGGTAGGTGACGCCTGCCTGCGTTCCTCCGGCTGGGGCGGGCTCACCTGGCTGGCAGAGGGAGACGGCTGAATGCTGGAGACAGGGGTGTGGCCGGGCCACAGGGGACCATATGGCCAGCGAGTGCGTGCATCGCACCTGTCAGGTTGAGCTGCGGAGGAGGCGATGCTCCTCTAGGTTTACCAGCCTGAGGGCGCCTGCCGTTTGATCACGCTTACTCACAATACGACGGCGGCCGCATGCCTCAGCTGACCCTGCACACACACACACACACACACACACACACACATGCACACACACACACACACACAAGAATATACACACAAATATGCATGCACATGCATGTATACATGCACAAGTCCTTACCAGGCCTCCACCATTTGCATACAAATAGCTGTGCATAAGGCAGCAGGAGCACAAAGGGGTCGATGAGGCTAGAACTGGCTTGCTCTACATAGGAGACCATGACATGCACACACTCACACACAAACACACGTGCATAGCTACACATATGTACAATAACACACACACTAATGCATACACACACTAACACACAGACACTAGAGAAGACACACATAGACACAAATCACGATATACAAACACATACACATTCACAGACTCACTAACACACTAACCTACAGGGACGGAAAGCCTCCAAACCGCTCCCCTCTCTTCTGCGGTTTAACATCAATCACTGAGCCTTCAGAGACATTTTCATGCTGGTAGAGGAGGACTAGAGAGGAGCACAGGATTAATGGGAGGTTAAAACAGCAAACATTGCAAAGCAACCCACTCATCAGAGATTTAGAAAGGGGTAAATCTATACAGAGATGCAACGTGCCTCCTCCATTACTCCAAAACTACAGAGAATAAAGTGATATAAATTATAAACATTGCATTGCAATCATTAACTTAAAGGCATCTTTGAATACTGGTGAAGGGGGGGTGAGTGGGGAGTCTGTGTTCAATAGCTTTGAAATCTTCTGCAAAGACAAGCTCTAAGTTTGAAACAAAAACACGTGTCTCATCAGGGCCTTTTGGAGATAAGGCCTTCTGGAGGCTGAATGGAGATGGGGCTCTGTGAGGGCCCGAGGCTACAGACAGGCCCCCGCCTAACCTGAGCCCATCTGCTGCCGTTTCTGGGGCATCTCCAACACATGAATGGGACTTTGGGGGTTAGAGGGGCCATGAAAAACGTCTCCAGAGGGAGCCATGTGGTAGGCAGTCTGGGGGGGAGTCGAGAGGCGAGAGGGGTACACAGATAATGAAATATTGTGACACAGCGCACTTAAAACCCTGGCTAATGAAAACAGCTGCACAGTGAAGGGAGAGAGAGAGGGAGGGAGGGAGGGAGGGGAGGGGGTGTTGGGGGGCGGTCACCACGGGCGCCACACATCCTCTTATATCAATCAGTTCAGCCCAGCCCATGACCCCCCCATCAGCAGTGCAGGAGGAGCTCTATAATTTTATGTGGGGATTAGAGACCCCCCCTCTGCTGCCCCCCTTCAGGAGGCCCATTGTGGCAACAGGCAGGCTCTTTGTGTTCCCCATTAGAGTGCAACAATGGAGCGCTAGGGGGACGTCCCCACAATGAATGGAGTCATGAAAGTTGGCTTGTGCCAGGCCTGCAGCCCCCAAACCCCAACACACACACTCACACACATAAACACACACACTAATACACAAACTCACACTAATACACACACACACACACACACACACACTGACACTAACACATATACACACACACACACTCAACTCTTTGACACAAGCTCCTGACACACACTCATGCATATATACATTCTCTCCTCACACACTCTCCTCACACATATACTGATATATATATATACAGAATATCTCTCTTATATACAGACTAGGATATATTTGCATGCACACACACACACACACACACACACACACAAACATACATGCACCAGCAAACACACACGTGCACACATGCACATGCATGCACACATGCAAACACGCATACACATATACACACATATACACATACACACATATACACACATACACACACACACACACACACACACACACACACACACACACACACTCCTCCCCTCTGTCTGCGGGTTCTTTGTGTGGAGCAGCAGATGGAGCAGTGAGCTGGCCGGTTGCTGGGTAGACTTGCAGTCTGATGAGGTGGGGGCTCCACAAGGCGCTGACTGTCTGAAGATAACAAAAGAGCTGCAAAGGCTGGGACTACTGACACACAGCTTTGTCTTCCTTTCTTTTTTTTTTTTTTTTTTTTTTTTTTTTTTTTAGAAACGGTCAGAATAGCCAGGACGATGGTGAGGGTCAGGGGAGGTCCACGGGGTCAATAGCCCCACCCCCAGACGTATTTTGGTGACACCTATGACCAGCTGTCCCCTGCACATATGAACACGCCACCCTGTCATGTTAAAACACACATGCAACATGTATGGCCAAACTCGTCATCCCTAAGGATTACCTATTTATTTATTTATGTGTTTATTTATTTTATTTTACTTAATTACTACATACTGGTGCTTTGCTCAGTTTTGAAAAACTTCAATGAATTTGAACAGTTGAAGAGGTCCTGAAAGTAATTTAAAATAATATAATAATGAAAAGAATGCAATTGCTTACTTCTGAATTTTGAAAGGGGGGGAGTACTTATCTGGTGGATCTTCTAATAAATTAAAATGACGTACTAAATGCATAAACCTGAATCAATGCACCTATGCACACATAATGTGCGCACCAAACAAAGAGTAGTAAAGGCAGGTTTACTGACAGGGAAGGAAGTGCAGGTGCAATGTTAGGTAATGAATTCCCGTCATAACAAAAGGATTAGCGTAATAGAGCTCTACAAGGGCCTGTTTCCTTGATCAGTACTGATGATATTATATCAGAAAAATCCTGGCACCAATTGTCCAGGAGGAGCTTGCTTGTGTTTCTCTCTCTTCTCTGCTTCCTTCCTTGAAGTAGAAGATTAAAAGTCAACTCATGTCAACATGTTGTTTGCCAGTCCAGCAAGTGTGTGCACACACTCAGTATAATCTTCACTTCTGATTGGTTGTCTCCAGAGCAACAGGGAAAAACTGGACAAGGACATCCCCGCCAGGAAGTTGTTGTGTACATGTGTGCATGTGTTTGTCTATATGCACGTGTGCCTGTGCACCAGGTACACGTTTAGGTGCAGTCTGAACAGGTGGGTTTGCTCAGTATTAGATGTTTCATGCCCCTGCAGCTCTGAAAGCTGCAGGTAGCTCATGTAAGTTCCACGCTCCTTGCTTGATATTTTGCGCACAAAGCTGATCATTGCTCAACACCAGTGTTCTACTTTGGACCTGTAACCCTCTGGGTACAAGCCAAGTTCTAGAATCACAATGCATTCTGTGTATGAAGGCTATCAAAGGACAAGCCTGAGCTTCAGGATTCTCTGTGTGACAAATGGAAGCCTTTAACAGGACCTCAAGAGTACATTTACATTTTTACATTTATTCATTTGGCAGACACTTTTATCCAAAGTGACCTACAAGTGAGAGTAGTCCTCTGAAAGAGAAAACAGCACAAACACACACGCATACACACTCTCACACACAAACCCATACATAGACACAAACAAAATAAAAAGACTGCACACTCACATACATAGCCACACACAGCCTTATGATAATGTGCACACAACTACATATATATGCACACACAGACAAAGAGCAGCAAGCACTCTTTCATATACACAAGAATGCATGCACACACATGCGTTCACTCACAAACTACACACACATACATACGCATTCACTCACAGACTAAGCAAACACACACACACACAAACACAACGCCAGTGCACAAAGCATATACACAGAGTTCACAAACACACATGTAGACAGTCCGGAGAGGGAACACAGGACTCTGCCCGCCTGCCCTGAATAACACTGCTGCCGTAGCTCTGTTGACTGTCGTCATGTTTTTGGTCACAAGGTGAATCTCCCTGTGCATGCACACGTCACTTGCACCTCACCGTCAGCAGTCAGCATCCCCCATGCCAAAGGTCCCAAACAACAGCTTTTTTTTTTTTTTTTGCTTTCTGTTTGTACGTAACATTGGGGAGGCTGGGGCTATGGCCTTAACATGACTGACCTTAATACTCTGTAGCTGCTGAAAACTACCTCTGTTAAAATAAACACAGATAATAACAACGTTGATAAAGCACGGTAACCACCATAAGCATGATAATAACAGTGCTCAAAAATACCCACACTGCACCTTTGAGAAAATACCCACTCTCCACCTATAGAACTGAGCAACACTACTGAGGCACCCAATGAGGGTGTTGTTGCCACCAGCAACAGCGCCTGTTAGATCCATGCCACGCTCTGACTGGCTGAGCCTCTCCCCCCAGCCCCTGCCGGTGGCCACTCCCACTGATCGCCTGTCCTCACAGATTAAGCAACATCACCAAAACAAAAAGAGCTTATTTTGTTTTTCATCGA
Source organism: Megalops atlanticus (assembly GCA_019176425.1). Lineage (NCBI taxonomy): Eukaryota > Metazoa > Chordata > Actinopteri > Elopiformes > Megalopidae > Megalops > Megalops atlanticus. Next base: position 27,601,090 of record CM032878.1, read on the forward strand.
AAGCAGAGCAGCCACAAAAACATTGACCTGTTTTGATGTTGCAGACAGAAAAAAAGAACTTTATGCATAGCTTGAGGGTTTTATAAAAAGCATACAATTATGGTTTGTTGCCAAGATTTCTGCATGTCTTTGTGTGGATGATGTGACCTGAAGAAATAAAATATGTGCAATAACGAAGGAGAAATTTCATCACTTCTGTTAACTTTTGCACCCATCTGTTTTCAATGAAAAAATGTGCCATGAAAGAATAAATAAATACAACATCTACAAAAATGTGAAAAGTGAGTGCTTGTAACACAATTTATGCCTTTGACTTTGCTTTTTATCCAGATTGACATTATATGTGAGTATGTATACCTTTTGCTTGCACATGTTTTTAGCAACACAACAAATTCCATTCAGTCAAATCTTCACATGCATCATACATCTTATTCTTCTTCTTTTGTTGTTGCTGTTTTTATATATTAGATTTAGATATTTTATGAGTTCAAGAGCTGCTAACAAAAAGCACAAGTGCTTCCATTTAGAAACTCTTGACAGACCTTAAATTCTCTCAGGTCCATTTCCACAAGTTTCCAAACTCTTTCTTTTGTTGCATCATTTTTCAACTAAAAAACCTGCCAATGTGCAGAGTTTGCAAAGCACAATAACACATGCTTCCTCCTGTACTGTGTTTGTGTGAGTGGGTGCGCGTGTGAGTGAGTGCGTGTGGGTATGTGTCTGTGTGCGAGTGTTGTTAACATCACTTGTTACACTCACTGTCATTTGATTAATCACTTTGTTACAGTTGGGAAGCGGTCTCCATGACAACAGAACCAGAACCAGAACCTCTGTGCAGTCCTTTGATGTCCATAAGTCGGTTCCAGCTGCCTCAGGTCCACCTTCCCCACCAGCAGCGCTGTGCCATGTTGCAAAATCCCTTGTTTTTTTTCCTTCTTGTTTGTTTCAACACAGAACAATCTTCCTCTGTTGCACTTTGTCCCTGATCTTCAACTCTCCCAAAAAACCTCCACGGGCTTCTCCAGGGTAAAATGTACCCGTTTCTGAGAGCAGAGTGTTCCAAAAAATACAATAAACAGCAGAAAGTCATGAGAAGCTGTTTTTGACTGCAGGGAAAGGACCCCCCACCCCCAAAAACACATCCCTTGTTCCGAAAAACTGTTTTATCAACGGCAAATTGTGAGAGCCCTCCCTGGGAGAAGCAGGAAGTGGTGGCATCAGCTGTGGATGCCCCCAGCCCTTTGTCCCACTGTCACAGTGCTGCTTCTATCACCCAGAGATACAGCTGGAGACACAAGCTACAGTCAAAAGTACAGACACAAATACTACATGCTGTGTTGTTAGGGTTATGGATGTAGTCCATAGGGCACAGTTCACTCTGTGAGAGCCTGACAGTGCACTGCACACCTACAGTTCCACTTTGCTTGGTTATGTGAACCTGCATGCATAGTTTACCCATGGTGCACGGACAGTTACATTTACAATTTCACATTTAGCAGATGTTCTTATCCAGATCTTACAAAGAACAAATGCAAATTGTGCAGATTTGTGTGGCAGGAAAGACGGTGCATACGTGCATCAGTCCCCTATACAGTGCTGTGGTAACTAGTGCATGCTTGCTTCCACACATAAGCACAATACAACATACCTTACAGTAAAACTGTATAAATAAAGGAAGGCAAGGTACAGTTGGGTAGGGGGAGCCAAGGTGCAGTCTGAATATGTGCGCACCCAGCCAATGACATTGTTGTGCCATTGTGGTTGTGATTATAACATAGAGCTGAGCTCTGCTAATATTTTAAGCATTTTGTTTTCATATCTGGCGGATGATCACAGCTATTACTCAGAGAGGAACAGCCATTATCATCGTTAAACTTGCCTATTAATCAAAGGTCAGTGTGGTGCGATTTTGCAGACGAAGCATATGGTTTTCCCACCTTTATGAATATCACTTTCACACAATTATTCTTGTGCAGAAAGTGCTAACATCTTTAACCATCAGCTCACCACAGAAAGGCAGAACCATATTTGGCTCAGCCAAGAGCCAGGGGAGCCTTCTCACCGTTATTCACTTGTAGCATCCTGGTGATAAAATGTTACATTTCTCAGTTTCTGTGGGTTTTCTTCTTAGTCAAAGGATTTTCCTAAAGCCTGTTAGGGTTAAGATAGCAGATGACTCTGATTATACCAGAATAATCCCTCATGAATATCTGAGCACACTCCTCACCCCCATATCCATTGCCAGAGTTTGCTAGGAGTGCAGATTTGAATGGGAATGAGCAGAAACATAACAGGATGATATAAATGCATGTTTACAGTGCCCTGCAGTTACCCAGCATGCACCTTCTGCTGAGGAAAACATGTTATGACCACAGCACATTCTGACCAACACTTGTTTTGTACTGTTTTGGCAGTTTGCCCTTCTCTACTGTGAGTGTGAGTGTGTGTGTATTTGTTTTTGTGTGTGCAGGCGTATGTGTGTTTTGTATTTGTACATGTTTGTGCATGTGTGTGTTGGTGTGTACATGCATGCGTGTGTCTTTACATGCATGCATGTATGTGTGTGTGTGTGTGTGTCCCACTCTCTCTGACCTGTGTCACTGTGGTCCTAATCCCAGAAATGCATGACCTACTGTGCAGGTTGTGTTCTGTGCAGAGAGCAGGGTGGTGGTGACAGTGTCAGATTCATCACTGCCCTGATAAGCTGACCTTTCCACAACAGCAGACAGAGGATCGCTCATGCAAACATGACTGGGGCAGGGTGGGGGGTTATTGGGGGTTGGAGCTCAGGCATTTATTCTAATGTGTTTATATGCTTTCTGTAATACACTCAGGGGCCAAGTCATTTGTGGTAAACAATTGAGAAAACATGCTTTCCCCCTCGACCCCCAAGTTTTATCCCTCCCCAGAACTGGTTTGCCAGGAAGGAGCTGGATGCCCTCCAATAACCTCACTAACCTGATATGCCCCCCGCTTATAGAACAGGACCTGCACATGAGCACACTTTCTGAAAGACACCATAACCTGGAGAGGACAGTTTCTCCACCAACAGAGAAAAATTTGTTAAAACCTTCAGATAGACAGTTGGCTCCAAGGAGCTGGAAACAAAGGGTTCAGGGAACTTATGTTCAGACTGATAACTTTCCAGAACCTGTCTGCCAGTTTCAGTAAGGATGACTGGTCAGCTGCTAATTGCTTTCTTTGGAAAAACATCAGCACACAAACAGCCTGACTGACACAGAGAAGGACACAGAGTGCAAATTGGTATCCATTAGCTCTTTAGATAATAAGGCTAAAGCATGATATCCCCAATGCAGAGTATCTCTCTGAGTGGAGGAAAAAAAACCCAGATGTCTGTGTCAGGGATGCCTTTGAGTAAGCACTTCTATTATCTGTCCATATCAAAGCATCTGTTTCTATTTGCTGATGGGGCTAGATGTGGCAGAAAGGCGACAGATGTCTCAGGCATCTTTTTGGCAACAGGCACACCCTGGCAGGGGTGTAAACACTGCTGAGTTTGGGACAGCCAGATTTCTGTCTCCACGGCGATGCGACTGGTGGGCGGAGGGGTGGTAGCCTACGAGGCGTTGGCTGGCCGTCGCTAAAGATATGCACCTGTCAATCATTCTGGATGCAAGACTGACATTGGGCAGCATCCAAAGGGTGGGGCCTTGTCTCCCGAGTTCCTTCCCAGAATGCTTCAGGAGTTTTTTTTTGACACCCACTCCACCTTTTCGTGGAGAGCTTGACCTCACCTGACCCCTGTGTGTCTGCTCAACTGGCAGTGTGCTGTGCTGTGGCACCTGTTTATGTTCACACTGTTCTGTCTGGAGCTTCTAGGAAATCTCTCCCTTTTTAAGTGTGAAATGCTTTGTTTAAGCGGGGCACTGTCTGAGGGTAATTTCAGTGTGCATCCCCGTGTAAGCACAATTTGGTAGGTGTTCAGAAATTACATGAAAGCACACCAGGAAATCCCATCTGGGGGAAACTCCATCGCTGAGGCGCTGAGTGAGATACATTCCTCTCTGTTTCTCATTCTCTTTCTCTTTCTCTGTCAGTCTTTCTCTATCTGTCTCCCTCTCTCCCTCACCCCCTGCCTCTCTCTCTATTTCTCTCCCTCTCTTTCTCTCTCTCTGTCTCTCTCTCTCTGCTTGAATAGTGAATATCTGCAATCATTGCTCGGACAGCAAGAGCGAGATCAAATCTCTGTCTGGTCTATGACAGTACCAGTGACATAATGGCTCAAACAGCAATTGGAAGGGAGCAGGTTTCGGAGGGTGGTGGGGGCGGGGTGCATATGGGGTTTGGGGGCAGTCCCCAGAGGTGCAGAATGGCCTTCTCATATGATCTCCAAATAGGCCCTATCCCATCACAGACCCGGTTGCTAGCCACAGCTCTGTCAGCACCATCCGCTGTAAATACAGACTTGCTGAGCCATCACAACCATGGGTCTGCAGTGGGACCAGGCAGCTGCCGGATGGGCCAAACCCTCCTCAGATTCCTCTGGAAGGCACTGGCCCGACCCGACACGCTCGCCTGTGAGTCCAAACATCACAAGCATATTTTCACATTTCTCTCCTCAATCCCCTCTCTCTCTAGCTCTCTCTTTTTCTATCCCTCATCCCCTTGTTCTCTTTCTTTTTGTTTTATCCCTTGGCATTTTCTTTGTTGATGTGGTAAAAACATCTGTAAATCTGTAAATCTATCTGTCAGACTTGTTAATTGCCCAGGCTAAGACTTCACTGTGCAGTGTCCACAGAATCAAACCAAATATAGCTGTTTCACACATCAAAATCAAAACATCCCAATGCTATGACCACAGAGTCAGATTAACTAGAATGGTTCTACACATTGCTGGTAGAACTAGAATGGTTCTACTCATTGGCGTCTACTTTGCTACAGTCAACAGGTGGTTGACTGTAGCAAAGTAGACGCCATCAGAATTTTTGCCAAAATTTAAAGTTGGTGATTTATTTGCTGTAGTTTAAGCCGCTCTGGTTCTAAATACTTCAAAACAGCTGACCAAACTAGGACCTATGCCCATGGCCATTTTGGATGTTGTTTTCTAAGCACTCCTCACCAGACTAGCTTAGTCATTCTATATCTATGGTGGTGACAGAGAGAGGGAGGCCCATGGGGCTGCCTTGCATAGCTTTGTGGCATTTGTTCCTGGTAGGATTGACTGAGCTATGTCAGTAATGCATGAAACTCTCCCGCTGTCCCGTATCAGGAATTCGCTCCTCAACATTCTCCATCCCGCACAAGGAGGGGGGCCGCGACACAGGTTACCACAGTTCCCATCTCTTCCACTGGTTTCACTTCCTTTTCCTTCGGTTTCCGCATCCTGCTCGGCCATGTCTCTTTAAAAAAAAAAATCCCTGACAAAGGTGTGAGACTCACTCCCCGCCTTCCTTCCTGATGGCTTCATGCCTTCATCCTCAGCATTGGCTTTCAGGGCCAGGAATGCCAACCCCGCACCAAAGCCTCATGGGAAAGTCTGTCTCCTGCTGCGACCACACCCTGCCCTGACCTTGTGCTATCCAGCACTGTCCCCCATACCGTAAGGCTTTGGAATGACTGTGGTCTTTGGGCATCGCCTGGCCACGCTATATTTGGACTGTCCCCTCATTTTCGCTTATCTAATTTCAGCTTGCATCCACAGATGAGCCTTTGCTCTCCTAATGTTATAAGCACAAAGCTGGGGAGTGAAGGGAAGAATGTACCAATGAAAAGATCCCACTAAATTTTTCATTGTGGCAACAGTAAGGCACTGAATGAGACGTTTCTGCACAGGCTGAAAGGGAACATGTTGGGTGGAGGGTTGGGGGGGTGTGAGCTGGGCATAGTGGGACAGGTGTGTTTTTAATATATTCCACTGCTGACATGCGTTTCCTTGGCAGATTAACACAATTCTGGGTTTCATCTGTTCAAATTGGATGCAAAAATGCCTCCTGATGCAATCTCAGTGCAATGTCACAGGGAGCACTGTCTGAGGGTCTATTTTTCTGCAACGAGAGAGAGAGAGAGAAAAATGGCATGCATGTGGATCGTCCCCTCTTTTAAGCTGATTAATAAACAGAACAGTCTAATCTGGCATCCATCCAGCAGACATATAACACTCTGTCAACGCAGCAGCAATGGTATTGATGGTACAGAGATGTTGCGAGGCCTCCGTGTGCTTTACCTGGCGTGCACTGTGTTCTCAGGTGACCTCAGGCGGTGTGTGTGAGAGGGAGAGAGATGGAGAGGCTGGGGAGGCAGAGATATCCATGTTTCTGTAAAGGAGGGGCTGCGAAAGGTTATCTGCGGTATCCGTTTTACAAGTGAAGTGCAGCACATGAGACACCAGTAACTAAGGAGGAGGGTAACATACAGGTTTCCACGGAAACTGATTCAGCGCAGTGAGGAACATCCTCCGGGAAGAGGCCAGTTTACATTCATTGCAATGAATAACATTTACTGTTATATCTGTCCTGAACATGAGGTAAGGGGCTTCCTTGAAAACAAGCCAATGCAAACAGTTTACTCCAGCATCACAATCAGCAAGAGGTCAAATGAATCACCTTGAAGCAGCAGCTGAGATGAGTCTAAAGGAAAGCACGCTACTGGTCATAGCACAACAGCCCTCACCCCAGAATATCTGATGTCGAATGGCTCTGCCCCAAAAGTACTGATCTCAGGTCAGTATCCATATTACACATCTAATGTGGTTAGGATGATGATGGTGATGATGGTGATGATTATTATTATTATTATTATTATTATCATCATCATCATCATCATCATCATCATAATCATCACTGTTGTTGTCAATAATAATATTGTTGTTGCCCATATAGTGAAGACAGCCACATAAATCACTCCTCAAACTGTTCTGAAATCCCCACCATTTGCCAGGTGTGCTATTTTTGAAGCACCCCATCCCCCGCTCCTCCCGCAGGAGTGCGATATAGAAAGCACCGTGGGGAAAACTCCCAGCTTCCCCTGGGAGCCTCGCATGCCGATGGCACAGCCCAGCCAGCTGGTGCAGGAAGTCATCACTTTAATCCCAAAAGGTGACAGAAGACAGAGTCAGGCCATGGCTGGCGCTGAGGGGATCCCTGCACTGACAGCCCCCCGCATGCTCAAAACAGAAAACAGCTTTAAAGAAAGCAACACAGACATATGCACTAAACTATAATTTTAAGGAATGGCCATGATACATTCACAAAGAGATGTTTTTTGATCTGTTATGTTGAGTCAAGCGGTACACTTGTGGGGCAGTTTCCTTCCCTGTGCTCTGCCTTGAGCTGGGCTGTAGACAGCTCATATAGAGGAAAGTGAATTTGCTAACAAGCAATGCAAAGGAGTGCATTGTGGCATGCTAGCACAACAATCAATGAAGCGTGGGCTGATTCAAAATGATATTACTAATATCAGAAGCCTGACCTTACAAGTCTAAATGCTAGAGAAGAAAAACATGCAAATAAATAAATGATATTTCTGTGCAGTCACTGTGTCACAGCTAGAAGATGAAAGGAAGAAAAACCCACGCCTGGAAAAAACTGAGCTAAAGGTCTGTTAGGCGAAGTTTTCCTGTCACTAACACTCTCCTGCCCTCTCAAAACTCTCTCTTTCTCTTGAGTTGCCATCTCTCTTGGACCCCTATTGGTCTTACCGAGCCATGTGATCTGAGCGTTGGGAGGAAGCTGCGGTGACTGGTTTTACCGTGGAAACGTTGAACAAGGTTTCGTTTACTGGAGGCACCCTCCAGCTGGTTGTCTGACCTTTTTTCAGCAGAACATCTGTTTGCACGTGTTTGAATCCAGGTGTGTCTATGAAATCATAATGTGCTCCTTATCTCTGCATTGTCCAGGTGAGGTGGGGTTTTAAATGTTAACGGAGCAACGCCTTTCACTTTGCAGATTCTCACAGTGTTAGATTAAAACCATGAAAAAGGTGTTGCCCTGTTAACATCAAATAATCCACCTGACATTTCTGTAAAATAACATAACATCTTTCTCCAACTCAATCCTTAAGACACTTGATGAAAACTGTAGGAAACATGGTAAATACACCTTTGCATAACTACTTCTGCAGGGCAATATCCATTTATACAGATGGAAATCTGATGAACTGATTTAGGGTGAGTATCTCTTTCAGTCAGATATGACAGCATTGTCCCATCCACGGTTATAACCTACATCCTATTGATCAGTGTCACCAAATGCAGAGATACCATGACATCCACAACAGCCAGTGCCCCTGGAATTGTTGTGTCTTCTGTCCATACCCAGTCCCAGTTTGTGCAGCACATTCCATAAAATATACAGATCTAGGACTGCTAAGTACCAGGAGCGCAAAGCTACAGTATGAGCAGTCTTTTAGGGGTATTTAGGCTGAGGGGTCACAGAGAGAATACGTATACATTAAGACACTTTAAACAGAATATGGTAACCCAGGCATCTGATCAGAAGCACTTTGAACATCTTGAAAACGCTACGTGTCAAGTGAAAAAAGAGTGTTTTTACTCTGGAGAGCGAAAGGGTCAGGTTAAGCTGCCCCGATGATATTATTGTCACTGGGGTTCAACATGGAGAGTACAAAGTTCAGAACATAAAATGACACTGCACTTCACACACACACACTCATACAAACACACACACACACACACATGCACACAAACCCATACAAGTACACACCCATGTGCAAATGCATTCTGAGGGTGTTGTCTGAGAAATCACTTGAGCATGCAGCATCTGCATCGTTAATCATAGATGGGATTTCATCAGATAGTTATCACTTATTCAATGGTAGCACACAAATAAATGCATTTTATATCAATCTCTTATTTTATCCTGAAGAATTTTCGTGTTAATTTAGAGATTCAGAATTTTTTTTTACATTAAAAGTAATGTGCACTGAGCCTTGCAGGTTAGAAGTGTTAACGCCCGCTTTGCTTTGATATGAATGGGAAATCTGTCGGTGCTTCTCTTCTCTGACTCCGTGGGTTATGCGGAAACTCCCCCGGCGCTGGGCTTCATTCTTTTCCATGGAACTCCTCTTCTCAGTCAGCAGTGAGTAAGACTGGTGCACGAGTGTAACTGAACACAGCACTGCGAAAACAAGGTGCTCAGGGGGCTGATAAGGTGACAAAAAGGGGAAGAAAGAAGGAGTCATTTTTGACATGCAAAATTATGATGTGTTTAGAGCAAGACAAAATGTGGACCTTACAAGAAACTAGATAGCGGTGTTTGACTAAGATGCAGAAAAGAGACGATACATTCTGCACCTGCCTCCTGCATCGGTTTATCTCACAAACCAATCATGCAGTTTAACTGTTGACTGACAATTGGTCACAGAGTGACAAGGCATGTGAGTCTGCTTGCTCCTTGCAGTTAAATAAAATGCCTTATGGAAGTTACTGTGAGGAGTCTGCTACTGAGGCCTCTCTCTTCTTTCACCTTGCTTCTTTCTCTCGCTGCATGTTGACATGTAATTTGGTATTTAATGAATGTGTTCTGACATGCGTTTGATTTCTCAGACTTTGTGCATTAGGGAGTTGCCCACGAGACTTCAGTTGAATCTGCTGTGATGCAATGAAAAGACGCTTACCAGAAGTAGTAATTGTGGTTAAAGACAGCAGGTGTTCGTATGCGCGTGTGTGACAGAGAGAGAGAGAGAGAGAGAGAGAGAGAGAGAGAGAGAGAGAGGGTGAGAGAGTGAGTTTGTTGCTAGGCCAGTAGGTCAGCTACATCTGTGAAGTTTCCTGAAAAACAAAGACTTCCATGCTGTGCAGCGAGCAGGTGTGGGAGGGTGCTGGCTACCTGAGACACCCTTTCATGTAGGAATACACCTGACAATCCTCCCTCCCTAACTATCTCACAACACACACACACACACACACACACACATATGTTCATCCAGCTGTTCTGAATCTACTTTTCTGCTGTTGGTCCCAGCTGCCGCATGTGCAGACCACGAGATGAGCCAGGCTTACCGACTTGTTAATTTGAGGCGGTCTCTGTGCTGCAGAGACATATCAATGTACTCCCACTTATGATGTGTCCTTCACCTCCCACACCAGTTCAACACCAGACACCCAGTCCCTGCACCGCAGGGTGGAAGCAATGCACACAGCAAAATCTCCAAACTAAACACTGTGCAGTACAGAACCCCCCACCTTCCCCATCAGGCTAGCTCTGTGCCGCCTGTGCAGTAGCTGTGCTCCACATAGACAGGCTTGCCCGCCATTCACAGCCCCCACGGTTGTGCAAGCTGTTGCAGGAGGCAGCTGGTATACGGGCAGGGAGAGGCCAGGCCCAGCCAGGGCTGCCTTGTGTTGGCACACTATTGTTCCACAGTAACCGTTGGCTTGGTGACCAGCCTGTGGGCCAAAGCCTTTGGTGCCAGGCCTCAAGCCTCAGCTCTACTGTGTAGTTTTCATTTTCTGCCAAATCTGGTGTCATCACTTCTCTTTTTTTACAACTCTGTAAAATGTATGCAAATGGACTGGTTACCTACTGTGCCAAGGCTACAGAAAACTCCCACATTGCATGACTCAGAGATAAAGTTTCAAATATTTATTTCAAAGCACATAATGAGGTCGCTCTACAGTTTCAAAACAGGTTGACACAATGACACATGACTGCTCACTCTCTCTCTCTTTCACAGAAGTCAGAGTGAAGCAGTGAATCAACAGTCTGAAGAGTCTCTGCACTGTAGTGCTGCCAGGACAGTCTCATCTTCTCTTCTCCACGTGCAGAAAACACAAAAAACGTCCCCATTTGCAACGAGGAGCTCGTGTCACCTGCGCCTCAGTTCATGACTTTTATAGCCAGTTCAGTTCTTTTTTCCCCTTCATGCCCCTTGCAGTATTTGACTTTTTTGTTTCCCCTTCACAAAAACGTCCCCAAAACCTTTGTCTCCACAATCCACAGCCTCAAGGGGTCATTGCCACCTTCGTCTCTGGTCCTCGAACGCCCCCCTGGTTCCACTGACCACCACTGAGGTCAGGAGGTTGCAGACGGGGTTCTGCAGAGAATGTCCCAGTTCTCTCTGTGAAGGTCCTCACTGCGTTCAGTTCCAGACTGCTCTCCAGGACATTCAAACGCGCCCCAAGCCAATCCACTTTCATCTGATACCTCCCGCGGGATAATCCAGAGAGTTCCGGAATTTGCCAGGGTGTGATCCACCTGCTCCAGTAGGATGACACCGCAACCAGAGGTTAAGTGTTTTCACCATTTCATCATTATCATTGTCGCCTTCTCTGACCAGACGTCAGGGTTCATCGCTCAGGAAGGGTGATGGTTGGCACCCACTCATACACACTGCGGCTCTCCTCGCAAAACATGGTGAGCGTCTCCAGAGCAGAGCCTTTCCAGGAGTCTGCGTTGGGGCTCTACAAAAGACAAAACAAACCCAGCGATTAGCGTCAGAGCAGATAAGAGGCGCGCGGCAACGTGATCAGCCGGCTGCAGCACGGCAAAAGAATGTATAGACCGGTTAAAGAGACGGTACTTACCGTGACTACAATGCAGTGTGCATCTTTAGCTTCCCCGGACTCCTCGGTGCCGAGGATGTCGGCGAGGCGCTCGATGTCATTCACCCTGACCACGTTGATGTCGTTGTCGAAGCAGAACGCCTGGATGAGGGTGAAGTGAATCTGCAGTGCGATGTCACATTCGTACTCTTCGTCTGAGGCCAGCACGCAGAAAGCCACGCTGTCTGGGTCACTGCATGACAAAAAACGAAAGCAGCGGTTGAGAACTGGCACTTTCAGAATCTTGTAAGAAACTTTAATTGATGAGAAACTGCATGGAAAGACGGTGCACGCGTGCATCACATAGACGGCTTCAGATACTTACACATTCATGACTTGTGCAGACTCGTAGACACCAACTGTTAGACAGTCTTGTTTCTTCGCAGAAACCAAAAGCTCCTCGAGGGCACTGCCAGCGGACTGCATTCTGAAAATAACATGAGGAAGAAAATGTACACTTGTAAATACATTGCTGCAATACGGTTGCTAGAGACGCAAATCTATCTATATTACAGTCATTATCTAACTAAACATGAAACTCGACTGTTATCTAGTTCACGGTGCATAACACCCTCTCCAGAAATATCCATGTATATTCAGTGGAACATGCATTTACCTGTCACTGGCTTCGACGGTGTTGTCCTGTCCACGAAATTCTTCCAGAGTCATAGTTATTATCCAGTTAACGTCAGATACGAGATAAGTCCTTATGCGCTTGACTGTACCGCTCGTCTGTGAGGCGTAAGAGTATTGTCAGCGCATTTATAGTCCGTGAGTGGCGTTTCTCGGCAGTGGGCTGGTGTTCCGCGCCTGCCTCTGCTGATTGGTTCAGAGAACAAAACGAATGCAAATATGCCCCACAGTAATTACAGCGGCGCGTGTCAGCACCCCACGTGGGGGTGGAATCACAAGTGTTCTCTTTGTCATCGTGGTTACCGGGCAGACCCTGGCTTGCCTTTTTAATTGCTTCAAAGAGATTTACAAAAAAAAAACAAGAAGGGGGAAAAAAACTTCAAATATACAGCACGCGGTGGTGGCAATTCCCAATCATTGCACCTGCGATGAGCTGGCTTTAACACTTCGCTCCCTCACAACTTTGATATTTAACTTTTAAAACTTGGCTTGTAATAAACAAAGATGTCCCCGTAACAAAAAAATGCAAAACGTTCTCTTCACCCTTTCACCGATTCACTGTTTCATTGCAAATATTTAATCTCCATCTGTATCACTGTGGTCTCTTTGGGGATTCATAATTAAAAGTTTGGAATCTTTATCTCTTTTTAGCGTTTATCGTTATCTTGTTTTAAGCATACGCACACATACGACCAGAATCACCAGAATGAGCACGGCACACGCCACTGTTTTGCATCTGTAAAGGGGCCCCATAATTGCCAGACTTTGGCGTGTGGCAATTTACGCCCAGGACACTCCGGCCTTGTCATAATAGCTGCCGTGTCCCACCTGCCGCTCGTGCTGTGAGGTGGGGGGTCGGCGTATATGCGCTCTGACCATATCTCTTCGATCTAGCCATCAGTTTTCCGTAACAGCTGCTAGCACGTCTAAGGAGACACGAGCCTGCAAGCCCATCTATAGACAGCATTTTTCTTCCTCTGGCTGTTGAATAATTCAACATTTGTCTGCTCGATTTGTGTCAGTATGTTACCATCATGGCAACGAAGAACGGTCACAAGTGGTTTAAATATGGCTTCATTGAGGACGTGCAGACTCATGATTAAGGGGGCACACGCGCATAATTTGCTAAGTATAGTAAAACCCTAAATATAAAAAGGGCATGCAGAGTGTGACGGTCAAACAAGCCGACTATGCCTGAGGGTTTGCCTTTTTATTTCCTGTCTCTCGAGGAATTTCCTCTTTATTCTATTCCTTGATTAAAAAAAAACAGGCTTTCAGAGGTTTCATTTGTATTTTGTATTTTTTTTATCTGTCGTATTATTATTTCAGCAGGGTTAAAGCAAAAAAAAAAAAAGTACTGATGCCAAGGTTGCAGAAAAGCAAAAAACGTGGTTAAGGCGACACCTGCTGGTGAACAGCAAGCATGGCCCAAATAGCTGGATGACGTGTGGTTGAATGTGAGAAAATGAGTCATGATGAGACGGCTTGTGCCTATTTAAGCCAAGTATCCATTGATTTTGAACATAGACGCCTTGTTCACTACATTGAACTGGAAATCCAGAGGCAACAAACGTGTCACCATAATGGTCACTTACAAAACAGATAACACACTTCAGAGCAAATCCTTTTAGATGCCATTTATTTGATCTGCTCACTCTTAGATGGTTCAGGTATCATCCATTTAAACAGTACATTAAAACGTTGTATGATATGTACTGAAGAAACTTAGATTAAGAACTTTGTTCCACAGAGGTGACCCACCTGCGAATCAAATAGGTGTGCTTTGGGTTACAAAACCTGCTCCTTACCGTGACACTGCAGGTGCTGGCCAACCCTTGCACGTAATACACCATAGGAGACAGGCAATTGAACAACAGTGAGAATCAAGCTCATAGCTCTTTATTCTGCTAGAATAGCTGTCAGGCCTGCTGAGTTCCCTGGCAAAAACCTGAGCGCACACAAATTCACCAGCATTTAATCAATGAATCAATTAAAATGCATTAAAATAATTTCCTGACCCCCAGGGAAAAACGGTCAAGAGAAAACAGTGGAAAAAGAAAACAGACAACAGAACAGGAACATGAGGGCTATAGGGATGAGCATACCCCAGATCAGCTGACTGCTGATCTTCAGAGAGCTGTGGTACCCTGGCAATGAGTGCACCCTCAGAAGATTTTTCATGACAGAAGTGGGGAATATCATGGTACAGCCTTCCAAGGGAGTGTTATTTGTTTTTGTTTTTAGGGGACACCCTAAAACAGGGTAACTTCCAAACCTCATGTTTTCATATATCCATGTATGCAGTTGGATATGTGTTGAAATAGGTTACCATCTTGCTCCAGGATATGACAGTAGTGCCCTACCTGGGACTTCAACGTGCAGCCCTTTAATTCCAGTTCCATGGTTCCTGCCTGCTATGCAACATTACTGCTTTTGTGATGTCCCTAGGTTCCCTGTAATGCTTATCCTTTAGAAGACTCTCAAAGGAAGTGAAAGAGTGGAAGACTTAAGGTATCTTCAAACAGACCACGACAGCCGTTGCACATCTACTGCTTTATGTAAATCTGCTTTTAGCTTTTTATATCACTGGGATATGGCTATATTCTAAATCCCACATATCTGCAAGCATCATATTCTGATTTTGAGAGAGTAGGTTTTTAGTTTAAATAATCTTACAGTGCATACTGTTAAGTTTCTATCCTATAGACACAACTTTTTGAAAAGTATATGGGATGCTGTAGCATACCTCTGGTTACGCGACCACCAACTCAAAGAGACGTGGTTCTGTTGTTCACTGGACGATACCACTGCATGCGTTTTGCAGTAGCCACTGCCATCTAGTGGTGAAAGTCATAATAACCACGGCCATTTCATTTTTTTAGAAGCGTTTCGAAGTAATCGAATTAGAATCGAATTAGAAAGTTGTATGTTGTGGAATCACGACTGAGGGTAACGACATAAATCATTTACTCTTTATGCTCCTTAAAGAATAAAAATATTCCATATTCCTATTGCATGTAGATCACAGGTAGACATGTTCAGACGTCATGGAGAAATGCAATTCCACAATTATAAAGTCAAAATGTTTATTTAACAACATGAATAAGACAGGTACAAATTCTAAGTCAATTCCTTACAGACAGTAATGTTCAGTCGTTTTTGACTTAGAGACCGTTCATGTTTTGTCTACTCACAGCAACATATATCCAACAAAAGATCAACGTCATGTGGATATCTTGAATCTATTCTTCATTCTTACAGAAATTCTTAGCATACATTGCTATTATATGTCCGCAGCTGTCCTCTGTTCAGACCATTTTCCTCTTTTTGCCTCCTCTGTTAAGCCCGGAGGGCGTAACTGCAAAATGTCCACTTGTTCCCTTCTACCATTCGACCTTTTCTGCTTGTTCTTCCGAGAACAGCTCCGCCAAAACTCGTTTCTCATCTCGCCGCCGTGGTACACCAGTCCGCATCCGCAGAAAGGATGGGGAGTCATCCTGGCATGAACCGACCAACGCGTAACCGCAAGGACTCTCTCCGGCCGGTCCTCGCGCTTCCTGGAACTGGAATCCTCTGCAGGAACATCCAGGGATGTGTGGAATTTACGTCATCCTCGTCTTGTTCAGGATGATAATTCCGTCAGGTTTACAGCATCTCAAATGAGAGTTGTAAAGTCCCGGTTCAGCGCTCAGGGAGAGTGATCTCCGGCACCCAGTCATTCAGGCTGCGGCTTTCCTCGCAGAACAGGTGCAGCTTCTCCAGAGCCGGGTCCTCCCACGAACCTTCAGCTGGGTTCTGTTTCAGCACAAGAGGGAAATGAAACATTAGCATCGTTGCCCCAAAAGCAGACTCTGGTCTACTGTAAAAATGTCCAACTCAACTCAAGAATCATTTTACTGGCATAATACATACCGTGATAAGGACGCAGTGCGCATCTTCAAGATCCCCAGCCTTGTCGCCCAAAAGGTCGACAAGTCGCTGCATGTCGTTGACTCTGACGATACTGATGTCGTTGTCGAAGCAGAATGCCTGGATGAGGGTGAAGTGAATCTGCAGTGCGATGTCACATTCGTACTCCTCATCGGTTGCCAGCACGCAGAATGACACGCTGTCAGGATCACTGGAAAATGGAAAAAGAAAACGTTTTAGTGTCTGTTCATGCAACTATAGCGCAGATGAAACGAGCACTAAAGTATTGCGGAGGAAATGCAGGCATCACTGTGAGTTAAGCGTACTTACTCGTTCATAATTTTTGCAGACTCATAGACGCCAATGGTGAGACGGTCCTCCGAGTGAGCCGCCACCAGTGCTTCCTTCAAGGATTTGCCTGGGCTCTGCATCTTGCTGTTACGTAGTGAAGGGGGATATCGACCGATGTGCGGAATCAAGAGCTTTGTATCAACCCAGAGGCAGGTCACAGTCTATATATACGGTCTGCGAGCCAACTGAAGTTTGCAGCGGGAGCTTTGATTGGCTCTGAGAAGACAATGCTTGACCTCTGGTCAGACGCGTGCCCATAGACTAGTCTTTTGGAAATGTGAATAACAGTCATGGTAAATTACAGTAAAGTCTGAACTTTTTTGAAAATGCCGAGGGATAAGGTCAGAGCTGCGGCGCTTTTATTTCTGAATGTTTCGGCTAAAATGGTGGAATAAATACATCTACGAAGCAGAAACAGCATACAGCTGACTTATTACCTCTGAAAAAGTTTTGTATTAAATTTGTGTCTGCCAGTAGGTAAACTCTGTTTTTGATTAATGAATGTGGATGTTTATCAACATTAACACACGCCTAAAATTGCATACATAGAGGAAGATACATACGATGTTACTCCTACAGTTTTGAACCAAGCAAAGAAGTTTATTGCAGCAGGCAGATTGCTCGTGGCACGCGTTGCTGCTTTGCATTTGTAAAGCTTTCTTATTAGACAATAGCCCAACTTCGGCGCGTGGCATCTGGAATGTCTCCTTACTTTTTTTTCCCTAGGGCAATCCGGCTCCATCTGCCGACGTGGGGGTAGGGCAGGGGTTAACTTAAGCCACCTCTGTTTTGAATCTTGATAGATAGCTGCACCTGTACATTTTAATTAGCAGTAGTCCTTCGGTTCTGTCATGCAGTGTTTTCAGTTTAAATTGCAACGTCTATCAACATATGATGAAACAGAGAGATAGAAATAAAAAGTAAAAATACACCGACATTGATAGCAATAACCGCGTGGAATTAAGAAGTGCTGCCTAAGCATGACTACACATTCCAAAGAAGGATAATGTTTTTTATGATGTTGCATTGCATTGGAGATGGTCCAAAATAGATCAAGAGAATGAACATCAATTATTCAATGGCCACAGTTATCGATGCACGAGCAGAACTAAAACTGCGTATTTGTTGTTTTATTTTATTTTATTTTTTTTACTTATACTCCAGGATTTCCAGACAGTGTTATATGTTGCCAGACAATTTATGCAACGCACACGCTGCTAATTTGCATCTGTACAGAGCAGTCAGATGAGGGCAGGGTACGGCATGCGCTTCTGTTCGCTCGGATGGTTCTGCACCCGGACCACCTGTCACCCGTGGCTATTCTTTTTAAAGTGGGGGAAGGGCGCGAGCAGTGTAGTGGCCAGTTTCTTTAGGTCCTCAGATGCGATTGCAGTTCCAATCTTCCTGCACGCGCCACGCAAAGCAAAGAGGTGTATAAAACAAGTTTTCACTTTGAAGACGTTCAGCGGCCCAGCTAAGTATGGCCAGCTGAGAGGTATTGTCCCAACATGTCCGTCACGGAAGCTGTACTGTACAGTACAGTAATCGCCAGCTCTAACTATGCTTATTTCTAGGAAATAAATGTAATCTATCAACACTAAGAGGTCTGTCAAACCTGTGTTTTACCATGACCAATTTCAACACACATGTCTAAAATGAGCATATATAGTGTTAATGTTGATTTAGCCATTGATTGAGGGTGTCTCTGTTAATGTTTTGGTTAGGACTGCTGGTTATCGACGAGATAAACCTAGTGCTGATTTTTTGCACGTGCCTATCAAGAAGGCATTGAACTGATCACAGGGAAAATTCCAGTAACTGTATCCCAAACAAACCACGTTGGAAGATTCTGCATGAGACATGTGTCTGACATGTTATGTGCTATAGGCGACGAAATTACATGAAAGTCTGTTTAGTAAACATTCGTGGGGATTTGCAGTAAGTGTTTGTTTGTGTGCATTGCTTGACTCCGCAGCACACTTATAATAAAACAGTCCTAGCTCCTCCCTGGCATGCGTTTCAATGAATCCCTCACAATGCAGAAGTAGTTGGTCGATTATTTAGTTCAATTTGAATCTTATCGAAGTTTGGTGTGGCACGCGCTGCTCCACATTTGTAAAGACTCGTGAACAATGGGCAGGCATGCAGCAGCATCTGGAGGTCTGGACTATTAGGGTTTTTTTTCTCTCCTCTTCATAGCGACACTTGTCCATCTGCTCCAGGAGGACTATCCATAAAGGTGGGGGATGGTACTGATCTTCATCCACTATCATTAGTATCACCTCTTGCTGTTAGTTAATTTAACATTTTGCAAAGATGATCATGAATGTGGTGTTCTATCGAGCTCGGGGCATCAATATTCCAAACTTATATGTGGGCTGTCACCAGAGTACCTCAAGAATGGCATTCACTGATATTTAAACTTGTGGGGGTAACTACATCTGGAGTTTTCGCTTTGTTTTATTTTTAGTTTTCTTTAGGTTTAAAATGCCACTTTCAACAATCTATTTTATACTTACTAGTTCTTGCCAAGTGGGGGAAAAAGTTCAATTTGCTATAAGATATATACATAAATAAATAAATACAGGGTGTAAATCGCCAACGACCATGGTTTGCTCTATCTTCTGCAGCAGATTGTGCACGGCACACGCTGGTCATTTGCATTTGTAAAGAAGGTCTAATAATAGCTGCGATTTCATACTGGCGCGAGCATAATGGAATCCTTTCAGCCAACTTCTTTACAGAGGACCGCAGCTCCACCTGCCGCGAGCCAGTTTTTTTTTTTTTTGGAAGGGGGATGCCGGGTGGCACGGGGCGCCTTTAACAGCGAATCCTGGTCAGTATAGTATTATTCCGTAATTTACTTCAAGTTTAAAAATGGTACGCTATACCCGACATGTATATAGATGCTTATATTTATATATAGCCTATTACAGAATTTAATGGCTGGATATTATTTACACAGTTACTGGGGTAATTTTCAGTTGTTGCATCCTTGTGGTGTGCATCTGAAAAAGTTCTTTTTAAATTACTGAAAAGTTTGACGTAGGATGCTGAATTAGGTCAAATAGCATAACTTCACTGTTGTGCATGTCGTTAATCAAAAGTTTGGTTTTTCTTTCTGAGCAGAAAAGGTCAGTGCGTAACGGCTAACAAAAGACGTGACGTGTCATCAGGCCTCATCAATCTGCCACGAGCCAGGGTGACAATACTATTAGCATACCAATACAATGCTCAAGCAGCCAATGAGGTGCCAGTACATTCATAACGACGAGGGACACCAAGGTATAAAAAGGCAGCCTGAAGCAAGGGTACTCGCAGAGCTTTCGGAGTTATCCGACTTTCGACAAACTGAGAAACTCGGAGGACCATTAATCGCTATCATCATGACTTTCGAAGAAGTCCTCGTGCAGAAAACCGCCGGGGGAGTTCAATCCACGGGCAAGGCGCTGGAAGAAGTTTTGATTTCTGCTAAAAACAACGAATGCCTCACCATTGGAGTCCACGAGTCTGCTAAAGTTATGAGTGTGTAAGTATTTCCCCCATAAACGAGCAACCAGAGATTTAGATTATTTAGTTTATTATTCAATTTGAATATGAGTGTATTTGTATACTAACATTGTCTTTCATTTTAATTTTTCCAGTGATCCTGACAGCGTGTCATTCTGCGTGCTGGCAACCGATGAGGAGTACGAATGTGACATCGCACTGCAGATTCACTTCACCCTCATCCAGGCATTCTGCTTCGACAACGACATCAGTATCGTCAGAGTCAACGACATGCAGCGACTTGTCGACCTTTTGGGCGACAAGGCTGGGGATCTTGAAGATGCGCACTGCGTCCTTATCACGGTATGTATTATGCCAGTAAAATGATTCTTGAGTTGAGTTGGACATTTTTACAGTAGACCAGAGTCTGCTTTTGGGGCAACGATGCTAATGTTTCATTTCCCTCTTGTGCTGAAACAGAACCCAGCTGAAGGTTCGTGGGAGGACCCGGCTCTGGAGAAGCTGCACCTGTTCTGCGAGGAAAGCCGCAGCCTGAATGACTGGGTGCCGGAGATCACTCTCCCTGAGCGCTGAACCGGGACTTTACAACTCTCATTTGAGATGCTGTAAACCTGACGGAATTATCATCCTGAACAAGACGAGGATGACGTAAATTCCACACATCCCTGGATGTTCCTGCAGAGGATTCCAGTTCCAGGAAGCGCGAGGACCGGCCGGAGAGAGTCCTTGCGGTTACGCGTTGGTCGGTTCATGCCAGGATGACTCCCCATCCTTTCTGCGGATGCGGACTGGTGTACCACGGCGGCGAGATGAGAAACGTGTTTGACTCCTGTGGTTAAAGGGAGTAAACGTCGTTTGGAGAGGCGGTGTTGAAGAGTAAGGTGTTGAAGAGGAGTTTCTGAACTTTATTTAATGGACAGTTGTTCTTACAAGTTGTAGCACTCGGTAGTAATCATGACTGTTTTACACAAAATATCTGGTCTTCTGGAAAAAACTTATATCTCGAAGTATTACAATAAAAACGTTAAATTAATTTATTTGTCACTTGTTCATGTGTGTTTCATGGTCGATTTTATTTCACATCTGGCCAACCAAACAGGAGTATTTGATGTAGGGAAGCACAACGTACACGTAACACAACCGTGATTGCACTCACTTTGCTTTGTTTTTAAAACATACAACAAAAATGTTTCGTTGCAAGTTTGTGGACGTCTGCGAAACTTGCATTAATTTGCATCGTAACTAGACGCCGCGTTCCGTCTGCAGCACGCCACTCACCTCACTGATCTGCATGTGTATGGCGCGAGCACAATGGTTGGGTTCTGCCCCGTGACACCTCGGGGAGCGTAGACAAGGGGTCCCTTTATCAGCCAGATGTCTGCGCAGCGACTCTGCGCCATCTGCCACGTTCACCATGGGGAAGGGGGGCACGCCGTGTTGTCATATGGTGTCCGTCCAGCTGGCTGTATTGTTTCCTAGGGGCCCTCCAGTCTCCTGCTGACAGAATTTTGTCAGCATTCAGAGAGATTCAAGAATAACATTTACGGTGTTTTGAACTAGACTGATCCGATTACATTTTACCGACTGCATTATCTTTGGACATGGTTTCACAGTAGTCTAAAACCTTAAATACATATGGGGAAACTTCACTGCAAACTTTGCCCAGCGAATGATGAATGAACTTATAAGCAGAGCAATTCATTTTTCAAGACTGTGGTTTAAAGAAGAAAGCCATAAAGTCTGAGGTGTTCGATTAATATTCAATAAACAAGAATCATAGCAAAACACAACACATATGGTTTTTGTTGATTATATTTTTATAATGTCATTTAAAATGAAAGAGAACAAGAAAATACAATCTATAAAAACTAACAGAAGGCATGTCAACATGTGCCATTTACATATATATATATTTAAAAAAAACATTAATGAGCAGTATTACAATAAGACTGATAAAAATGAGAAGGTGTAATCATTCCAGGCAATTTAAAACAACAGGAACACCACTGTATCTGTTACATGTCACATACAGCATGTCTGCGCGACAGGCCGGAGGGTACGATAATGTCGAAAAACTGCATAAAATCATAATGACAAAAATGCTTCACTGCCATGACAGATCATAACATTTTCATCAGTATTTACATAGATATATATTACATTCAGACTACATCATAAAACAGACAGTACAGTGCATTTCCATATCTACAAGAACAGAGAGGTTTTCAAAAGGGGTTCTGTTAGGGTCTGGAATCAAGGAGCAGATTCACAAAAGACCCAACAATCATATTCTTTGGAAACTCATGTGAACTGAACAGTGTTATCTGAACTGCATTTTCATTAATACTTACATTTAATTTTTTTGATTCGGTAATTAACCTTTCATAACTGACACTTGCAGGGAAAATGTTTACTGGATATTTGTCAGGTACAAGTTTTACATACCACTTAGAATCCATTAATGTGATGTTTCTGTCCTCTTTTGAAAGCAACCCATTCATAGACTTAACTATAAAATATTTTACAGTCATTGAAGCTTCACAGAACACAAAATCAAGAAGCCACAGATGATTCGGTAAAAAAGGAAAGAATGCACAATTTACTACAATCATAAAGAAACACACATGATAGCCTGACTAAAGCGCCATGAACACCCTTGCTACAAGGGAAAATGAAACTGGCATAATTTCTAAAAGGCAAGTGTTGCACTGCTTGGACAGAAAAACGAGGAATCACAAGCCCAGCCAGTACTTTTTCTTATACCATATACATTATACTTTTTACTTCATACCCATACAGTAGGTGCAATGTAATTTGTCCTTCAGCCAATATACTCTATATACTTCCAAGGGTATGGAAAAATGGAATTAACATTATCAATCAGAAGGAGGCTCTGAATGAACAAAAAAAGATATTGACAAAGTGCGAACACAAGACTAATAAGTCCACCAGAATAAGACGGTAACATCAGTAAACATCTATTCAAGAATGTGTTCACCCATTCACCCCCGACCCCACCCACTCCAATATATACACATGGCCTACTGCCAAAACTTTTACAATACACCTCCCTTACAAGGATCCCTTTTTCTTTTTTTTTTTTTAGCTTTACATTTCATCAGATCGGTGCTGCTGAATTATGACGGAGGTTGGTTTCCGGTCGATCCAGTTCTCCTTTGTTCCGGTCACCTGGTAGTCCACCGGTGGTACCGATGGATCCCGCCGGCCCTCGGGACCAGCCGCAATAGAATTCAGCTCTGTGTTGGCAGGGTTTGGGAAGTCGGAGGACGAGTTGCTGTTGACTCCAGATTCGGACTCCGGCCGCTCCACTCTCTGATAGTCAGGGGTGTGGTTCTGACCGCTTGAGAGCATGGCTTTGCTATTTTCCACCTTGGCCACCAAGAGGAGCTCGTCTTCATCAACTACCTCCATGGAAGAGAGCCTTTCTACATTTTCTGGGATGGAACGAAGGGTTCTTGACAGCACTACACAGACAAAAAAACAAAACAAAAATTGTCTCATTTATCTACTGAATATCATAATTACATACAATACAGTGCAATATTATTCTTCAATTTATCCTATACCTCTGAAATACCATCATTATATAAATATAGTATACTCCTGTTGTTGTCAACAGCTTCACATGAAAATATTTACTGCAAGGTAGAACTAACATATTCCAATTCCCCTCCTTTTAGCATATATGATAAAAACTGAATGGAAGTGGGTTTTTGTTTTTATGTTGTAAACATATAAATGCAAACTGGAGCAGCATGGGGTTGGGGGGTAACAATACAACACATTTCACACAGCTCATCCCAGTCCTTTGAATCTCCACTCTATGCAATGCATTGTGGGAAGACAAAGAAACAGTCACATTAGTTCTGGTCCAGTAGCAGGGTTGCCAGTTCCAACTACAGACTTAATGCCAAATTGTTGTCGACCTGAAACCAAAGGAACAAAAACTGATGTCTCAGAATTCTAGCATGAATTTTCCATTCCTCCTGCCTTTATCACTGCTTTTCTATAAAACCGTACTGTGCCAGTACCTAAAAATATCAAAAGCAAACACCCATCAATGACAATAAAAATCCCTGGACATAAATTGAAATTGGTTAATGGATTGGTCACAACTGAAGTTGGGATCATAATGTACTTACAGAAAAAATGTATTTTTTATACTCCTGTTGAGTCAGACAGGGACGATTCTGCATGTCTGGCAACCCAAAGAAGATACTGAAAGGAAAGATGGTGAAGGGTGCCAGATGTTCCTCCATTCAGGAGAGAATAAAGGGGGCAGTACTCACCTCCCGAGGGGGTGTAAACATCCTTCTGACTCCTGCTGCTCCCAAAGGGGTTCACCGAGGGGAAGATGATCAGACAGAAGGACAGGAGGAACACCTGGAGCACAAAGTAACCACAAAACATAACCTGTAAACTATCTGCACTCCTGAGCAGAGACAGACTGTGTAAATATGTGTGTGTATGTGTGTGTGTGTGTGCGTGTGCGTGTGTGTGTGTGTGTGTGTGTGTGTGTGTGTGTGTGTCAGGACAGGAGGACTTGTGAAGGAGGTTGGGGGAGGTGTTGGTATGCTAAGGGAGGGGTTTGGGGGTGTTGTTACTATTGCAGGGTAGGCGGGACGTGTGTCTTACCATGACACAGGTGCTGGTGGTGGTGGTCTTCATGGTGGTCAGTTTCATCAGAGCCTGCAGCTTCCTAAGCTGCTCAATCAGAGACCTGAAACCAGGAAGAGATGCTATAACCCATTTCCACCTGTACCAAACACAGACCTGAAACCAGGATATCAAACCCTGGCATGATATCAGGAAGACAAATCCTCAGAGATCATTTCTGTTTAAAACTAGGAAGAAGCGACTGCTTGCAATCACTCAACCTCTTAATTTTAACGGCAGACCTCGAGTAACAGCTGATCACACTTGTGATCCAAGCTGCTGCTCCAAATGGACCATTAAAACCATGTACCTAGCCATTTAGTAGTCATCTTCTCTTGCAGTCTAGAGGAAACAGTGGTGAACGTAGTGAGTGCATTAATAACTGCCACTCATTTTCACCATACACAGCACAACAGGCATTACTCATAACAACAACAATAAGGATTAAAGTCATATAGACAGTCTTACATGTTTTCTTTCTGCAGCATTTGGACCTTCTTTTGTAGTTCCTGGTTATGTGCAGTGCAGACCGCCACCCTGAGAGAAAACACAGCAGAGCGTCAGTCAATCTAGCAATCAATCAATCTATCAACCAATCAACTAGCTCCTTCTAGAACTCCGTTGTGCTCCACAGAAGAAAAGGCATACGTTTGTATACTCACTCTCAACTCACTGGAAAGTCAGCAACACCTGCTGCCTCAGCTCTCCTCTCTCCCTTAGTCTGGTGAATCTTTGTGTCTCATATAGCCGATTCTACAAGCCCAGCAATGCAGTCTCCCTCTCACTCTCTCTTTCTATCTCCATCTGTCTCTCACTCTCTCTCACTCTTTCTTTCTCTCTGCCTCTCTCTCTTACCTGTTCTCCAGGCCATCCACATACACCTTCTTCTTCTTCCGGCTCTCCTGAGCAGACTGCTTGTTCCTAATCTTTCTTCTCACCCTCTTCAGAGTCCTCTCCTCGGCCTGAAATGGACAGGGTCATCCAGTCATTCAGTCTACAATACTCCAGTAAGTTAATTACCATATTCAGGTATTTTTAAGTGTTTCTACCCCAATTCTACCCTATTGGCTACTAATTCATGTGGTCTGACCAGGGTTAATCTAGGGTTTCTGCTAAAATAAAGGAGGAGAAACACTCACCTTTGTTAGGGGCAAGTGTGATGGTATGGATACACCCTCTTTAGCAAGAAGTCTTCTTTCTTCATCTGTCAAAATTATTTCCTGGAACTGGAATTGGAACTGAGGAAATAAACAATATTTAGTTAACAGCTCTATATTAAGTGAACATCTTAACTAACTAGGCAGAATATGGGCTTGACTTTAAAATTTTATTTGACACCCTTTACAACCACTCAGCCCTTTGATTTAAAATGGGATCAGAGTTAACCAGAAGCCCCATGTCTCACTGACCTGCACATTTGTGATGTGTTTAAGAGCACACAGATCTAAACTGCACATACCAGCCAGCCCACTACCAAAAAACAACACTAGATGGCAACAAAGTGCAGCCCCTGAATTTTCTTCCTTACAACTGTCTTGTTCATAACTAATGTGCACTTACAACTGTTTCTAATTGGAGATAAAATGAAGAGCTCAGTATCTGTCCAGTTGACAAAAATTTGAGCTTGGCCATTTTAAGGAGTACTATACATGGCAAAATATAAGGTACCTGGTTGGCTTTGTTGCATTGTGATGGTTCCTCCATGGCAAGAGTGCAGGGGACTTCATTAGACTGGTCCTGCATCACCTCTGTGCTGTCCCAGTCATCTTATTGTAGAGGAAAAAGCAGCATAATTAAAAATATGCACACCCACATACATATTTATAAATGTATATCTAAATCTACATCTAACATTATAACATGCACTTGAACACACAGACACACATATATATATGAAATATGAGAAATAATAATCAGTTCCCTTCCCTTTCACATTCCCGCAAGACATATTTTAATGCCCCTACAAAGTTAACGGCTTGACAAGAGTTCAGTTCAGCTGGAAAGATTCAAGAGTCAGAGTCCTTCAAATTCCTGGTTCGCCTGCACCCGTACCCAGATCGATGAAGACATCAGTGTCAGGCTTCTCCGACCTCACACTCTCCAGAATGTCACCCTCTTGCTGACGGAAGTAGCAGTGGTCTGTCTGCACCGCCTCTGCAACCGCCTCCATCACCTCTGCCTGGGTGTCGGGAAGAGAGGCAGGGCTGGTGGCGGAGTCTGCGGCCTCCGGGCTGGGGGCGGGGTCTGTGTCGCTCTGGCAGGGGTTGTTGTGGCTGTCGTCCGAGATCCCGCTGTCGCTACCCAGCGGAGAGTGGGACAGATAGGGGACGCAGTCATCCTCCCCTAGCAGGCTGGACAGGAAGTCCTCGGTGTCCACGCCATTCAGCATCTGGAAGAGAGGCAAAGCAGCAGGAACTCAGACACTGACATCCAGACAAAGAGTCTCTGTATCAACGCTCAGGAAAACTCCAAATGACTGATCCCTCTGAGAGGATTCCTGCTGCGTTTCTAACACTAAAGAGGTGACTCTCTGAGGACCCCACTGGGCAATATTGCATAAGCCATGCTCCACCAGTTCCGCCCTGGTCATCTGGCCTTAAATAAACACGTCTGTCTACACACTCATCCACATACATGCTCACCCTATCACACATTCATTCACACACACCACTCTTGCCTTAAAACACACTCATTCACACGTTCTACTCACACATCCAAGGAAAGAGAATAACATAAAAATATGGGAGTTTTATATAAGAAAAGTGCGACACCAGCAACAAGGACATTAGTGCTAGGGAAAAGGAGCATCTGGGTTCAGGGAACCAAGATGCAGACTGAGGAGGTCAGTTTTCACAGGAGGAGTATCACTCAACACACACCCAAACACTTTCACTTTCTCTCTCTCCCTCTCCCTCCCCGAAAGGCTGTATACTCCAGTCATGTTTGGTTTTCACCATAGTAGCACCATATGAGAACTGCAACAGTCTATAAAAATGGTTTGTTAAGAGTACATTTGAAATGCTTAAGAACAGCTTAGCAACACGTTGGTGGAAAAAAAAAATAAAATCAACTGCGGTTTCCTCTAGAGCTCTGACTTCCTCAAAGCTCCTGACTACCACACAACAGAATAAAAGAAGCGCAGCAACGTGCAAACCTCCACTACCCGTAACCGTTTTCAAAGCAGTCGTTAAAATCGAATTATTTCTTCTCTGTCCAAAAGCCAATCGTTTCATCACTATTCCTTATAAATCCATAAATCCGCACAATAAACCTTTTCTAAACAACCTGCTCAAAGACAGATACACAAGGAGTATCACGTGACCTTCGCCGGACCAATCAGTTGAGAATGCACTCAAAGGCAAATATAATTCGCATACTTTCACTAATTCGCATACTTTCACTCTTTCGCTGACACGTAACCAGAATCTGTTACTTGCAGCAGAATTACATTTATGGAAGGCAAATATAATTTACATTTACTGTTTTGACTGTGAAATGATTTGTTTCAATTTGCGTATAAGGTGATTTTTTTAGATAAAATCTTCTGTTAAATGTGTTTATACCCGAATACGTGAAAAGTGAAAATGAAGGTTCAGGTGCTTCAGGAGGATGTACTCACATCCTGCTCAGAAAACCAGTCCTCCATCAACGCGTTTCCGTCGGAGAAAAAGGGGTCTTCCGTGTTACCATCCTGAAAGAGCATTCCCAAAAGATCTGCTCCGTCCAGCTCCGGGACATCGTCGGTGACAGACATCTGCAACGCATGGGGTTATCTGCTTAATCTCCTGTTTCACACCTCGCCGCACAGTTTAAGTGAATATTTTCAATGATTATAATGATTCCGACTAAAAGGTTCTGCAGCGGCTACGCACAGCTAAGTGCGAATAAGTAATTTAGACGTTGTTTTTTGGCTAGCTTGTTCGTCTTGTCGTTGAATGTTAGCTTCATATCTCTAGAGCTGCCTAGCTAGCTACAGTGCACATTGCGTCAGCCCTTAAAAACACCCCGCCCACTTTCCTGACAGTCACATGAAAACAACGCATCGAGTGAGAGAACAGTGACATTAAAAATCTTGAAAATGCGTCCTTCTATTCAGCTATCTACCCTTTAATACCTCAGAACTATATCATATAGTTTACATAATCTAAATGTTTCATTGTATCTATACATTTTAAGTCTGTTATGTCCGGTGGCAATCCTCCCCTGTATGCATTGCAATTTAATACGTGGCTAATGTGGCTATCTAGCCAGCTAACCTTGTAAATTAACAAGATAACCACTTGCCACCACGTCAGCTTTGATTACCATGTAGAGTCTAGTCTGCTGACAAGACGTTTATCCATGCAGCTGCTGCGCAAGCAATGAAAAACACAGTCTACAATGCACTAACTTAGCTTATCTGTCAGTTAGCAAGTTAGCCATCTTGCTTCCTACAGGCGATAATGGATAAGATGGGTTACTTGTCAGATCTAATTTGGCATATCGGATAGCTTGCTAGCTGAATAAACGAGGACCCCTGAACTAGCTAACCCAAAGCTAATGATCTAGTTAACGATAAAATAATAACTATATGGTACAGATATTAATATGTGATGATCCCTTACCCTTTTTTTCTGAATCTTGCAGTGCCACGAATAACAATCACATGCGTAGACACTAACAGTCTGTGGATATTTTTCTGTGTGGAAAACGTCAGTGGCTACCCAGATCCTCTTCCTGATGAAATCACCTTCCAACAAGACAGAAATTACGTCACCTCGTAAAGACAAGTCAGCAAACGTACGGCTGCGTACGTGCTCTTCTGGGAGATGTAGTTTTTTGCTGCTTTCCGATCGAAGTGAGGAAGCGGAGTTTCGTTTATCTCGAAGCCACAATCTCTACACTGAATTACAACGTTATGTATGGCTTTAAAACCGCGAAATTGCTTAACAGAGTAAAACACACACATACACCGTTTGGAAGTAATTTTGCTTTCCTCCCAGAAATTAAATCAAGCTATGTTCTTGTTGAAGAACATTGTAAGGCTTAAAGCCTGTTCGTTTTGTGTGTAGTGTTAGCTGTCACAATGTAGACTTTATTTTAAAGCCCAGTTTTATTTAAATTGAATCTCAGGGAAATTGAGAACACCAGTCCAAAGGCTTGCCTACTCTCACGCACTCACCGTGACTCAAACGTTTATTGAGACTGTGATGGAAACCTTAATCAAAGCCTCAATGCTCTGGTAAATGCGTTAAAATTGGCAACCGTCCTATGTAAAGTACCGAACCACCTATTTATCCACTGGAGACGAATAATCCAATAGATAAAATGTATAGGTTTTGGAATTACATTTTTTAAAATTTACTGCAGAAGCAAAAGCTCCCCTTTCACACTCACACAGTTCAGTGGATCAGGATTAGTTCAACTCAGTTTCTTTAAAAGCTGCCTAGTGACGCTATATCTCGTCTATAGTCCATCCAGCGAGGCTTTGCCTTTTCTTCTGAACATGATATCAGTTAATTTCACCGTCCAATATCGCAGATCATCTCATCAGTTCTTTATTTCTTTCACAATGTACACATCAAGTTCAGCAACAAGGTCAAAGCAGATTTAATATTTTGATATTTTATTATTTCAACAATGAAGATTAGGACACACAGCATCATCTGATAGTCTTGTACTGAAGTCCACAAAAACACAATGTAAAAAGTGGGGTGGCCCCCCTGAAAGGTGTTCATATCACCATGAGAGTTCATCAAAATCAGTAAATCAGTGCATTTTTTACTTTTACTAACAAACAAGAACAATATGTACAGTAGGCCATGGAGAGAAATCACTCTTTAATATGAAGCGTGAAGCTTCCTTCCTCATTCTCACAGAGAGATAAATAAAGCTTTTTCAAAAAAAAAAAAACTCTAAGAACCACCCTGATATGGGCGGCGGTGGGCAGTTACAGGATGGTGCAGAGTTTGGAGGTGTGGCGCAGGCTTCGGTAGGCCCGTAGCCGGTCCTTCTTGGGGTCTACGACAGCCTGCGTGACCACGGGCATGCTCTCCATGGCTCGGCGCTTGTGGGCGCGGTGGAGGAGGATGCGGTAGACCCCAGTGATGGAACTGCGGCAGTCCTTGCCCTGGTTGTTGCGGATGTGCTCGGCCGTGATGCCCAGCGCCTCCAGGGCGGTCTTCACCTCCACCTCGTCCTCGTCCAGCTCGCCGGGCTCCGACTCGGCCAGGTAGAGCGGGTCCAAGCGGAAGGGCTCCATGGCCCGGGGGAACTCCACGGGCAGCAGCCACTCGCAGCCCATCATCTGGTCCAGGGTGCAGCGGTCGGCGGGCACCGGCTGCAGGATGCCACGGATCAGCCGCTGGCACGGCTCGGGCACGAACGGCGGCACCAAGTAGGTGCCCTCCAGGATGCAGCGCTTCAGCTTGGCCACCGTGTCGGCGCGGAACGGCATGGTGCCCGTCACCATGAAGAAGAGCATGATGCCTAGCGCCCAGATGTCCACGTAGGCCCCCACGTAGTGCTCGTCCCGGAAGAGCTCCGGCGCCGCGTAGGGGGGCGAGCCGCAGAAGGTGTTGAGGGTCTCGTCCCGGCGGCTGACGGTGCTGAAGCCGAAATCACCCACCTTCACGCAGGTGCTGCAGGTGTAAAACACGTTCTCTGCCTTCAGGTCCCGGTGGATGATGTTGTTGTCATGCTGTGGGGGAGTGCAGATTGAAACCTTGTCAAAATTCCTCCTTTCATAGGTTACACACAGTCATACTTTTACCATGTTAACTTTGAACAGGAGACTCTGTTTACTGATAAAATCATTTCATACTGATATTGTAGTTGTGATCCTCTTCACCTACAAGCCTTTATTATTGGCAGAGTACAGTATTAGTGTATGCAGGTGACATTTCACATTTTATCATATACTGTACTTTTTCTTGGACATCAGTTCAACTAAAAGTTGAGCGAGTAATTAGTTGTAGGGGTGAAACGTGATTCAGGCCACATTAATTGAGGCCTTGCTCTTTTCTCACCCTTACGTCACTGCTCTGTTATCTGTGCGACTTCTGACGCAGTGCCAACCTAGAGGAGGGCTAAACGGGGATAAATCCCAAGTGCATCATGGGATTTTATTTCGAAGTGCTGAATGACCAGCACGCTTGGCAAAGATTAAGAACCAGCAGCCATGCTAATTAAATGGCCAATCTGCATTATTAATCGCCTTATTTCTTTGGGAGGCGTGGGCCAGGTCAAATCGAGGCAGCCAAGTCTCCACTAATTCTAATTGCTTTCCTATGACCTACATTGTGGAAGCCATCCAAAGCCCTGGAGGCTTACTTCCCAGCAAAGGCAATCACTGGCCTGCTTCCCCAAAGGCTTGCAGAAAACTCTTACAGCCTCATTTAGGAAGTTTCATTAGAGTTTTTAATGTTGGAATTTCAAGCTATTTCAAGTATAAATTTGCCATGTTGCGTAGGACAGGTGTGGATACTTAGGGGTGAATGGATGATTAGATCTACTGCATCATCCTGGAACTGTGGCAAAACCATGCAAAGGACACAGGCCACCACCCACTTTGACAAGATCTGATGAGATCCTGCCTTGTTTAGTTTCTAAACCCAGCCAAACCCTGTAGTTACTTTCAGCCCGACTCCAAATGAAACTGGGTATGACTTGTAAAAAGATACAGAAGATCAGATCAGATCGATTCACATCCTCCTGGTCCATCTGCAGTGTTGCTAGATATAAATGATCAAACACACCCCTGGACTCAGACAACATCCGTTTTTAATTCTGACTCACACATAAACAGGGGCATTATTTTTCAACCTGACTCTAAAAGTGACTGGCCCAGTTGTATAATGTGTTGTCCATCAGGACGTAGCCATGACATTGAAGGACAGGAGGTCGAGGGGGAAGGGAACTGACCATGTGCTTGACAGCAGAAAGGATCTGAGAGAAAACGATCTTGCTGTCAATATCGGACAGCTTGCCCTCGGTGGTGATCTTAGTGTAGAGCTCCCCTCCCCCAGCGTACTCCATCACCAGATGCAGGCGGGACAGCGTCTCCACCACCTCGTACAGTCGGATGATGTTAGGGTGGTGCAGGCGTTCCATGCTGGAGATCTCCCTGGAGAGCAGCCGCTGGGTCTTCTGGTCCAGCTTGGTCTTATCCAGGATCTTAATCGCCACTTTGTCTGAGGGTGGGGGAAGAGGACAGACACACAGGACAGGATTTAGTGAAATAAATCACAAGGATTTCCTTCTGGCTTTCACACTGAAGCTAAAAGTGGATGCTTTTGGCCTGGGTGGATGATGGTGACCCACTAGAAAGGAGAACTGAGCTCTCAAACACAGGGTAAAGCTCCAAATGGGACAGTTGTTGTATCCTCAAACAATTTACTTAACCTGAACCTGTTTCTGCAAAACACCCAGCTGAATAAGTGAATAGCACCTTATGTTTTTCATTTTTAAACCTTATTATTAATTTTATATTATTAGACCGTGCTTTAACAAATAAAAAGTTATTGATTGTAACAATTACATGAAAAATGTAACATGGATAGCAGTACCTGCATAATAATAATAATAATAATAATAATAATAATAATAATAATAATAATAATAAGCTTGTTCCTGTTTTGTCTCAGCTTCTAGTTGTTTACCATTATGTAATTATTTGGGTGGGTAGTCCCCTCACCTGGTGTTCCAGGTGTAAATAGCTTGCTAATTGAAAGGAGATTCAGAATCCCCAGGTACATGGGCTTGCCCATCGCTGGAAAAAGTGAACACTGACGAGACTGGAGCTGTGCATGGTCCTCTAGAGAAAGGAGTTGAGAGAAATGCCTCTTTCCCCTGTTTTAACCTGCTTAAAAATTTAATCTCTAGATATGTTGATGTATTTTATAGCCCACAGTAGTGCAGGTTGGTTCTGCTAGATATCCACACCATCAGAGTTCCCAAAAATGCTGTATTTTACCCCATATCAGACATCCCGCTTCTTTTTTGTCTCAGAAACCAGCCAAATGTCTGTTTTAAATATATACATAACATTCCATAAAGTGAGTCACATTAACCCCAGCTCTGGAGCAGTATTAAGAGGAGACGGAGGGATGCTTCCACATTGGGTGTCAGACTAAAGTGCTGAATTACAGTCTCTTTTCACTTTTCGTCTCCTCTTTCCATGACAGCGTCAGGATGGCTGCACCTTTCGCTCACTTCCGCAGCACCGCCAATGCACTTTCCCTGAGCCGGTGGTAATCCAGCCGTCTCCAAAGACACATGAAACCACTAATGTACCCATGTCTTTCCAGGGCAGAGTCCCATGTCACCTTTACCCTGCCTATTAGTAGCAGATTACCTCATGAAAATGCACAGATGGGACATTTAGTCCCATAAGCTTTGTTGATATCATAGCAAAACGTAATGCCAGAAAATAGAAGCCATTCAATGAATGATTAGAACTGAAGGATGCAAAGTGTGGAATGTTGCGGTGTGGTGAATCTTCCTGATTTTTATCTTAGATTATATTCATCTCATGACTGTTTATGAATTTTGATATTCAACTGTGACTTTATTGGTAGCATCTTAAATGAAGAACACTTCCATCAACCTGCCAAAAATTCAAATTGCTCTCTTTTCTGACCGTGATGCAACCTTTGTTCCTCATTTGTTTGATGGTTATTTTGATGTTTTGATGCTGTTGATGAGCAATGACAGGTACCTCTAGTGAGGGCGTGAACGCCCAGCTTGACATGGGAGAAGTTGCCACACCCAATCTCGCCCCGGATCTTGTAGAAGCCAATTCGCCGGCCGACCGTCAGCTCGCGGACCATCTTCTCGTCCTGGCACATGTCCAAGTTGAGCTTCTCCAGCGGCGTGAGCCGGCGCGGGGCCGCGCCCTCGTCGTCGGTGCAGATGTCGGAGCTGTCCTGCCGGCTCCAGCGGGCATAACGCTGGCTGCCGGGACGGGGCCTTCATTCCCCAAGGCGGGCCCCACATTCTCGAGGGCGGGCCTCACGTTGTCCAGGACGGGACCCACGCTATCAAGGGCGGGACTAATGTTTTCCAGGGTGGGCCCCACGCTGTCGAGGGCAGGCCCTACGCTCTCAAGAGCGCCCCCGCATTTTCCAGAACGGGCCCCACATTTTCTGGGGCGGGGCCCACATCCCTCTGGTCGGTGCCCCCGCTCGGATACACGGCTGTCATCTCGTTGAGGGGCACAGGGGGCTTAGCTCATGGCATCTGTGATTGGGGGCTACCTAAAGGACACATATATAGGCCAGAAATCAGAAATAAGGTTCTCCCCCTACACAGCTGAAGGCCTAGCATGCCTCAGTTATCTTTCAGTATAATATACAGAAATTAACAAACCAAACCTTCAATGCCTATTCCAAAACAATGCCAATTCACAAAAGGACCCAAGAGTACAGTTAATCCAACTTTTTTTGTAAGTCATTCCATTTAAGGACATCTGTCATATAACTAAATGTAATATATGTGCAACAAATGCAACACCAATTATAACTATAACTGCATAATGCATAGTCAACAACCAATTATCATTCAGCTTTGTTCCAGAAGTGAACACACAGCCAGCTCCAGCCAACATGCAGCACCCAAATCACAAGATTCCTTTTCCCCCCATTGAGAAGTTATCAGTAATCTGGTAATTATGCATAATGATTACATGGTTCATCAGACAGGACTTCTCTACAGACATAAATTAGACACCAGACACATCTGCAAACTTTACAGACAAAGCTGTAGAAATGGCCTGCCAAAACGTCCTCCATCAGACAATTAAATGTTTCCTTCAGAGCCAACAAATAGCCGGTCTCACCTTCACTCGTTTCTGCCATGCAGGACTGCATCCTTCCGAAAGTCCCCTCTGATTCGGAAGAACCAAAGTTCTGCCAGCATCTCAGGATCCAAATCAGGCTCTTTTTCGGCAATGGTGGGGATTGGTGCTGTGACTGGTTTTCTGTCTGAACCAAATTTGGTGTAATGAAGGCCAAGAGTAGATGAAGTTGCTTAACCAAACAAACTAGCCTGCCTCCTCTCTGTCTCCTCAATGACTGGATTCAGCTGGCATTTCTTTGTCTCTTGATAACAAGACTGTTGCTGTTTATGCTCATTCTAAATCCATTGCTTTGTAAATGCTGCATTATTATGGACATGCCTAGAAGACACATTTGAATTTGAATTTGAATTTATGTCCAGGATGAAGCTGGATGAGAAGGATGGAGCAAACAGACAGGAACAGTCAGAGAAGGTTGTTGCTCTCCCCAGACAAAGCAGGAATGACTTTGTCCACTTCTTGCCCACGCTTTGTGTCTCATGTACTTGCTCCAAGTCAAACCCGTGGCCAGACCCAACCTCTTCGTTCCCACAGAAAACCTGACTGAGAGTACTACACTGAACAGCAGGTTGTTTTAGTCTCTCTCTCTCTCTCTCTCTCACTCACTCACTCACTCTTCCAGGGGACTCCCTGCTGTTAAGATTAACAGTCTGTGACTACAGATCCTAATCCCTGCCTTATTTAGAGTTCCCAAAACTGAAGATGCACTCTCCTGAGTCTTGAGTGGAATATTCACTATATTGTACCTACAAGAGAAACAAAGGAACATGGAGACAGAGATCAGACAATGCTCTTGTAAAATGATGCTCAGGACACACTGAGTGGAGAAAGAATGCAAAAGCTCTGCCATGCTCATTTAGCAATTAACTCCCTCTCACCTGCTATAACATGCTATCACAGGAAAGTCAGGACACGTGTCGAGGTGGTTGGGTTTTTGTGCTCTGTTTGTACATACAGCAATGCTTTCCTAAACTGGGTTTGTGTGTGTGTTTATGTGTTTCAGGGGGTGATCAGGACCATCTTTGTGAGGAGAAATACTAATGAAGTAGCCAGGGAAAGGGAATAGAAAGAGGATGAAGATGAGATCACATGACCCAAGCTGCTTCCAGCAACTCTCTGACTGGAGAGGAGAAGGAGATAGTGAGAGAGACAGAGGAATAGAGAGGGAGAGAGATAAACAGAAAGAATCCCCTGTATTACACACCTGGTAAAAACAGGATCTGTGTGCTGTAAACTCAGAACACACCCACGATGCACCGGCTCAAATGACCTGGTGAGAAAAAAAAAAAAAACACCATAAATACAAGAGTGACAACTTAGTTGAGTCAAGGAACAAGCGTGTTGTCAAGGAACCATGACAACAGAGATTCTTACACAACCCAGAGTCTCCTGGCACAGGCAGAGAAGCTTCCAAAGCACGCGTCGGCTGTCGCCGGGGGCGACGGCAGCAGGCGTGTCCCTGCCGGCCCCTGCAGTGATCTCACGGTGGAACGTCAAACTGCCCTCACTGTGCTCCCCTAGAGCTGGGGACACGGCCTGAGCTGGCAGCTGCTTCAGGTGGATGATTTGACAGCATGTCAAAACAACCGATTAAGAACCCAGGAGGGCTTTTTTACCCACTGGACAACAGAAAAAAAAGTTTGAGTCCGGTAAACTGAACCAGCTAGCAGATTTGCAAAGGGCATCATATTGAAACACGCAGGAAGCCTTAACATTAATAGTTAGGAGGCTGTTTGCTCACTTTGACCAAGAACTACACCCTCCAGAACATACTCGTTCCTCGTTCGTTCACACTCTGTCACTGACATTCATTCATTCACCTGCTAACTCAGCCACTCACTGCCATTCATTCACAGCAGGTCAGGCCTCCCTCATTCTCAGGACTAATTCCTTCTCATCCATTCAGAGGAAGCAGAAGGTTAATTCCAGAGCTGTGCCAGACTCTGTTACTAACACTAACCACAGCCAGTACTGTTACACAAGGCTGGCATGTGTGTCCGCCCGCTATTTCATCACAGACATACTGTCTCTCCCAGTGACAAACACTCTCGCAGATATTAAAGTTCTGAGAGACTACTGTTTACCCAGAAACTAAAGCTCTTACAGTCAGTACTGCCATCACAGACACACTATCACTCGAAGACAGCACTGCCATCACAGATACATTATCTCTAACAGAAAGTACTGCTATCACAGATAGTCCCTCTCTTCCTCTCTGCCTCTTCTCTCCCTCACTTTCTCTCCCTTCAATATTTCAATTCAAAATGCTTCATTGGCAAGGTGCTCTTATTCTGTACGTATACACTGCTGCACTTGCACATGATCATTTAATATCAAGAAACAATCAACGTCATAACATAAGAGTAGGTGGGTGAATTTATGATAAAATAAAAAGGACACATAAGACACCTCTCTCCATCACCACCACCACCAAACCTTGCTCCTCTGCTAAACACCCTACTGATGGAGTCCAGGCTGAGGAAATCAAAGAGACCTCATGAATACCTCATCTCCTCTGCCTTCAAACAGCGTGGCATGCATCTGTGTCCGAGGGAGGGATGAATATCCTGCCATTGATCTCTGGGGTTAAAAGGGCTAATCAGGAAGATCTGGGACGAGAGGGGGGGCCGCAGGTTTACACCACAAAGCAAGCCGCAACACTCCCCCCAATTAACCATTCGCCCGCAAAGGCCTGCGCCGTGCCCCGTCACCACGAAAGCGTCCGCGCCCGACGCCGCTCTCTTCTCATGGAGATTTCCTTTCACCTTCAAAGTCTATTACACATTGTGCACATGCAAGTACACGCAATATTTCTGTCTGTCGGGTTTTCTTCTGTGAACGGACATAATTTGCATGCAGCATAATAAAGCTTGATATGTAGGATTAAAGGTAAAACTAAGAAAAACTGAGGGAAGAGTGCCTTCTTATGTTAGCGCATACTTTCTAATAAAATCATCTGATAAATAATGACATTAAAGAATGTTTTTTTGGACTGATAAGAATATCATGTCAAAATAAAAACAGAAGAGACAGTAAATCTTTGCTACTCGTTAGGATAAATTGCTGACAGCTTTGTTACTTGAGAGGCACACAGCAAAACACTCGCTGTGAGAGTTCAAAGGAGTCCACAGTAAATCACTTAGGAGCAGTTGTCTACAGGGTCCACTTGACAGTTTCACTTGGTTGCTTGGTGATAGATTGAGCATGTCTGTGTAGCCCCAGCCTGGCTCGGGATTAGGCATTAACCAGTGAGCATGACGTGACAGCATAGAATGCACTGCTTGCACGCTGCAGAACCCAAAAGCGCAATCTGATGGAAAGAGAGGCAGTCAAATGAAACCCATCTGGGAGGAAGTCTGGCTCTGTAGACTGCTGACGACTGGCATCGGCACTCCAAGCTCTGCAGCAGCTGGGCGCTGAACATTCAGGAGAAAAACACTGACCCCAGAACTGCTCAACACATCTCGTTCAATTACATGGCAAGAGGAACAAAGCCCTGTAGAGAGGACTAAATGAGCTGGTGGATACGTATAGAGACGCGTGTCAGCTGACAGCCAGAACACCTCACTTACTTCAGCACCTCTTTTAATCCAGATATTTTGTTTTAAAAGGAGTCTTTTCTCCTCTCATGATCAGGCCCCAGGCCAACCAAATAATTAATTATAAAGAGAAATAATTGATGAGTTATTCACTGCATGCCTTGCAAGCACAGTTCACCGCATGTCAATAAACAGACACTGTTCACAAAGCAACAGCTTCCCAGCCACAGTGATAACGACATAAATCCATTGCTCACCTCTGCAGTGACTCCAGCCAGAGACCAGTGGGCCTGGAGGGGGTTTCCTGATGAAATTAGGACAAGGTGAAGGTGCTGCGTACACCACTTCCAGTTCTGTAGTGTTGCGACTGCTGCAGGAGAGAGAGCACACTGCTCAGAGAATTCAGGAACCCATGGTGCCCTACCAGATCAACCAGCAGAGAGAATTGAGAGACTGAGAGAGAGGAGGGGGGCAGGAGACAGAGAAGCACAGACAGAGAGAGGGAGAGAGAGAGAGAGAGAGAGAGAGTGTAAGAAGAAAGAGAGAGAGGGTCAGGCTTTCTTTTAATCCCCCTGTCTCTCCCAGCTGGACAGTAATAGAGACAGAGAGAGAGAGAAGGGCTCCTTTTCCCCTCCCCAAAGTGCATGTGTGCTTGTGTGTGTTTGTGTCTGGGAGTATGTGTGGGCATTTGTGTGTGTTTGTGTCTGTGTGTGTATTTGTGTGCATTTGTGTGTATATTTGTGAGTACTTGCATGTGTATGTGTTTGAGCATGTGTATGCATTTATGTGTGTTTGTGTCTGTGAGTATGCGTGCGTTTGTATGTTTATGTTTGTGGATATAAGTGCCTTTATGTCAATGAGAATGTGCGTTTGTGTGTGTGAGTATACGTGTGCACTTGTGCATGTGTCCTCTGACTGCAGCACGGAGTGTGTACATAGAGAAGCGGAGCATACAGAAACAAGAATCACACAGTGTCTCACTCTGCAGTCCGCAGCAGTCTCCAGGGAGGAAGACTGTGGGGCGGAGAGTCTCTTCTGAATCTCTGCCATGAACCCCTGAACCATTGCACCAGTCCATCAGCAGCACCCTTCCAGCTCCTTACAAACAGGTCTGTTTCTTAGACACACCCTTCCTCTTGTTCCTCTCTCTCTCAATTCAATTCGCTTTTTCAGGTTTTAAGGTTTTTTAAGGTTTGTGCTGCTAAAAATGAACCTACATAACTCTGTTCCTCTCACCCTGCCTGCCTGCCTCTCTTTGTCTCTCTCTCTCTCTCACTCTCTCACACACACACGCACACACAACCACACACACACACACACACACACACACACACACACACACACACACATACACACACACACAGTGGTGGGCACACAAAGCTCCTCTGTGTATGTGCTAATTGAGACACTTGGTCCAGAGAGAATAAAGACCCGGGACTGAAAAGAAAACAACAGGAATGGCTGATGAGAGTCCTATAAATGGAGGGGCCTTCCAATCTGTGTGCATGTGTATGCATGTTGGGGGAAGACACTTCGAAAGGAGCTGCCTGCTTGATTGCCTAGACACTTTCCAACAACCCTAATTATACAGGCAAACCCTGCTTTTGAAAGGATAGACCACTGTGTATGTGTAGCCAGGCTGGGGGAATAAAGGTTTTGTTTTTGTTGCATTGCCAGAATGAACCGTGCATCATTTGTTACAGTAATGAATGCTATGTGATTTGATGATTTCCTAATAAACTGGGCTCATTGTAACACTCAAAATGATTTTCTTTTTCTGTTTCCCTCTCTCTCTCTCTCTCTCTCTCCTGTGTTAGTGTGTGTGTGTGTGTGTGTGTGTGTGTGTGTGTGTGTGTGTGTGTGTGTGTGTGTGTGTGTGTGCTTATGCTCCTCTCATTAGGTCTCATTAGGTCACTCCAGATCCACAGACTGTGCACAGAAAATGACCACCATAACCAACCATAATGGCAAGAGGACAGAGCAGAGACTGACCGTCACACAGCTTGCCCTAAATATCTTTAAAAGCAAGGCTCTTAAGCTCCTGAGCTTTTATATTAATTAAACCACTGTCGCCCACATGCTGACAGCCCGTGACACTGAGATCAAACTGAATTATGAAAGGAGGAAAATAACTGGAAACCCACTGGATAACTGGAAAATTTTAGGACGAATTCTTGGAATCTGTCTGCAGATAGCTCTATGCTAATCCGTGACGTCAGGTAATGACCACATTCTTGAATGCTAAAACATAAGGCATGTATGCTAAACATATATGGTTTGTATACAAAATATATAAACCACAGTCTCTTTTCTATTTGCCATATTATATCTGTACACTAAAGTATACAGGACAAAATATTTTCTATTTTTAATTTGTGCAAGATATGACCTATACAGGTAAATATTCAAAGTAAGCCAGCTAGGTAGTCTGACACAGTATTCTATGCAGGTAAATCTTCAAGGAGTATCTGGTTCAGCAGCCTGATGCTTACTGTATTCTCTGCAGGTAAATGTTCACTAAATTCAAGTAAGTGACACTACAAGGCTATGGATACAATTTAATTATGGTACTTCTGCTCATCTTGTTGACCCTCAAGATTAGAGGAATGGTTCAAGATTAAGAACTCACAACAGACTGATGCCCCAGTGTGGACTAGGGCCTCGAGTTAGGGTTGGATTAGACTTCAATCACCAATACCAACATGTTGCTCTCCCACTCCCCAGTTCCACATTTCACTGTATCAAACTTCAGATCTCTATACATTAGTCATTTCATAATATTCCAGTGCCCTTTCCATACCATTGAAATGAACATATTATTGTAAAACTGAATACAGTTTTTAAAACTGGGTTTCTTCCCATTTTTAAGACACACATGAAAGTGCCAGCTGCCTCACTGCTTCATCAATTAATCCCTATGACCCTAATATATGTCTCATCTGCACATATATCATATTACATATTTTGACTGCAACACTTAGAAATATGATGCCTGGTGTATGCACAGTGAACTAATTGCGCTGTAACTCGACCCCAGATAAGCACTCACACTGCGGTTACCGCTAAATAAATCACAATCGAAGTAGTGAGCCGTGAACTCACTGTGCCCCATGCCAGTGATAATGGCTTTCACTTCTTAAGTGCGCGGTGCGCTCACCCCAGCAACCGTAAACGAGCAGAGGGTTCCAGGCAACCTAGAAAGCGTTGTTTTGCTTGCTGCTGTCCCATTTCCCCCAAATGCGCAACAACAATGTGGGGTTTTCACGATCATTGCGAGCGCACAATACGCCGGGCCCTGGTTACCGCGACGCAACCAGCGCTGAATGCCGTGCGCCTCGAGCGAGAATCCCCGGGACAAGCGAGGGGAGACTCTCCTCCGTCAGTCACAACCCAGCGTCACATTAGAAATCCCCTGATGAGCATGAATGATCGAAGGGCGATGCCAATGAACCCACTAAACGTCGGATGCAACGTAATTAAACGCTGTGATAATGTACTCAAGCTGGAAGGATGTTTGAAAGAAGCAGGCGTCCTGGTCTTTGTTCTCATTCACAAGGGATCACAGGTGGAGGGAAACACTTAGATACAGCTGGAATCTGCCCTGGTGCAGGGTATGATATTAAATAAATATGGAGACTCTAATTATACATATCATGTGTTATAAATATATCAGTTATTACAACATGCAAATGTATGCATGTGTTTTTAAATGTAAAGCATTATTTTACAAATGAAATATCATATTAACTACAATGTATTTACTATAGACAATATTACGGATGAAATCAGATATATTTGACACTAGGAATGCCTGGCAGCTCAGAGTGCTTACACTGTGTTTTCCTTAATCAGCAGACTAACATGTAGGTGCAATATCCGACCACACAGGACACTACATTTGCACTCTTTCTTCATAGTTCTTCTGACACATGGCTTGTAAAATGATTCCCTCTTAAACACGCAACAAATTCTTCTTGAAAGAATGAAGTGGCAGAAGTAGCACAGCGAAGACCCAGAAATGGAAAAATGCGAGCTGTGATGAATATTTTCTCGTTATCTTTCATGAAGGGAACGGGAAAAGCAATTTCCGCTTCATTGTGCCTCATTAATCTATTCCACCACTTCAAAGCAGCTTTTGTCCCAGTAATAGAATCCAGTCTAAATGTTTCCCTTTTTCCGGGTGTCTGATGAGCCTTCAAAGGTTCCGAGAAACAGAATTCAGAGGGACTGTTCTACCTTGCTTCACAGCCACTGCAACTCACAAACTCAAACATGCATTAGGCCTTTGGATCACAGTAAAGCACCCTTACTGATACTGTATGTCTTATGTATGTAAAGCTTCACAGCACGCCCAAGAGTAACCCAGATGCAAGTGGGTCTCATTTAACTCTGCTCTGGCACCAAGAAGAAAGGGTAGATTTATTTAATGCTCTGTGTATACTCAAAATTAATGTCACTAATTTGCATAACCTCTACTGTGTAGATCAAAGTACAACTTCACACCACCTAAGGATGTGGCTGGACATTTTTTCCTTCACATACGCGAATGAGGTAAGTTACTTGTCAATGAGTTGCTTCCAAACTAGGAGCCAAACCTGTAACTGCCTGGGGTCAGCACCTTGCACTTCAAGCACAGCACCTAATGGTGCCAGGGTGTTGAGGACAGGGGGGCATTTTGTCCCCAGTACACCAGCATTCACCCCACACAGCTCTGCCTATCACAGCCTGGCCAAAGCGTATCTGTTTGAACAAAGGAATGGTGCTTACGGCTGCTCATGCTGCCCTGCTGTCACGGCATGATATGTGCACCATCATGGCCTGACCATCGTGGCAAGAGACCAGCACTGCCATGGCATTAAACCTGCGCTTTGACTCTGAGGTCCTTCAGAGGCCTTC
The DNA here is from genome assembly GCA_019176425.1 of Megalops atlanticus. Classification (NCBI taxonomy): domain Eukaryota; kingdom Metazoa; phylum Chordata; class Actinopteri; order Elopiformes; family Megalopidae; genus Megalops; species Megalops atlanticus. The sequence continues at coordinate 27,644,960 of CM032878.1, forward strand.
CCTACGTCAAACGCTGGCACTCAGCGTCACTCCGAGAGGCTGACCGTCCCCAGGTGACCCTGGAAAATCCTCAGGTGGAATACAGGTGTCTGCTGTTCCTGAACAGCATGACGAAGGGGGCGGCAGTGTGGGGAGTTTCATATTCAGAGAGCTCGACCTGCCAGTCAAACGGAGCACACCTCAAATGCCAAGACCTACACCTGTAGTCTGGGTGCACCTGGGTGCAGAGGCACACACCTGCATATGAAGCACACCTGGAGTACCAAGGCGCAAACCTCAGACACAGACTGCAGCTCGGCAAGGAGCCTCAAGTAGACACACTGCTCAGCAGGGGGAAGGTCAAGCAGTGTCAAATGAGAGGGTTCTCCTGCATCAAAGTCAATTTTATTAATTACTTAAACGCTCACTTAAAAAGTGCGTCATGCAATTGGTTAATCTATTTAACTACAATAGTGGGAGGCTGGCAAAGTGGTGCACCTGTCATATGGACAGCACAAAGTCAACAGTGTTACATAACAGTCTACTCTTAGAGTTAGGGTTTAACACAAGAGACGTCATTGGCTGTTCGCCTCAGAAGACCAATTTCATAGAGCCTGTTGCTGTGCTGCCAGCCATACCAAGTGGAGGCCAATCTGCTTAAACTTGGAACAGAAAGGGGGTGTGTTTATGTTTATGACAGACAACTGCACACACCCACAAGATCTGATGTAACAAATTGGAGGGGAAACTGGGGGGAAAGCACCTTGGAAGAAAAGACTCTTAAAGAAAATATTACATTTAAAAAAATATATTCATATTGTACTCATATGAATACTATCCATACCATTTAAATGCTATATTGAAATATAGTAAATACAATATTATGTTTAATTCATGGGCAAATATGTTGTAGAAATCCTTCTAAGTGCAGTCTTCCACTTAAGTCAGTCTTGATGTTGGAACAAAGAAAATGAAAGCAAACACAATGAATATAAAATCAGGTTTGGTGCCATTTCTTTGGTGGTGAGCAAAGTGGAATCACTGCCTCTGATAAGGAAATGTAGAATTTGACAGCTTAAAAATATATACCTGCAGAGACTAAACTTAAATTATGTTTTTGTATTTCACACTCTCAGAGAAGAGAGCTAAATTGACATCCACCATGGGCTGCTCAGAAAGACAAAGCAGGAAAAAGACAAAGGCCCTTTCATGCTACATACAAGGCTTGTCTTGCCCTAATGTAAACAAAGCTAAAGGAGTATCTTGGATGGAAGATGCTAATGTACCAATTAGACACTTTTCATTCTTAACATCCAAACGCTTTTAAGGAAACATGCAAAGTTTAACTACTAAAACATGAATGCGTTTATTGCTAGAAGCCATGCGATTTGTACACTGTTTGTACTCTGTTGCTAGTAAAAGTATCTAAATGGGGGCTATGTTTCCTTGAATATACCTAAGTCGTGCTTAGCATGTGTTTTTCTGTCCAGCATGACAAATACAGGCAGCAAAATTATACTTTACAAAGCATCAAAGAATTATAATAACAAACGAATGGCTTAGAAGTAACGAACAATAGCAGCGTAAAACTTTGAATTAAAAAAGAAAAAAAAACAATTTGCGCAACCCAAGCATGTATTGTTCATGTAAAGATCTATATAGCGCGAAATCTGCTCTTAAAAGGACGCGGTGTAATTGTGAACACGAACACGGGCTGCTAAAATATAACCACATAAACATCAAACCCAAGATTGCCGCTCGGCCTGTACACTCTTCTACTCCAAAACGTCATGATCTCTGCGGTGAGGAGTCCTCACTCGGTCTTGGCAATTACATTTGGACAGAAAATCCATAGCGTGGTTTGCCGCGCAACATCCACGGCATTCGCAGCGGAGTGAGAAGTCTGAGTCTTAAAAATTCTATTTTTTCAGAGCAACTGTACCATTACGTCATTTACAGGAATTTATGACATCCTTGCCCATGATATGACAGGTGTTTATGCGACGTTAGTGGCTGATCACTGTAACTTGACATGCATTTCAATGCGTTCATCTGCAATACTACAGAATCTATATGGGAAAAAACACAACACTCCGTTCGTGCTGAGATGGTTGCCCCTTTGATTGTGCTAGTTTGGGAAATGAAATTAGAGTGTCAATAAGACCGGCTTGCTGGCCACGAGCTGCAAACGAAGCAAAAAAGGAAACAATGACCCTCTCTTACCTTACTGAAATGCATGCATGCGCAGCACGGACCTCCAGGATGGCGATTCAAGTCAATCGATATCCTTCATTCTGTTTTTTTTTTTCCTGTGAATGAATTTCAGTGCCTCACCCGCTTCTAGGCAACCCTGCAATTGTGTTTGATGATGTATGTCAGAGCATTGTCAAATGGCTAGCGGAGTTTTGATGAATGGCACTCAAACTGACATATCACAAACCGAGGAGGGCTGGACTTATGAGTACATTCAGCCAACGGAAAACTGCTTTGCCATCTCACTTGGTGTTTTTTTTTCCTCGACGGTGTTTTCAAAGGATTTTTTTGCTGTTTGTAGCCTATTCGTTTCTGGGGCTTGCGTTAAACGAGGAGTCCCTGTATTATAGAGAACAAATGTAAAATTACAGATCTACATTAAGTGTACAGATATTAAACCAACGAAGTACAGTGCATGCATACATACATTTTCCTCATGGTTGTCCTTTGAAAAACGGCGGTGTAGACCCGAGAATTAAATGTGCTAACAGTTGCGGGTTCTACTCGTGCGGTAAAGATGCAGGAGCTATCCAAGGTACTGCACGAGCCCGCCAGAAAGACGTTTAACAGAATGATGAATGCGCCGTCTCCGCTGCATTCAGCAAACCTGCAAAATACCGGTAATCATGTAAACATTTAAACACTATACGTTTAGTCATACAGGGGTTTCAGTGTAGTTTGTGTTGGTAACGAGGTGACATTTTGGTATTTATTTAGTGTGATTTTGCATTGCAAATATGACAGAACATGGTGCTTATCGGTTTCTGGAGGCAGACATATTTGTACATCTTCTTCTGTTATGTAAGACTTATTTTATCCTCACCAGAAACAATAATCTTCATTTTTCTCCTTAGGCATGACCTTTGAGTGACCTTGTCCCTGTTGTCCCCGCCACAATAGCTAATGATAATGTCTGAGTGAACACTTGAGAATTATTCTTAGAACACACTGGCTCTTGACGGGGATTAGGTCTTAATTATATTTAAGAAAAGTCTCTTAGACATATGTATTTTTAATGCCGTGGACAGAATTAGCTACCACTAATATAATTGAGAGTACAGATCAGAAGTAGATAATTCTTCTATTGTCTCCGTCACAATGAAGTCACAGCTTATCAGGCTCCCCAGAGATGCCACGCTTGCGCGGAAGGTAGTTTTGAAAACGACTGCATTTTACCACAAACGGTCAATTATCACACTCCTTCAGTAATAAGAGAACACTCTGAGTCGCATTCCTGTTTGGTGACGCGTTATGCTGCATTTTTGTAAGATCAAAAATTCTACCAGGAACGGAGATTTTATTAGAAACACGTTCCCTTTTTAAATGCGAATGGGACATGGAATTTTCTCAACAATTTGTTTAGAAAATCGGTATAATCAGCGCGATTCACAATTTTGCAGGCTGACCCCAAATTAAATACCAGGATGTGGTGGCGGTGTTGTGTCGTGGTTAGCAAACTAGGTCCCAACCAGAAGGTTACAGGTTTAGTACCCATGCGGGATACTGAAGGGTACTACATCAAAACGTAAGCTGAACAAGTTGCCCTGGTGGAGGTAAAACTCTGCTCTTTGTTTTTGTAGCAGCACCAAGGAAGCTGAAACTCTGTCCCAACAGCAGATGCCTGGTAGCTGACTGAAAAATGTGTGTCTTAGCAAAAACATCTCCCCGAATGGTATTTTTATGTAGCAGGCAGCCCTCTTTGGCCAGAGTAATGGCCTCTCTTTCTCAGCCATGTTAACCTGTAAAAACCAAAATGGGTTCCTTGGGTTGAATGATCACATGGGTTGTGGTTTCTTCTTTGAGGGTGTCTCATTGCCACCTTTGGGACTGTAGAATACACAGGTACAAAGGAGGCATACAGACCACACTTCATCAGTGTCCTCAGCTGTTCCCTCGTGTTTGATTGCAGATCTAAGTCAAGTGTGCAGATTGCATACAAGCACCAAGTGCGGACATAAGCAGTGGTCTCAGATCATGGAGGCTATTTTTGACCAGACGGTGTCCACATGCCATTTCGTGAGGGGCTCTGCATGTGTGTGAGCAAGTTATGTCACAGCACCTTACATACAGTATGTATGTATTTTCATATATTTGTATTTAAGTTGCTTTGGATCCAGCTGAGCTATGGTTGCTGATTTTAGGCACTGTAAGGCTGCCCTCTCCCTGAAGTTGATATCAAAACCTGCTTTAGCACACAAACATCACTAGAGGGCAGCCACGTTTTATTAATTACTAGTTGAATAGCTCTTCATAGTAAATCCTACACTTTGTATTCTGTTAGGAAATTATTTCATAATGACCTGTTAAAAGCACAAGAAAGTAAATGCAGGCATTGGCAGTAATATTTGCACAAACAGAACCTCAGCAGATAAACATCATTATGTTTAAAATAATTTAAAAACAGTGTGTTGCACTAAGCATTTGTGCCCTGCTGTAACTACTTCTCAGCCAGAACCTACTTATATTATTCTCATTTCCACTACAACATGGTTTTCTGGAAAACTGAAACAAGGTTCAATATGCTTACATAACAGTAAATGTAAATAAGGACTAATTCATTCAGATCAGTCCAACGACACATCAATCCTAAGAGCCCTGTTCTAGAAGGCAGTCCTGGCCCAATATCAATGACCAGTCTGTAGCATGTGCTGTTTTACTGCAGGGAATGTTGTACTGCACTTGCATACTGAACACACTTATGTACATACTACACTAGTTATCACACATATATAAACATGGTCACCTGTGCCCTGTGAGTTACATTTTTCAGGCCACCCTCTTCGATACAAAGAGTAAGTCAATCTGAATAAGAGCCTCTGTTACAACACATTAATGCACAATGCTCACACAACCAATCATATACACTGATTACAGCACTCTTTTTATTGCTCTGTACAAAATGGAGGAATCCATATAACAATTCAATGGTGCAACTATGACCTCCCAGGGGAAATAAAAAAATTAAATATAATCAAGTCCTTTTTGTGATTCACTGGTTATTTTCTATAATAAAAGTGGATGCCATGGATTTGTCTGTAATGTTGCAACCAGCAGGGGGCGGTGTATAGTGAGGCCAGGGTTTGCGTTTATTCGTTTTCTGTGGTATTTTCGGCATGTGGCAGGACCGTCGCAGAATCTAAGAAATCCTATGTCCTATACGATACTCCTAGCAGTCTCCAAAGAGCTGACCCAAACAACAACAAAAATAAAGAGCTTTACAATAACAGTGACTTCCTCATCTTCAAACCAACAGAACACTGGAAAAACAACTTGAACGTGTTGTTGTCAGGAGTGCACAGGGAAATGGCCGCATGTCTGTCGTCTTTGTTTGATTTGTTTTGTTTTAAACCCCATCTATGAGTTCAAAGTTCATTCACATGACTGAGGGCTCCCTGAGGAGTTCAAGGAAGCAGTGGGCTTTGTGATAACGGGAAAGTCCAATACATTCCTGAGGACGTGCTGCTATCTGACCCCACGACCCTCAACTCCACCAATCCCCACCCACAGAGCAGTGTGTGTCTTAGCAACTGGACCACACTCCTTCCTGAAATGTTAAAGTTAAAAACTGACAGGTTGCAGAGGAGGATTGAAGGTATTTGGCCAGAAAGCTCATTAAAAATCTCAGTGCACGTCGAGCATGAATGTACAGGGAGAGGGACAGGGAAAGCAAAAGAGGGAGGGAGAGAGAGAGACACACAGAGAAGCAGAGAGAAAGAAACAGAGAGAGGGAGCAAGAGAGAGACAGAGAGAGAGAGTGGGAGACACTTGGTTCATAGTAAATAACTCCTGAAATGTGCGTTTTGAATCCTTGTCTCTGTACGGTGCACAGTGGCTCATTCAAGTGTCCCGGGGCGAATGAGGCCACAAGTGAGGGGAGAGGACGGGAGGGGAGATAGGGCGGGAATCCTCATACTTCCACACTCTGCACCTCCCCGTCCTCCACCTGTATCTCCACCTGCTCCTGCTCCAGGTGGACCTCCGAGTCTGGGGCGGCATGCTCCGCCGCGCCACCCATCACCTGCTCCACCCGGATCTCCACCTGCGCCCCATCGTCCGCCCCCGCCCCCAGGGCCTCCACGGAGAACTTCAGTCCCTCCTCCTCCTCCTCGTCCTGGGGCGCCTGCATCCGCCCCACCTCCACCTCCTCCTCCTGCACCACCACCGCCTCCTCCACGCCCACCACGTCCACGGCCTCGCCCTCCAGCGGCACGGGCTCCACCGTCACGTGCTCCACGCGCATGCCATCGTGCAGCAGACCCGCCGCCTCCTCCTCCTCCACCACCTCCTCCTCATCCCCGGGGGCGGGGCCGGTGGCGGCGGGGGCGGGCTCGGCGATCACCACCTCCTCTGTCACCACCACCTTCTCCTGGACGCCGTGGAGGTCGCGCAGGTGGGTGCGGAGGTCGCGGGGCTGCGTGAACCACAGGTCGCACAGCGTGCAGTGGTTGGGCTTCTCGCCCGTGTGGATCACCAGGTGGTCTTTGAACTGGTCCCAGCTGTTGAACACGCTGCTGCACACCTGGACAGGGAAGGGGGTGAAGGAAAGTGAGAGAGAAAGAGTGGTGTTAAACAGGAAATCCGTCAACAGTCACTTCTTTAAGAGTGGGTCTGTGTCATACCAGCAGACTATGCCCCTGGCCCACCTACCCTCCCCTGTATGCCCAGCGGGAATGAAGCTAGTTTGTTGCACCACAATGGACTCTTGGTCATTGTCAGCTGATGACACAACTGGGATCAAATCCAGGCCATAGAGCTCATGCTTGTACTGGCTGACATAGTTCCATCTTTAACAGCTGGTCTACAGTCAAACTTAATTTAGAAGATGTTCCACACTCTTCCATGCAGTAAGACCACCAAAGTGCAGACAGTGAGTTCTAAGATTAGGGATGCAGAGTACTGTCCTTTAAAACATGCTCCCTTTCTCTCTCCTAGGAGACCGGGCACAACCAGGCTTCTGTGATACTCTCATGTTTGTTATGAGAGAGCAGCAGAGAGCAGCACTGCAGAGAACAGGAGACCGCTGCAGAGCATGGCTCCCCTCTCACCTGGCACTCGTAGAGTTTCTTTCGGCCTTTCTTGGCCCCGCACCCGTTCTGGCACGCGGCCATGTGGCATTTGAGCGTGCTGTTCCGGGCGAAGCGTTCGTGGCAGTCCGGGCACTCGAACGGCTTCTCACCTGCAGCAGACACACGCGATAATCAAACTGTGCACTCAACAAGTGGCTCTGTGCGCTCAACACGGGCCTCTGTGCACTCAACACAGGCCTCTGTGCGCTCAACACGGGCCTCTGTGCGCTCAACACAGGGCTCAGACCAAGGACAAGATTAACACGAGGACAGTGGGGAAGGTAGAGGAGGAAGGAGAGCAGGAGTTGGGCAAAGGAGGGGAGCAGAGAAAGAAAGGAGGCAAGCAGAGAGAAAGAGAAAAAGGAGAGAGAGGAAGGGGGAGTTAGGCATAGGGAGAGAATAAGAAAAAGGGAGTAGAGCAGAGAGAAAGAGAGAAAGAAAGAGGATATGCCAGTACATGCAGAGATAGAGAAAGAGAGGGAGTGAAGTCCTGGGAGGGAAAGACAGAGAAAGAGAGAGCCAAGTAGAGAGAGATACAGTAAACAGCAAGACACCTTAAAATGATGTATTAACGTCTCCAAACCAAAAGCAAGCATTCAGCTTTATATGTGAGCTTCCAGCATCACCCCGCACTCCTGAGCCCCGTCACCAACAGGTGCCCCTGGCCCTCCAGCCTCACCTGTGTGCTTCCGCAGGTGCTCCTTGAAGTGGCCGAAGTGGTCGAACTGCTTGTCGCAGTACTCGCACACGTGCAGCCTCTTCTGCGGCCGCTGGCGCCGCGACTGCTCCTCGGCGTCGAAGTGGTAGCTGTTGAGGTGCTGCTTGAGGGCGCCCTCGCGGGCGTAGGCCTTGCTGCAGTGGCGGCACACGTAGGGCTTGTCGGAGCTGGCGGCGTGCACGCGCATGTGCTGCTTCAGGTGGTAGAAGAGCTTGAAGGAGCGCTCGCACTTGTCGCAGCGGAACATGTTGTCCAGCTGCGAGATCTGCACCTCCACCACCTCGATGCTCTCCAGGGCCTTGGGCGCCACCACGCCGTCCTCCTGGAGCACCACCTCGCCACCCTTCTTCACCACGTGCAGCGCCGGCTCCCCCTGCTGGTACTTGCTGGTGATGTCGGCCAGCAGCGCCAGGGCCGAGTCGTCGGACGAGTCGCCCGAGCCGTGGGCATTCTTGGCGGCCTCCACCACCTCCTCCAGCCCGGCCTCCTCCACCACCATGGGGCCCTCGGCGATCTCCACCTCGATCTCCACGGGCTCCGTCTCCACCGACGGCAGCGTCTCCGTGATCACATTGGACGTCTCGGCGATCTTCCTCTTCTTCGCCTTGCTCTTCCCCGCCAGGCCTGCGGCAGCTCCGTACGAGGAGCCCTCAGTCATCCTGGGGGGGGAAGGGAAGTTTGGGGGCTCAGAGCACAGCCCGATCAGAAGGACCCCGCTGACCCACACAAGTTCATCAGATTCAACAGCAAACCTGCGCCAACATACACAACGTACATCACACCGCATGCTTAGCAGACAGGGTGATTTACATAGCTTACACACTAGCAATCTGAGGCAATCTGGGGTGATGCCCAAAAAAGGTATAAAAAGCACTGGTTTGTATCCAGAACTCCAGTATTTACAATTGCAGGAAAAAGTCTTAGAATTTCGTGAGTCAAAAACTGCACTCCAAAAACCCCCACAAAGCAAGAAGCCACAAAACAGCTCTCAGCTGAGTGCTTTATCTACAATCTGTGCTAGCTTGCACCTGTGAGCTTTTTTAACAGTTTAACTGCCACAGCATCCTGCTTATCGAGTTTCCAAAGGGCAAAAATTTATGTGACAACTGCCAAACAGATGGCAGCACACTAAGTGATGGTTTAAGCCCTATACCTGTGGGTTGTGTGGTTGAATACAAGATGGACAATGTTGTTGTATTAGTGGTCACAATGCTTGACTTCAGTTCCTCCAAAAAATACAAGCAGTGCAAGTTTCCCTGCCAGCATGATCTTTTCCTCTTTTAACTGCACACTGTGAACCCTAAGTACAGTCTTGGAAACACACATACTCTGACATTCAGGATAAGGGAGCTGACTCAGTAGAGAGGGCTTCATTGCAGTAAAGCAAGAGCTTAAAATGTGCCTTTTCAACACGCTGCAGAATCACAGAAACCAAGCGTGGGCAGACAGCAGACAAAACCGCACCCTTCCTGCTACACAAAGTGAAACCACCCCACGCACCATTCTGTTTCTGCAAAGGCTGCTGACACCCCTAATCATTCATCCGTCAACAGTGCTGAGCCACACAACCATTTGACCTGAAGGTTGTGGGGTGTAATGTTGGTCTAATGTTTTAGTGTGTGTGTAAGCAGGTCACAAAATGTGAGACACATGGAAATAGAAGGGCCATGACAAGTGATGACCCAGCAGCCAAACATAACATCCTCAATGTGCTTCCGTATTGTTCCAACAGCAATGGCCGTGGTAGCAACCTTGTGTGTGTATCTGTACATGATGCTTTGATGGTGTCAAGACTGTAAATAGTGTCGAGCTTTGCATGGTGTAGAGTAAAATGGTACCTGTTGTTGAGCGATTTGATGGTTTCCAGTAAAAAGGTACCTGTTGTTGAGCGATTTGATGGTGTACAGTAAAAAGGTACCTGTTGTTGAGCAGTTTGATGGAATAAAATAAAATGGTACCTGTTGTTGAGCGATTTGATGGTGTCCAGTAAAAAGGTACCTGTTGTTGAGCGATTTGATGGTGTACAGTAAAACGGTACCTGTTGTTGAGCGCTTTGATGGCCTCCTGCATCTGCAGGTACTCGGCCGCTTTCCACACATCGCTGACCTCCTCGGGCCCGCTCACCGCCAGCTTGGCCGTGTAGGTGAACTCCATCAGGTGGCGGAAGGCCGAGTTACTGACCCCTGGGTAAAACCAAAACACAACAACTTAATAACCACACAAAGATTAGAAATGAAAAATTCTCTTCGGTCTATCTTCTAACATGTCGAAATGTGCTTGAAAAGGCGCTAATAATAGTAACAAAAAAAAGCTGTCCAGCCCTCAGTTGTTCGCTATGAGGAGAGGGTAAGCCTGTCTCACTACACACTTTCCGTGAGAAACCCCAGATACATACCCTCTATCTCCACCAGGGGCTCCAGCTTGAAGTCCTGGAAGAACTTGTGGAAAAACTGACTGCAGGCAGCCAGCACAGCTTTATGAGCCCTGAACTGATGCCCTACAAGCCAGAACACACACAACCAGTCACACAACCATTACAACACACAGCTGCCAATTAAACACTGCGCAAGATAGGGAAGGCAATGTCGACAACACTAGCAGACCTGATCCAAAAACAGCTATTCATTCTGTACCAGCCCATCTATGTTTATATACAGGTTCCTGCAGTTCAGGGTGTAAATGCAATAAAAAAACATTTATCTGTATAAATGAGCATTATACATTTATGTTTTAGAAATATCCTTTTAGAAGTGTGTTCATCGTTCATCAGCAACATAAGCGCCATCTTGAGGCACAAGTTAGGTACTGCAGCTTGACAAGTGCAGGTTGTACCATTTTAAAGGGGCCACTATCTGTAGAATCTGCATGTGCTGGAGTGCTTTAAGATCCAACAGACTTTCTTACTGAGTTATGCCACTGCAGTGCATTAAAAAACATGGCTGTATTACAGTGGAACTGTGGGGTCATAGAGTGTAATCAGAGATACATGCACTGGGCTTTTAACCAGGGTATCATGGGCTTGAATCCTAAGTGGGGCACTGCTGTTGTAACCTTGAGCAAGGTACTTAAACTGACTCACTTCTGTAAACCCAGTGGCATTAAAATGATTTATCCACTGCATAATTTACCACTCTAAGCCAAAAAACAGTTTAATGTCATGTGATTACCCACAGTGGAAGTCAGCACACACTGCAGCTCTCCAAGAACCAACTTGCAAAACCCTGAATTTAATGACATTTTCCTTCACAAAGCTGAATGCAGTGGAGCACTGGACTCCCAGGAGCTGGGCCTGAGATCTCAATACAGGGCAGGACACTGCTGCAAAGCACTTTATATCATGTTTTTCAATAGTCTTGGCACAAGGTGTTATCCTGTACTGCTGAAATGCAACAACCTGCTGGAGATATGTCTTAAAGCACTTTACTCAAGGGTGCAGCAGTAGGGTGCAATCCAGGACCTGAACCTAAAACACTCAGGTCCATGATATAGTGCCTTACAACCTACCTCACGCTGCTGGCCATAATCTATACTATTTGAGTTAAATCTAAACTCTACAGTCAGAAAAACTGCACATAGTTAAGTCTCCCTTGGTTACTGCCCATCTGCAAGGAAATATATACAGCAAAGCAGAACTGAGCAGGGGGTGTGCAGAAACTCACCATCCACGATGAGAGTGATGTCTGTGAACTGGTCCAGCTGCCTCTGCTCATTCAGTTTGTCCAGCATGACCTTGTAGTGGGCCGGAAACTCGTTCCCACAATCGATGACGTCTTCATCTGACATGATTCACCCACCCCCTGGAAACGGTTTGAACAAAGCAAGCACAGGAGGTTTGATCATACATCAACAAACCCAACACCTTCTTTCCTGCGCTAAACTGTGGTTCGGGGCCGGGGGGGGGGAAGGTGTTTTAGGCCCTGACGTTGCCCAAATTCACCAATGTTAGAATAATCTGGTCTGTTTGTCACATTCACCCTGCCCACTTCATCTCACTCATGCTATATAAGTATCGGTGAATCTGGTGGTTCAGTTCCTGTTGAAAATATACATTAACCAGTAACTGTTTAGCTCCGGAAAAAAACATCCTAATTATTTTAGCAGGAGGGCATGTGTGAGACCCCCTCTTCTTGACTGAAAGATTTTGGGTGGATGCCTTTTTGTGTCAATGATGCATTGTCATTCCCTACACACCGAATGTCCCCCATTACATACAACAGCTTGTCTATTTAACCAGCTAGCTCGCATACACTGGGCGCAAAGATTTATCAAGCATTTAGCATTACTAGATAGCTAGAAATTGTGAAGGATTTAAGTCAACGAAGCAATAGTTGAGACAGCTAGGTAGCTGACACTCTGGAAAGCTAGCGAACTGCAGGCCCACATGATAATTATTATTTCAGCGCTCCCTAAGCATAGGAGTTTCATGCGACAGAAACACATATGCTAGCTAACTAAATGTGAAATGACACGTCCAGAAAATAATATTCCGCTGGACACAACGTTCCCCATTAACATTAATCCGAGTAGGTAGCACCGTAACAACTGATTCTTAGACTGTGGTGCGTGCTACATTTGCCGGCTACATAACACATTTCAGGGTATCCAATCAGAGACAACAAATACCACGCCAGTCAAAGCTATTACCCAATGGAACATTTTAACCAGATGTCAAACTACAGAGACGAACGTACATTTTCCAATCACATGGTAGACAGTAGTGTCAAATATATCAAACGGGCCAATAACGCATTAGGAGGCGGTATACAGCGCCGCGCTAGCGAGGACTCGTAGCGGAAGGCCTCTTACTAATCTTCAGTAACGTAAAATAAAATGCAAAACAATGCTCATTGCACATGCATACGATAAAAAGCAACATATATTTACACACTTATTGCAATATATAATATGAAGTGTAAGGGTAACGTCCTGAAAAGCAACGTTAATAATCACTAATAGGCCTGTAGGCGCTCTCGCCATTTCTTGTTTGACCATCGCCATTACGTCATCAAATCGCGCATTAAAATCCACTTTTTTATCGGACATATTGTTAAATAAACCAGTCTCGTTTAAAAACATTTTGCTTTACACATCGATAAACCCACCGCGAGCAAGGTTCCGCTGCTTTATGCAGTTGTTTTTCAGCCCGACGCTTCCCCCAGCTCTGCCTCTGCTGTTCTTCCCCCGTCTCTCCAAAAAGGGCGGTCGCTTTCAGATTGGGCCTCGGATTCCCAGAAGCCTGTGCAAAGCCAGTGAGAAAAGACGCTGATTGGTAGCGTTGCCGGGCAACTGCAACGGAACAAACCATAATGGGTTGTGAGTGCGCGCACACACGCTGTGTTGTTGCTAGTCATATCGGTCGTAGTTTTTATCTTCGAAGAAAGGAAATGTGGACAAAGTGTAACTTGCCATGCGATTCTAGAGTACGTTTAATCACAGACAATTTGCGTTTGAGAAGAAGCGTGCTTAATCAGTGCGTGGAGCACTTATGGTAGAGTAGCGGCTCACGGTGTTTCATTTACGTTATGAGTTTCACAGGATTTAGCTAGCTAGATGTAATGTTCAACTATTAGCTCTAAACAGCTCGCTGGTTAAAGTTGGCTAGAACCGTTTGTGTGACCAAGCATGTCATAGCGAACTAGCCAGCTAGCTACCAGAAGGTAATGTTTCAGGAGATTTTGTCAGATGACTGTAAATGTGCTTTTCTCAAATGTAGGTAACGAGCTACCACAGTCCTGTTTAGTTCTGAGTGACTGTGTGGTCTGACCTCCAAGCTATATTAGCGTACTGAGCTACATTAGGTAGAGCTAACTAAGTTAAGTTTTCAGGCGATAACATTACCGACTGGCTAACATATCTTGGTATTTAGTTAAAGGTAATAAAGTTTTAAGTTGGTTTCCATCCATTTATTGAAAGAGTGAGCTGTGATAACAGCTGGATACTTTTAGCATAGCTATAGCTAACTAATGAAAAACTGAATTCAGTATTCTAGCTAGCTAACGTTAGTTAGAATCGCAAGCCCTCGGTTCACTGAGAGCATAGCCAGAAATGTCCGAAGAATACGAGGACTTGTTTTACTTTCCGTTAACTTACTAGGCGATTGTTCCCTGTTTGTTGTATTTTTGTATTGTGTGGCAAATTAAGTGATTTCACAGGCAAACGTAAGCTACATGAGACTAACGTATCGGAGACATTTTAACAGAAGAGTAGCCAACTTTGTGCTTTCTCTTGTCGTGGCCTCGGAGTTCTGGTTGATATTTGAGTTCCGGTCTTGGCATTTAAAGTTAAATAATGCGCGGTCAGTACCTCCTTTGTGAATTGTCCAGGGTTTGTACCATTATTGTAAAGTATATCTGGCCATACGCCGCATAAACTGCCCAGAATTTAGATTTCGGCTAAATTACCAGCAGCTTTTCTCTCTGACGCAAATTATGTCCGTCACACAAGTTTAATGTTGCGTCCAGAGTTTAACGATCCGTCCAGATCGGATCTTCCCGCTTCCTCTAATTGTTCGCCGCACGCCTCCCTTGTTTATTAAGCCCATCACACAAGCTGATCCCAATACTTGAAGAGCTTAGTGGATTTGTGCATATGCAATGCAGATTCTCCTTAGACGTATGGACAAACTACCTCTGAACTACTTTGTAACTCGTTGTTATTCGTAGGATTCATATTAGATGACGCTAGAAAATTACACTTGATAGTATAAGTACACATGATGTTATGTAAAATAAGAGCTCTGTGGGCCTTATTATGCACGCCATGAAGTGGCATACATATATGTGTATCTTCAGAATAATTTTCCTAAAGTTGCTAATGGTGTCTGATGTGATCTTGAAGCCTTTAGGTCAAATACTGTATTAGAATAACCAGCGTGGCTCTCATTCCTTGCAGCTGATTCTGTTCAACTTCACCTCATCATAACCTCTTTGTTAAGATCAACAAATATTGCCTAACTGACTGCTGTGTGACCAGTATTGTCCCACAAGAGATGCATAGAGAATGTGACTATTCGAGATAACCAGAATAATCTGACCCTAAATGCTGAGTTGCACTTTTTTAGGCTTTTGAGCCAAAATGGCTGACAGCCTGTGTTTTCTCATCCTGTTTCTAATTACTTCATTTCCTGCATTTTTGCTGTTCTTCCTCAAAGGGTGACACTTGACACTGTTGCTCGATTTCACTCAAAAGCTGTAGTTTCATAGTCTCTAGATGTTTATGACTTGTTTGAAACTTTAGCTGCTATATGAGTTTTTCCATATATCCATGAATAGCAAGTTTTAAGAAATGGACTACATGTGCTCTGCTCACATACCATAATGACTCTTAGTCCCCTGCAACAGTCAGCATGTTACTAGACAGCAGGTTTTGCATTAGCTCTCACAAATTGCTTAAGCAGGGTCAGATTTTGCATGGTTGTTTATAATTCACTTCTCCTTTTCTGAAGTCACCCTAGGTCACATCTAGTGTGCCCACTGAATTTAGTTTTCTCAAATGTCAGCAACTTCTGACAGAATTCACTCATTCATCCTACCTTTGGCACCTTCTAAAGGCATGAGCTGTGTGTGTGTGCATGTGTAAATTGGTGAGCATGGTAAACTCCCTGGCAACACTGGGTCATGCCCAGTACGGTAAACACCACTGTTGTCTTTCGATATACATGAACTCACTTTCAGCACAGGGACTTTTGAGGAAACTTCAACAGCTTCCTGTCATTCAGCTAACACATGCTACATTTCACAAACATTGTTCTAGAGATCCACTCTTGACCATAGCTCCAAGTCCTCAGCCATTCAACTAGAAAGCCTCATGGTGGCCTCAAACCTCAATTTTTGTTGCTTTTGTAAAAATTGCAACTAAGCACTGCTTGAGATGTTGTCTAAATAAACAACTTATTAAAATCAACAAAAACAAGCTTAATGCTAAATTCTGTGGGTTAAACATTCACTGTAAGGTAAAGTTTTAGCAGTATTGTCTTTTAGAGGAAGGAGCTTTCAGAGAAAGAGTTTACATAATGTGTGCTCAGATAAAGACCTTCAATGATATGTGCCATCCTTTCAAAGTTCATGTCCTACATTCAGGACTTGTGGATGTTTTTACTGAGGGAAATTGAGTTTGTATTAACAAGAGCTAACTGTCTGTTGAAATTTTAACCAAGTAGATCTCTTCATATTTCAAAGAATGTAAAACATCAGTATTCTACACCTGTTGGGGCAGCTTTCTTAAAGCTTTCTTGCTGGATTTTAAACATTCCCTAAAATTCTTGAAATGAAGTGAAATTTGATTGCATTTTCAGATGTCTAATTGTTAGGTAAATATTAGGTGGCATCCATGCTTTTCATGCTTTGGGTTTGTTGTATACTTTTTGGTCCAAATATACCTGTGCCTGTATTAGAACAATAACATGAATCACCTGGTACTATATAATAACCTTTTATTTTTACAGTAATAACACACAAACTGGTGTAAGATAAGAATATACTCAGCATACAAATTACACTGATAATCCAAGATGAGGCATGTCTGGAAAGGCAAAAGATTATGGGAGACAGCGTAGTACATCACTATCTATCAGGCATCCAAGAGGCTTGCACAGCGCTGGAGCAATGGGCACAACAACCTTTCTTTCAGCAAAGACTAATGGAGTGGAGCTGCCCATGTCTCGTCTGTCACGTAAGCAGTCACATGGGATCTCTCTCACTGCAGCTGCATGGCCTGCTCCCCTTCTTTTAAAAGTTCACTTCAAGTTCAGCATGCCTCTTTGCTGAAGTTGCACCTGAGCCAATGTGCAGGCACATGTCTGCGTGTTAACCAGCAGGGTAATGATTTCAAATGTTCCATATCCCACGTGGCACTTAAGAGTGCAATTACTGCTCACTGGTGGAGTCAAAGGTTTGGTCCGAGAAGACTGTGTTACCGTGACATGGCCTTTGCACAGACATGCAGTGCACCACCACTGCCAATAATTCATACTGATACCCCTTATTGCCTTTTTGATGCATTTGCTTCTGTAGCAGGATGCAAAGATGAACCTCTGTCTGCAGCTGTGCCAGTTCTACTGACAGTAATATGGTTTCACCTGCAGTGCTGTATCCCTAATACAGGATCCACTGGTGATTTTGTCATTTCATTCCAGTAGCTTTATGACTGTAAGCAAAACCAAAAACTTTTATAATGCATAAATACATGCATGCATGCAAACAAGTGTGGATGTGTGTCATATTTAGCAGAAGCACACAGAACATTTGTATGTCTTGACTAGCAGCTGATTTCAAGTTGGCCTCTGTAATAGGCCTGATACAGTTATCCAGTTCTTTTCACTTCCTCTCTAGAGGAAAAAGGAAAAAAATGCAAGAATGCATCTTATTTAACCCTTGTGTGTCAAACCTTATAGTTTCACACCTAAATGTGACTCAGACAAACCTTAATAATGATTTTACATGCACTGTGCAATCAATTACTGAGCTGCATTGAGGATTTTTATTTAACACATTGCAAAAGTTATAAAACTAAATATAAAACATGCTTTAAGCAAATGGATATAGGGTCCTTTGCCCTAAAATCTACCCCCATGAAGCTGTTGTTTTATCTTCCTCTCCTCTCCACATAAGATTAATGGATAACCCTTCCGTTAGGCAGGGGAATGTCATATTAAAGTTTTCCAAAGCATACAGATGAGAGGCTGAACTTTGCCCTACATCCAAAGTGGAAAAACAAGTGGGGTATAAATAGAGAGGGAGGAGTGGGAGCTGGTTGTTTTTGTCTTCAGGAGTTGCAGCTGGACTGAACAAGAGAGCTGAGAGAGAGAAAGCAATCGGTTCTTCACGCTGTGAGTATCTGCTGAATTCCACTGTGTGCAAACTGAGGGGAATACAAAATTTCCCTGGTAGTTTTCTGCAGTCTTGTTGATGTATTGCTCAATATTTGCAATGGAAATCAGTTGTGTTTGTTGTCTGTCTCTCAAACATAATGCACATTCTCTCATTAGCTTTACAATGTTTAGATGCAAAATACAAGATCTTTAGTGTGAATCGTCTTGTGAATCATCAGGCAATGCAATTAATGGACTTTCCTGGCTGTTCCCATCAGTAATTGTTGAGCCATTCTCAGCTAACAAAGTTCACAAGCTAACAGACAATATTAGTGCAAACGTACAATTCCAGAGACACAACATGCTGTAGAGAGTGGGGGTTTTTTCAGATTCCTGCACAAGGACTACACATTAATAGTACAGAGGACCCCAAAAGACACTCGTAGTGTTGGAGGGATATACAGTGCAGCTTCCAGAGCTCCTGTGCAAATAAGAAACTATACATCTGGTTTCTTTATTTGCAGGCATATTTAAAATTATTCCTCTACTGCTTGTGTGTAAATGCATGTAGGATGTTTTTTAAATCCTCTGATGGATATGTTTGTGGATCCTCATTTCACACAGGCAGTAATCATTGTAAGATTCAAGAATGTTCAGAAGCTGGAGAGTCAAGTTGTTTTTTAAGCCTGCATGTCCAGGCATGTGACTCCTGCTTACCTCTATATTGCCTAATCAGCTATGTGCTATCAAACATTTGGAAGGGTAGTTTATGTCAAGCTTCCCAACCCTGGCTTTGGCAGCACATTGTGTGCACACTGTGTAAATATTATTTCTTCCTTTGGCCATTTTTATTTACACTGAACACTGACCTGGATTTTACATTTCAAGGAAAGTCAAGGTCCTGTACCTTTTTAGGCTGAAATCTGTTTGTTAAGAGGTTTGTTTTTGCACAAAAATATATGAGTAGGCTAAAAATTGATTATATTTATTAAATTTTATTATATTTAATATTAAACATTTTTGTTGCTTAAGCAAGCTTAATTATGTAATCAGTAACTATTCCAAGCAATACTGAACCAGGAGATTCTAGGCAAAAACAAATAACTTTTATGAGTTATATTATCTACTAATCTCTATTTTTTTCTTCAAAAAGCAAAAATGAAAAGAATGTGATGAGGAGCTACCTTTACTTCTATATTTCTGTTTGCACAAATCAATTTCTTCAGTCCTTTCCCACCGCAAAGCACTCAATAACTGTCGCAAGTCAAATCCAGCTCAGTAAGCAATTAAACAATTTATTTGGACCTAATTAAGAGCTAAACACAGCATACACAGCGCCCCCTACCCCCCAAAAAGGTTTTGGAAAACCGCCCTCCTTCCTCTCTGTACTCGGCTGACCTTGCCTGGTTATTGTTCTCTGTGTGCAGCTGGGTGGGCCTACATTCAGAGCCATGTGGGGAGGGCTGGGCCTGGTCCTGGCTCTCTGCCTGCTCCCTGGGGGCGGGGCAGAGAGTGAGGGCGAGGGCAGCCGCTGCAAGCCAGCCCCGTCGTGGAGTGTCGGGGAGGAGGAGCCCATGAAGGATACCCTCGGGCATGTGACCGTGGTGGCGCTCCTGCAGGCCAGCTGATCATTCTGCTTGGTGCAGGCTTCCAGGTATTTCACCAGCAAGTGTCCCACTTACAAGCATGCATCAGCAGAAACCAAGATTCTTAAAGAACATCTTGTCATCACAAAAAAATAAACACTAGGAAAAAACACTAGGAAGTTTTTTGAGGTTATGGTTGTGTCTTTTCTTCCCTATCCTACCACAGTATAGTACAGAATGAATAGCAGATGCACGAATACACTGGCTGTAGATTAACACATTATGTATTACAATACATGCAATTCAGTACCTTTCTCAAAATTATGTCCCAGTAAGAATTCTCACATACAATCTTACTTTCACAGCACAGTTGCTTTGCAAATCAGTGTTTGAAAGTCAACTGCAAGGTGCTGGTTAGCTAAAGAAAAACAGTAAGCATCCATAACAGTGGCTACTGCACAGTATTGTTTGCCTGCACGAGTGCATGACTGTGAAGTCCTGGGTGTCTCTCCCTTATGCAGAATGGATTCACTGCGCCTGAAGCTGGAGAAGCAGGGTCTGGTGAACGTGACCTACATGGTGGTGAACGACCAGGGGGCGGAGTCACAGCGCTTGCACAGCACGCTGAGAGAGAAGATGTCGGAAAACATCATCCTGCATGCCCAGGACCCGAAGCAGGACGACGTCTGGAAGGCCCTGTCTGGAGAGAAGGATGACTTCCTGATTTACGACCGGTGAGTTCCCATCATCCCCTTCACCTGAGCCTACCCCCCTCCCCACTGTCAACTGCATATGGTGATGTATGACACGCGTTACAGGGCCCATATAATTAACATGAGCAAATACAAATGATCTCTCCACTGCAGCTGTTGAGGCAGGATACTCTTGGTGGCTGAGGCAAATTTCTTTCCTGCCTTGTTCAGTGTTTTGAGATCTGAACAAAATTCCTCACCAAAATTTTCACCCTTTGCTTTTCTTAGTCCACATTGCAGCATGGCACCATTTGCTGTTGTGCAAACCTCTAAAAAATGTTCCTGTGGAAACTGGGAATAAAACTGTGAGTTTCTGATTCTTTATCTGCCAGGTGTGGTCGCCTCACCTACCACATCGCCCTCCCCTACTCAATCCTGTCCACACCCTATGTGGAGGAGGCCATCCGAGAGACCTACTGCAGTGGCATCTGTGGAAACTGCTCGTTTGAGGTTAGTCCTCCAACTTGTTGCGGGTTCAAATCCAAGGTGTAGTACTTCAACAGTAACCTTGTTCAGACATTAGCCTCTTAGGTTTCATCAGTGCAAATGATACATTGATACATATTAAGCTATGGAATACCACTGGATAAGAAACAACAAAAAACAACTGCAAAATTCTCTGTTTTGACTGGATGCCACTGTTTTGGTACAGACCTCAGAGCAGAAAGCAACATGTAACAGAACAGTAGAAGCAGAGGCTGAGCGTAGCCCGGAAGGGGAGACCCAACCTCTCGATGGGGAAGCGGGCACAGTAGACCATCACGCGCATGGCCACAGCCAAGGCCATGGGCACAGACACGGCAGCAGAGAGAGACACGGATCGAGAGGACATGGGCATCGGCGTGGCCAAGGGGGTGGCGGGCAGCACCAGCATCACCATGACGACCAACACCAGCACCGCCACATCCATCAGCAGCACTCACACACCTATATCCCTGCCCAATCTCCAGTAGAACTGGGCCAGATGACCTTTGACCTCCAGCTTGAGGGGGTGCCAGAGCTCCAGGCTCACCAGCACCCGTGAAAGAAGGGGAGGGAAAGGTGAAAGGTGAAGTACAGCTGAGAGGGGCCGGCCGGGCTGCTCAGCTCCAGCGGCTCCTCCAGCTGATGATGACACTGACGGCAGCTGTTCGGCAGTGAGGGGCATGGCGGGGTCGCCGCTACCTGACACTGTGAGGAGGCACTCCCCGCCTCCTGACAGTGACGAGATCACACAGGCGATGCCCAGCTGCTCAGGGAGACCTGACAGTGACGCACGCCCCCCGCTGCCTGACAGCAGCCACAGCCCACCTGATCCTGACCCCAGGGTCAAGGGTCATGATCCTGACCCCACGGTCTAGAGTCCTGATCCTGACCCCAAGGTCATCAGTCCTGATCCTGACCCCAAGGTCAGAGTCCTGATCCTGACCCCAGGGTCATCAGAGTCCTGATCCTGACCCCAAGGTCATCAGTCCTGATCCTGACCCCAGGGTCAAGGGTCATGATCCTGACCCCAGGGTCATCAGTCCTGATCTTGACCCCATGGTCTAGAGTCCTGATCCTGACCCCAGGGTCATCAGTCCTGATCCTGACCCCAGGGTCATCAGTCCTGATCTTGACCGCAGGGTCTCCAGTCCTGAGCTTGACAGGGGCAGTAAGCAGGGCCCACCAGCCCTGTCACACTTCCCCCTAGAGCCCTGTGCAGGAGACTGAGGGTCTCAAATTGTGTCTCAACCCCAGGAGTTAAAAAAAGAAGAGTAAACCCACCTTCCGCTCATGTGACACACTACCCTGGGGCCTAGTGAGAAACTTCCATCTTACCAACTAGTATTAAAGCAGGAGTGTGAGGCAGCTCCAGCGGTCCAGCCGGCTGGGACAGGGCCTTGGCTCTGTTTGCAGTTCTAAGATGGTTTAACAACTTCTTTCAATACATGCTTGAATTTGGGTAAGAAACAGAGGGCAGCAGTTAGTGTGGAAGAATGAAAACAAGGACTGTCCCAGCCAGCACAGACAGGAGCTGCCTGACCTCATTACAGAGCGGTCAGGTCATGCTGCTGCGATTCCCCTTCCTGTGGCTCATGTTGCCTTTATGAGGCCAGGTGCGGAAACTATGCCCTAGTGGTGCCTGTCTGATGCTTGGCAATCATGCAGCCCGAGGGGGACGCAAACACCATGCCAAACCCCTAATTCACTCTGAAACATCGATTTTAAAAAAGTGTCACACAAAGCCTTACCACTGACATGGTAACTAAGAATGTAAACAACCAAAATTCTCTGTTTAGATCTGAGGTTAAAGTGAAAAAATATTTGGTCTGTGTGCAACAAAGGTCATAATGCAAACCCTGGAAATGGGGATCAATTATTCCATTGTAGGTTCAGGATTGTTTTGTTTTGTTTTATCTGGTCTATGCATATTTTGGATACATTCCCACTATGTGATTAACATTTCCAAAGAGTCATACATTATAATAGTAGATGATATCCAGAAAAAACATATTCCATTATAATAATCTAAAAGCACAATCCTTAACCAATCACTGGCGCACATAAATAAACCAAATTGTAAAAATCTGGTATAGCGAGCCTATATCCTCATCCACAAAAATGGCTTAAAAATTACTTTAGATATATTTCATAACTGTCTACTTATATCATGTATGATGCCACATCTTACAACCACTGTTTTTTTGTAATTTGGACTTGTATGAAAGAGATCAGCTTTATAGAGTTGCACTCCTATACATTGGGGAACTAAGAGGGAAAACGTATGTTTTTCTAAAATCAGTAATTTCATTTTTGTAACCTAAAATGGACATGACATGAAGTTGCTTTTGTATGAACACTGTGTGATCAAGTGCTGGAAGCCTTGAAAGCTCAGTGTGTGCTGTTGAATGAAAACATTTTTTATACTTAATGAAGGATTCTAGGAAAAACAAGCTCCCTGGAAAACCTGATAGTTTGTATGAAAAATGTTTGCCATTGATGGGTGCTGAAAAGATCACAGACTGCAAAGGAAGTCAGAGAGATGTCAACATATGTCAACTAATGTCAAATAAAGCTTGCTGATACAGTCAATCTGTCAATCTGTCTTCATGTTTAATGTTTCCAGGACATAATAATAAATGTGTAAGTACTGTGGGTGAAAATCATCAGAAAATATGGACACCTGATATTTTGGTCCTGAACCCACAACTGGGTCATATAAAAGGTAGCAGGCGACCTCCTTGGCAAGATAATAAGAAAATACAAAAAATGGCCCCATCCACACACAACGTACATCGAAATCCTAAAAAGGATGCATTAACATGTTTCGTGCATTTGCAATACTTTTTCATATTAACTGTTTTATTAAGAGGGGGACTCTTGTTATTAATGTCTTGTACAATTGATCCTCATTTTAAAAAAATACGCGAAACCCCTTCCAAAAACGATTGTGAAATATGGACGAAAACTATTATTTTGTGATTGTGCAGTTTGGCTCCATTACCTCTAGAGGGTAGCACACGCTTAACAAAAACAAATCTGGGCTAGAAAAAAAACCTTTATGAGTTTCTGCATTTTTTTGTTATCAGCACATAAACTATTATGAACATCGTTGCGGCTACATACTGGTAACAGGACATTGACTCTCGTGGTTTGTGGGGCCCTCGTACGCCTCTGGTTTGCCACTTGTACAGGGTTGTTTAGTGGTTAAAAGCGAATCATTAAACGACATAAGAGGGTAATTCTGCAGATGTTAAAACATGTTGAGAAAGTAGGTGAGTTTAGTGTATAAAATGCTTACCTGGCGAACCCAAAGTTATTTCAATGTTTTGTTGTGTCGGGAGCTGTGCAGCGAGCATACAACGACGGCTCAGATAAAGGTGCTCTTTCATTTTGTCCACAGATTTGCAAGGAAGCACGTCTCTAAATGTTATCGATTTGTTTTGTTTTGTGTTTGCTTTATTTGATGAGAGTAAATCTGACAAGAGTCACAATGAGACATTCATCCAAGGGACAGAGCTGGCACAAAGCTCGATTGAGCCGACTTTCTCCTTTTCCGCCCTCTGGCGTTTCTTTCTTTGCAACCCGTCTTAATTGCATCAGCCTGCTCGCCTCATCTAATTTGATGTCCCAAATGTTGTTCTTTCCTTTTTATCTTGGTTATCGCCAGGAAAAAAACAGCAAATTGGGAAAGAAATTCGCCATTTCCCTCTTGGCACACAAGTGTAGGCTATAACTGCCCAGCCATGTCTATGAATGGTAATATAACAGGTATGACATAACCATAAAAACACTATTTTCATTTACGTGCAAGGAATGCATTGCAACTGAGAATTAGTTCTAATTATTAAATTATTTATACATATACTCGTTTTAAAAATCAACACTAAAATATCAGCGTTTCTAAAGCAACACGAGAGACCATGAATTGAAAATGGTCAAATAGTTGGTTTCCAAATTGCAGGTATGTTGGCCACAGACATGGCAAAATTATTTAATGTGTCAAGGGGAACAGCGTCGAAAACCTTGACGGAATAGGCCTACGCCAAAAAGGAAACCCTGCATCAGGAAAGAGGAACAGTGGCTGCTGGTCAAAGCTCACCGGCAGGGACAGACGGACGATTACAGGATAGTTGCTAAAAACCTACAAAAGAACGCCCTCATAAATTGCCACAAACTGAATCCACAGATCCCACGACCCAGTCTCAGCAAAAACTGTCCTGAACTTAACAAAATTGATATTTACGGGAGGGTTGCCATTCGAGGCCATTGCGCAATAACCTGGTGTAATGAGCACAAACCTGGACCTCTGAGCAGTGGAAAATATATGCAGGCCCCAGCCTATAATTGTGAGTCCACACAAGGGTAATATTCACAGGTCTAATGCTAATTTCCAATTTAAAATCACAATTAAAAAAATATTTGCAGCAAAAAAATCGTCTCGTTGGATTAACGACCCGCCACTAACCGTTCAATGAGAACAGACCCAGTAGACAGCTTAGTTTACGTAGACAGCAGTCATCAGTTGCCCGGCTACAGTACGAGGAAGGTGTTCAATGCGAGTTCAACAGCAAAACCGCTTAAAACCGCCGGGTGATGTTGATCTTGTTTACTTGTGGGCCTGCTTTAAGTGTCTGCCAAGCAAACATGTTTACGCACTGAATTCATTTCAAATCATTAAAAAATTCTATTCTGTTCTCTTGAAAACAGCTTGAAAACAGTTTTGTTTCGTTTACCACATATCAATCTGTATAGTAAGTAAAATAGTTATATAACCTCAAAACTCCGTGACAATGCAGTTGGGAAAAAATGAAAAGAAAGAAAAAAAAGTTGGCTCTTTAAGACCTTTTGTTCATCCCGCTGACAACAGGTGGTGCTGTTGCTCTTCGCACGTCTACTGCGCAGCTCTCCCTTCGTGAACCTCGCGGGCAGCGACACAAAATTCCGCACGAGCACTTTAGCAGGCCTGCGAAAGACATGGCGACGAGGCAGTGCATCTCCCCTGTGTGACGTTTTCTGTATGTTAAACAAACACGTACCCTTTGCAACTAAATCATTGTACACGTCTACCAACTTTATCTGAACCTTTGCCAAACATTCTTTAGTTGTCGGACAGCTGCTTTCTACTTATGCCAATCCCCAAATTTAGCTAACCTCATGAACTATGGAAAAGCAAAATGGTTTCAAAAAATTAAATTCAAAACGGCCCTTTCTTTATTGATAGAAGTACGGTGAGAACTAGTTTTTACAAGCAGCTCACATTACTTTTAAATTTACACACACTTAAGGCTACGTTGCCTACAGCAAATACAGTCTAGAGACGGCTAACAGCAGCAAAAAAATAATGAATCTGGGCCCAAGTTTAATAAAACGGGAGTTGGGAGAATTCTGGTTATTTCCGTGGCTTTTTTTTCCATCCTACCCTTTTCAATTATCCGGGTCATTTTGTCCAAGTGTTGCAGGTGGTGCTGCTCATGATGAATGGATAAAGTGAACAGAGTCCCATTTAGATTTTTCAGACCCGCTTCATTTTAAAATAAATTGAACCTCCATAACCCACATTCTAAAAGACATAGCCTCGTGTGCCGCTTTCTCCCCTCGTAATAGTTTCTGTGAATGATAATGAAAGTGAAAGCCTGGCACAGTCATTATCAAGCAGTAAATGGATAAATCAAAAATGGAAATGAGAGGTAACAAATTTATAATACATCATTTCAGTCTGACATTTAGATATTTTGCATGACTGGTCTTGTATTGTAAGTAATGGATCAATACGTTGCAATATTGGTTTTGCGAAACTTAAGTGTTCACTCATTGACGTAGTTTATATCCATGTTTATATCAGAAAATTTAACGTAATATTTTCTGTAGTAATCTGTGGTTCATTTAATTAATTATACTTGCTTCACTTGTAGGTTAGTGCTTCCTCAACAGACACAGGCAAGTGCGAATCTATAAAAGCGATTAAAGGGGGCTCTAGGGACCAGCGTCAAAGTTCATACCGCTTGAGCGCACTATAAAGAAATACAAGGATTGCAAATATTTTGCTAGAGAACTCATAGAAGGTGTCAGCATTTCCAGAGTCCCTTTTCAGTATATATGAGTCGTACGTGAATTATAACAAATGGCTCGAAGCTACCCTTGTAACTTCAGAGAGCTTTTAATGCTTTAATTATTTCAAAGGACTCTCTTTATAAAGTGAACAGGTGGTCTACTTCACCCCACCCCCCTTCGCCATTGAAAGAAGCTTCAGTTAAACTTCTTGGATTAGGTCCTGCTGTTCTATCTCTAACGCACTAAAGTAACCAAATCACAACCTTAACGGTGCATTGGAAAGGTCAATAAACAACTTGAGGGAACAAGGGGGCGGGCTAAATAGAGCCGAATGAACAACGGAGACAGGGGGAACAGAGACTTGTGGGCAATTACCTGCACTTACCGAGAAGCGGTGTTCCTACGCCTTCTCCCCTGATTCAATCAGCCTCTCATGGTGTTGCTAAGTACACAGGCCTGTCTAATTGACTGATCTTCTTTCCCTGTCAGAACTCCAGTCGTCACCTCAGCACCGGCTCCGAAGGAGAAGAGCTATTGCCCGTTCCTCGCTGCGATGCGCATCAGCAAATCGACACTCCGCTCCCTCACAGTACATTTACTCCGTAGTTATGTAATACGCTTACATTTTGCCCCCTGTAATGACATTTAATTGCCAGGTTAAGTGAAGTCTTTACACGCCTCGAACGTGTTTGTGTTCCACTGCAGCCAATAGGATTCTTTTTTTAAGGAAAGACAGAAAAATCTATGGGAGACGAAACAAACAGCGTGTTGGAAATGGTAATCATTTAATTACATCGGTTAATGAGGATGGAAAGAGAATGCTTTCAAGATAAACAGCCGTCACGCTGGGAAATGGTATTAATTGTTCCACGTGTGGGTTGATCCACAGAGCATGCAGCTGAAAAATAAAATGTCACTTTGTAAGAGCACTTAGTAGGGCCGCCTGCAATGGAAGCACTGAAATCTAAATTGCGAGCATCCTGCGGATAGTCCTGTCTTTCAAAATGTGCATTTAAACTGGGTACACAATGTGGGTGGAAACACGAATACAAAATGAGTTATCTCTGATCAGCTTAAACGTACTCCAGGACGTAATTGACTTAACGACAGAAGGGTTATGATACTGTATCAACATCCAACTAAACCAAAAAGCACAAAAACACATGGTAAATGATAAAATATATTTATTTTGTACCTTTAGAATGTATTTTATGTAGAAATTAAACACTAAAGAAAGAACGTCAACAGCCTGGGAATGTGAAAGCGCTTGCTTTGAATAAGATTATGTAACTGCTCATCTCAGGGGGTGTGGGTGTGTGTAGGGGGCTAGAGGCACAAAACCCCCGTGTTACAGACTTTGCATTTCAACTGGCCCCAGTTAGCTAAAGCTCAGTTATATCTGAGACTGGCTAAAGGTGTTCCTACGGCAAACTGCCCTGGGCCAGCAGTATGTTGGTATGTTGGCAGATATGACAGTAGTTTGGCCTGGAGCTGAAGTGAGCCAGCCTCAAGGAGTCATGCATCATGTGTAACATATCAAATCTGGGCCATCTTTTGCTCCCTCCATGGATGGCAGCTGAGCTTTCTTCATTTCTGAGCAAAAGTTTGGGATGGTAAATGAACATTTTAACTACAGACCAGTATCATTCTGTCATTTTTTGCCATAGTCTCTCCAAACATGAAAATACCAAAAGCACAAGCTTTCTTTGTGGTGAGCTAGTGAGTAACCACACACATTTGGCTTGCAGTCTCCCTCATTCATGTAAAAACAGACGTGTTAAACGTAGGCGTGGGAGATACAGGAAATGGCCATTCCTAAGACATTTTGGTGTCAGCAGTACTTGAGACTGCAACAGTTCAATTATAAGCCACCATTTTGGTTCACATTACAAAAGCACATATACAGCTGAGTCAGGTCAGTGGAAACAAGGCTATGGAGCTGGGTACAAATTTGTGACTCATTTTCAAGGGGGTGGGGCTGATGTTCTGACTGGCTACAATGCCCCTGCCTGTTGGGGGATGGAGCCCTTTACTTAATTTGACTTGATGCTAAACTGCATCGGAGGTAAAGTGTGCATCACTGCAGTGACTACCAACACTAGTGACAAAAATGTGTTCTTACATTTAAAAGCAGATATAAGCTGTTGTCTGAAAGAATGCAAAAGGGAAAAGGAGCAGTAAAGTTAAAAAACTAGGGCTAAGTGTCTGACTTCACAAGCACAGCTAATCCTGTCTGTTAAAGGAATTAATGTTCACACAATGTTCAGGGCAAAAAGAAGAAAAAAGACAACATTGTGAAGCGTATTCTAACTCTCCCTCAGCAAGCATTTTACCACACTATGAATCCAACAATGAAATACTCTGAAATTATTATTTTTTAACCTCCAAGTCTTGAGAGGCTTCTTTGTGCAGACATCGATTAGAATTAAACCACTTCACAGTCATCTGTTGCTGGCAGGACTTTTTTTTTTGGCCTAGACTTTTGTCATTTCAGAGAACTGAGGGTTTTATTCTGAAATTACACTCATAATTTTAGTGTTGAAATCAGATTATCAAATTACCACTGTTTTGATACTGATGTATTAATCTATATTTGTCTGCATATATTTGTGTTCATCTCCATATCAAAGGCATATGCTGTCAGTGTGCCTGAACAAGCATGTTTCCTAAAAAGTGTAATACAAAAAACTAAGAGAAAGGTATTTAAGAAATGTGTATCCCTTCCAATGGGTTTTACAGCTGACTGTAGACGAGCCAAGACAGGTGACCACTTCAAGATGGCTACACATAAAGCCATAGCCTCTTCAAAAAACAGGGGTGTGTGCACTGAACATGGAAAATAGCACACCTGATGTCAAGACCCAGCCAGTCTAACAGATGCTTAGTCTAATGACAGTGATGATCTCTGACCTGCAGGCGACACTCCAGTGAACCTGACCTGTCTGAATCTCTGTGTACAATGTGTCAGTACTTGCTCCAGGTGAGATAAGACACACTGAGGCTTTGAGGGGGACAGAGACCACTATCTACACTGAAGAAACATGATTGAAAATTAGTCATCTCACACATTTCTTTGTCTGTCCTACAAGCATGCTGTGCATGTTACAGGCAAGCATTTCCTCTCCTTGATTTGATCCACATTTCAGCAATAACTTCTCACTGAAACTCCTCAGAAACAACCAAATTCTATCAAAGCAACTCCACTTCAACGCCTAAAGATACAAGAAGAACCCCCCGCCCACCACAATATTTGGTCTGAACTCATATTCAAGTTAAGTTGTAAGCACTGTTATAGCCATGTGTATCTTTTTCATTCTGACAGCCATACAGTACCTTATTCTCCAGGCAAACGGACAAAAGTGGAGTGAACTCATTCTGACAAAAAAGTACTACTATCAAAATGTAAAATCTAGACATAATCTAACACTGTCTGATACTGATATATGAATACTACAGCTTCTCAGATAAGCAAATCCTTTCACAAACTAATTACTGTCACGTCACTCTACAAATTAAAATTAAACTAATTACTGTCACTAATATTTGCCACACCTATCATAATCACCGCTGCCAACTGAAGCTGAATATGAGTCCCGTCTACAATGAATGCTCACTTCACCATTCCTTTGCGTGTGGTTTTATATAAAGTCTGCACATGCTACAATGTACATTCTAGCAGAATACACTTTACATTATACAATTAACAGGATTAAGAACTCTTTTCTTTTAGCATATTAAAATAAAATTTCACTTTTGTAAATGATAAGATCCATTTTTTCTTCATATACATAAAGATATATGCATTTAAAAGAGACTGATAGCTGAAAAAAACCACAAAGCAGCAAAAATTCAGTTTAGTTACTAGGAGACGCACAACATGGCATACAATATATGCAGAAATACATATTTTACACCACTGACGTGATATATTAAGACATTTTCATTTTCAACATTGACATGCTGGTTTCCGCAGCAGCAGCAGTGGGTTTATTTATTCATATCTTAATAAGGCAGAAAGAAGATAAATTGGCAATATGAGCAGCTTGTATAGTCTGTTTTGTGACTGAGCCCAAATATTTTTGGCACGACTGACATAGTAAGTTGCTATACATTTCCCTGGTCTTGTGTGTGTTTGTTTGTGTATTCAGTAACAAATCTGGATGAAGCAGATCGAACAAGTAGATAAAAAGCATAGTTTTACATATGTGTTATTAAACATTGTCCATAACACATATTCATATCAGGAGTCCTCTCAAATCCATATTACCAACAATAGCTTATTTAACAGGTTTGTATAAATGGTCAAAGGTTGGCTCGGGTGCCGCTGTATAATCAATGTCAGATAGCTGTTGCTTGGCAGTGACAAATGAGCTTCAGCATACTGGTAATCAAATAGTCTTGTGTTACAACCACTGATATATATTTTTTAAAACAAACAAAAAACAGAACACTGATTTTTTGATTGATTAAGGCAAACTCTGCTGTAAGTGACTTTGATTAAGTCCTTTCGCCCCACAAGTCCCAGACTTGAACAGCTGCCAGTTGAGCCTGTAGTTTTACGCTGACAGCACTGCAATGAACACCAATAAGTATAATGATAATAACACAATTTTTATATAAACAATATAACAGCAAAATCTGAGATTAACAGCAATCAATACTTTAGCCTGTCTCCCAGATAAACTTTTCAATATAGTAAAATGTACCAGCCATGATGTGATGGACGCTAGACCACTGTCAGAGATGGAGACCACATGGTACTGGACCAATTCATACCACCAAGATTGTTGCTGTTCAAGACCACAACATTAGGGCCAAAACACCATTAGCTGTGATATACTTGAGTATACAACACTACACATGAACAAATGACCAAGGTAAAACACTTTTTTTTTAAGTACCATAAGACCAATGTCATGACTACAAAGTTGTGGCCTTGTTGCAAAGAGCAAGAGCTGGTATTGAAACTCAGCAGCTGACACTCAGTAAGGACATGTTTGCTTTTGTTTTCTTCTGGGTCACCTTTAGTTCACCGCAGTGACCCCCTAACACACTGGCAGGCTGAGAACAGGGAAAAGCCTGCATGAGGGGGTCATGTAGTACAGCAATGTGCAAACCATTTCTACTGAGTAAACAGTCTACACTATCTTCAAGAGGCTCAAACAAGCGATTTAACACTGTAGGAACTATTCTTCTAAAATCATGGTTTCAAGGCTGCTTTCTGTAGGAATAATAAACATAGTTTTCCAGTTACAATATGTGATTAAAGGCAATTTGTAAATACTACTTTTTGTTATCATGCACACTTCCCATTTTCAGACATTGTACATGATAAAGTCACTAAATTTAATTATACCTATTTTGATTTAATCAGACCACTTTGCTTTATCTGTGGCAAACAATGTTCCTCTACAGTGACGGCAACCCGTGTTTGTGCACATCCTTCACTCTCGTACCAGGGTCAATATTTTCAGAAAAACAGAAACCTGCATTCAGTACCTATTATATTCCGTGAGAGCATAACATTTTTTGTTAAACACCTGATAAATACTAAGCAAGCACTTAAACCTTTCAGCTTTTTTGTTTTGTTTTTTAAATTCATAGCTCTGCTAACACAAAAGGCTCTCACAGCATTGTGGAAATGTGATGTTATGCGATGAAGAGGTCATTTTTGTGTAATAATCATCTTTTTCCATATGTGCAAATTACTCCATGTCAAATCCAAGTACTGTTATGATGAGACAACATGTGAAGCATATATGCAGCATATGTTGTCCAACCGCTACGTGTGAAGTGAAACAAAGTTACCTGAGGGCAGTTATGTAACTGTTATTATTCAGCAAATATGAGTGACGTGAAGCAGGGGGCTGGATAATGTCCCATTGTTTATCCTGTGACAGACTATGTTATTCACAATATCCACACAAAGGCTCTATGTACACAGGTCTGCACTGTGCCTGAGAAACTGTCTTCATTTTGAAGGACAGCTCTCTGCATTTTAAATAGACTTTACATCCTAGCATATTGCCAATTGGCTTGTGTGATTGTATTAAATATGATCCTACATCAACTTCAGTGATAGCCTCATAGACAACAATAACAGCATAACAAAAATGCAATATTGGTACGAGGTGAATTGCAAAGGTGTTACATTTTTGCCTTGACTTCGAAAGCTATTCATCACTGCGTGACTTCTTTCACATAAGCAAGGTCGTCAGACACAGCTAACCTGAGTCAATAGCCAAGTTTCCATAGGAAGATCTTTGACTCACACTAAAACCTTTCTGTGATAAAGACTTGGGTAGATATTGTCATATTTACTTTCAGGTGCAAACTTAATGGCCTATTATGATCAGACTTTTTCATTTTACAAAGCACAGGACCTTTTCTTCCATCCCAGACAGATGAAGAGTATTCAGTACATCTGACAGGTTTTTCATGATCAGTATTCATAGCAAACTACTATCAGTACTCATCGCAAACTACTTATTCACTCAATCATGTAGCACAAAAGAATGCGGACTGAAATTCTGCCACAGTGGATTTTACTGAACTTCACTGAAATGCTGCTAGGATGGGATTTCCTTCTACTACAGCCCTTTCTCCTTTGGAAACCTGACTACTGATAACAACCAAAACTGGAATCCAGGCTTGCTCTTGTTGCCAACATTGCTATGCTCTCACATGTGATGTGTCTGAGCTAATCAGATGCAACTGCCCATTTTGCAGGACAATTATAGTGTCATACCTGGCTGAGCACTGCTTTCCTGCACAGGTAATACTTAACTCTCTTACAATGTTGATGTAATGTTGCCACAGTGTTGAAGCAAAGTTATCTGTTAGCTGGGTTACCTCCTTTGACCAACATGCAGAGTACACTTTGTGAAACTTTTTAAAAACTCCAATTGGTGAAGAGGATGTCAGATATGTATAAATCACAGTTTAAAACATCTAACCTCATGGCTTTTTAATCTAGAATAAAAGTCTTTTGTGAGAGATAGTGCCAGTTACACTTTGTAAACAACCTTTATGAAATCTGACACAAAAATTGGGTAAATATCTGTATCAACATTAAGAAACACTTGTATTATACCTCACCCCACCCACCAGATCTCTTTAATTAGATCTCACATTGTGCATAATGTTAAAATCTTCTCCCTTGTGTGCATGTATGTGTATGTGTGTGCATATGTATGCACTGCATGTTTGTGTGTGCACATCTGTGTGTATACGTATACAGATGTGTGCATCTGTATGTGTTAATGTGTGTATGTGTGTGTTTGTGTATGCATGCGTGTGTATGTGTGTGTGCAAGATTGAACAGTTTAAACAGAAAGCACAGGAGTTCTGTGAGCTGTGTGCAGAACTCCACTCACAGAGAAACAGTCCAGTCACTTGTCCTTCGTCAGGTCCACCTCACTGTCACTCTGAGGTCACGGCTTTGCCGGCACCCTCTATCTGTCCATTCCACCCATGCGCTGCGTTGCATTCAGCGTCTGTCCGTGTAGCTTTGGATTCCAGCGGTGAAAGGTAGAGAGAGTCTGTGTGTGTGTTGGTGAAAACCCTTTAACCCTTGACCTCCCGAGTTACGGGGGGGAGGCATTCAGGGTGTGATGTTGCCCAGCAGGTCGGGGGACAGGTACCCCGCTGGCATGGGGGGCAGGGGCTTGGCGGGGGTAGGGTGGGGGGCCGATAGCTCTGGGGGGGTGGGGTTCAGGAGGAGGCTATGCTGGGCATCCACATCCTGCACCACAGTGTAGTCTGAGACAGGGGGCTGTGGGGGGCAGGGGGTGCCCTCTAACAAGAGGTAGGGGCTCTGGTACTCCCCCGCAGGGCCTCTCGAAGGAGGGCACACCACCGCGGGAGCCACCTGGGGCAGCGGGGTGGAGGAGCCCTCGGCAGGGGAGAAGTTGGCGCTGATCAGTTGGGCCTCCTTCCCTGAGGTGTAGGCTCCGCCCTCAGGATCTACAACCACCAGCTGGAAATTCTTTTCTTCCTTCCTCTTCTTCAGGTTTTCCTCCTCCTCCTTTTCCTCCTCCTCCTTCTCCTCCTTCTTCTTCTTCGGGGTGGGCCCTTCTTTCTTCTCCTCCTCCTTTTCCTCTGGGGCTCTGCTCAGCTGGCTGGGCGACAGCACGACCCGGCCGGTGGGGGTGATGTCGCTCACCTGGGCGTAGAAGTCCATGTTGACCCAGCTCTGGGTGCCAAGCTGGGTCTGGATGAGCGGGGCTGGGGCCTGCGGGCCCAGGCTGGGGGTGGAGGAGTTGCTCCGGGACACAAGGGGGGCACCCCTTTTCTGGAGCTGCCCCAGGGGGAGGGCCAGGGCGTCGGGGTCGGGCAGCTCGGGGTCGGGCAGCTCGGGGTCGTAGCAGCTGGCGCGCCCCGAGTCATCGTCCTTGATGTTGAGGGCGTGGGAGGAGCCCAGCAGCCGCTGCGTGTCCGAGCCCTCGGTTTTGTCGCCCGTCTCGCCCGCGTCCAGCTCGATGAACTCCACCCACGTGTCATCTTGGTAGAGCTCCGGTTGGTAGATGTGGTGGCTGCTGAGGATGGAGCTCAGCTCGTCCAGCTTCCCCTTCTGTGGGACAGGGAGGGCAAGATGGAGGTCTTTACTTGTGTTGTGTGGTTGTGGGAGAGTCAACCACTTTCTGGTGGTGGTTCACAGTCTAAGCATACCTTTGCAAGCTAGTTAGCAAGATTTAGACAAAAAAATTTTAAACGATCTACATGTAATATTAAGGTAAGAACATTTTATAGTTAGTGAACTGGCCAGCTCAGACCAGATAACTCTAAATCTAAACCTGAACTGCTCGCAAATGAGCTACCCTGTTGGACTGCTTTAATGACAGTTAGTCCAGCTCCCTTACTTTCAAAATCGAGCAGTGGCTAGCCTAGCAGTTACCCTCAATACAAGCAGTCTCACCAAAGTCCTAAAACGCCTTTAAAATGATTAATTTCACATGTCAAACATATCCAACCAGAGTTTCACAACATCTGGAATCTGTTGATCTAACAGCAAAATATAGAAAATAAATGTTTGTTTTTCCATAGACTACTGCTGGGACCTCTGTGGCAGATCTGGTAAAAAAAGGACTAAGAGGTTTTATCCTGAGGGATGTGGTTTACTAGTTGTGGAGAGACAATTATGTTGTGGAGTGGAGGCACAGCGTGCTGTTTGAAGAGAACAGTGAGGCCAGAACAGCAGCACTGCCAGAGTGAGAGGACACATACATCACACAGCTAAACTGGACCTTACAGGTTTAATCAGATTTTTCTTCATTCTTGTTCATTTTACTGTTTGTTCTGTGTACAACAGTCATCTTGTATCTGTTTTGTTGTGACGCATTAAACATTCCCTGTGCAATGTTGTCAGTAAACCGTACCAGCAACCATTCATAATTAAGGAGACAACAGTTGCTGCTCCATCATAGCCCAGCCAAAGAGAGAGCTTTCTGTTCAGCAATGGAGGGAAGGAATTTTCATTGTCAGAAAGTCAGCCATCTTGGATTTTTAAAGGAGCTTCGACCATACCTTCAGCAGCTCTGGATCAATCCCTTTGATTTTGGGAGCTGGGACAGGGGGAAGCAAAATCACCATCAGCCTGAGCAGAAAAGGAAAGGGAAGAGGAAGAGGAAGAGGAAGAAGAGGAGAGTTACTGTATAGATGAGTCTGCATCATTAACAGGAGCTGTGTGTGTGACTTAGAATGTGATTTGAGTCTGTCTGGAACGGATTACTGGATCTGCATCCTATCCCTCTTCTGCTAAATTCAGACCTAGGAGCACTAATGAGGCTAATAAAAACAGTTTATTCTGTGCGACAGTTGAGCATCCAGGAGTGGACGTTTCAGCCTTAAATGGAAATACAAGATAGGGGATCTGACATTTCTGGAGCAGGCTGTCCAGCAGATGCCTGCCATTACTCCAGAGCAGTCTCACTCCGCGCTGACTGAAGGCTGTTGATAGGCTGAACGACAAAACAATGCGTGTTCCCTCTCGTCTGGAAAGACTGCCCCATGGCTAATTTCCAGAACAGAATGGCCTAAAAGACGCTTGTGTAATTTATGGAATCACACTGTTCTGCTTAACTCCAGCGGAGCCCCCTCTTAAGATAGAACACAGGTAATATTCAGTGGTTCGAATGGACAGGATGTAAAATACGGGCTATGCAACTGGCCCTTGGTAAGCATGTGTGCTAAATTCTACCTAGCATACTATGTTCTCAAAACACTTCAGTGGCTAGGCAATGCTGCAGCAATGTTGGGGGAGTGTTTACTTTTGCTGCTGTGAGAAGATGATCAGCATGAGGAGGACTCCAACTCCCACAGCGCCGAAGATGAGCACCAGCGTGACGGGAAACGGAGATTCTGGGAAAACACAACATTCAGCAGTTACGGATGAGCATTTGCTATTATTGTACCAAGTCATAGAAACATCACTGCAATAATCATTTCAATTTTGCGTTATTCCACTATAATGATGTGAGGGGGATGATTTTTGCTTAGTTGATTCTGGTGTATAAAATGCTGTGTTATTATGCTATCTGTGCTCCGGTCTTTCTCCTCAAGTCTATTAGCCATAGCCTGCTTGCCTTTAAGTGCAACTCCCTGTCTGATCTGAATGCATTATTTTGGTAATAGCTGAAATCTTGTTTTAGGACTCATTTTCTATATCAGTAGCATTTTCATGTAAAAATCCCTGAAAGGTAACACTACAGAGTCTCTCATTTTCCTAAATATACAATACCACCTCCCCCCATCTCACCTTTAGTGGGTATCTGAGCAATGTAGACAAGTATGGTTTCGCTGAAATCCCCAAAGTTGCTTGAGGCATGCATCTTGCAGCGCACTCGAACCTCGTACTCTGAGCCTGCGTTCAGGCCGTAGATGGACTGTTGAGTGCCCTTTTCTAGGTCCAGCTGTGCCAGAGGGGAGACATGAAGAACAGAATCGTAACTGTGTTCTGTTGCCATGTGACAGAGGCATGTGGTCACTTTAAAGGTATTTTGTAGTACTGCAATGTGTTTTGGATTCTGTGATCTAGTGACTGATGTATGGGAGTGCACTTGGTTTCCCTTGTCTGGTACCACAAGTTAACTTGTGCAAGGGCTTGAGTAGTGTTATGCTCACACTCACTGGTCTGGGAGTGTTGTTAGCCTGGGCTGATACTGTTGCTCTTTTCAATGGAAACACTTCTGTTCTTCTGTGCTGGAAGTTGCTCTGGATAAGAGCGTCAGCTGAATGAATGTAATGTAATGGGATGTAAAGGCTGCAGCACAGACCACTGATGGGAAAGTGGGGCTTCACCAACAGGATTGGTGGAGCTACTGAGGGCGAGTGGCAGGAGCTAGAGTTGGGGAGAAGAGTCAGAGACGGAGAAGTTCAGGATAGGAGTATGAGCTAGATTAGCAGGAAGAATTAGGGTAGAGACTAAGTCTGAGAGCAGGGAGGAGTTTGTCTTAGGGGACTTTAGGATTAGAGGGAAGTGTCATGGTTCAGGGCTGGGATTAGGGTTGGCATGGGGTGGAGTTAGGCAAAGGAGGAGGGGTAATGGTTACGGGGAGGAGTGAAGCATGAGGTGAGGTTAGGCTTAGAGGGAAGAGCCGAGGTCAGGGCTGTACCATGTTCCACCGCGACGCATTCCTCTCCCGGTAGTGCACCTCGTACACCAGGCTCAGCCAGCCGGTCTTCACGTCCGCGGAGGGCGGCGGCTCCCAGCGCACTATGATGTCAAAGTGCAGTCCCGACCGGCTCATGTTCAGCAGCGTCCAGTTCAGTCCCACGGGGGGGTCAGGGTGCACTGTGGAGCGGGGAGGGGAACAATCAGTAACCCCGCCCCGGGAGGACTCCACCTCTGGAGCAATCATAGAGGAAGCACCCACGGGTCTTTAAACCACCACTAAAACCCCAGGAAATGTGCAACAGATGTGAAGAGCGCTTCCTCGCGTCTACGCAGCTGCTGCGAGGGCTGAGACAAGCTGAAACAGCAATCACTGCAGGAATAAGAGAGCGTCTGCTGTGCGCACCACACACCCAGAGGGATAAAGCCAGAACACATACTTAACAGAGGTACGGGGGACCTCAGACCTGCTGTGAAATCACAGATGAGGTGTCAGCTGAATAAGGTGACAAGGGGAGACAGACAGCACGGAGCCAGGGTCTGCCCTTTTCCTGCCACATTAACCTCTATTACCCCCAAATCTCGTCTGAGGCGCGAGTTTAACTAATTACTGATGAATAAATCGCTCCAACGCTCCCCGAAGGCTCTGCCTGGCGGGGCTCGAAAATGTCAGGAGGGGATTTGAAGAGCGGCGGCGTCGTTGGGGAGAGCGGTTCGGGGTAACGTACCGTATCGGATTAAATCAGCCGTGATTTTCATCTCGCGGGGCGGCGGCGGCAAGATGCTCTGTTTATGACCAACGCTCACCGAGCAACCGGCAATATTTCATATCGCACCATTTCAGTTATGCGCGGTTAATTAGCTCCAACCCCTTCTCCATACGCACATGCAGCCGGACCTCCACTTACACCATTCAATTTGTGCACGGTTAATTAATTTTGAAAAGCTTTTTACAGCCGTTTTTTGCACATGGTAGAGAGAGGGTTTTAAAAGGTGAAGAACGGTCACCAAAAATGCGAAGCTGCCAGTCACTCCCCACTTCCCTACCGGCGAGCTGTGATTGGGCACCATGTCATACACATCATGCTGTGACTGGACATCGACTCACATACATCACACTGTAATTGGCCATCGTCTCCTACACATCACACTATGATTGGGCATTGTCTCGCAAACGTCATGCTGTGATTGGACATCATCTCCTACACATCATGCTATGATCGGGAATCGTCTTGCATACATCACGCTGTGATTGGACATCATCTCACCTACATTACATCACTGTCTTGAGTTCATCTCATATACATCACGCTGAGTTTGGGCATTGTCTCTACATCATGCAGCCCTGCTGCCCTCATCCTCTGTATGCCACCATTATTCTGCCATGAGTTCAGAGATTAAGCTGAGTGGAAGTGGCTCAAGAAGATTAATCAAGTGTTACAATTCAGAAAAAGGCACAAGTGAACAGATGTTTGCCAGGCTAGCTCAGAGTTCTACATTTAACAGAGTTTTAAATTTATCAGCCTCATCAGTATCATATCCGCATTTAATCTCATCCTTCAGGTTCAATTTTTACTTGCTCCTGAATGTAAGTCATGGTGAGTGGCATGTTAAATGATTTATTTTGTACCATGAAGCCGTTATTAGTTTAATAAGGTTATCCTGTGGCCCCAACCCCTTGCATCTCATTGTGTTTTTTAAATGACTGCATTTCATAGCTGCCATGCCCCTCTGAGATGACAGTACTGTAGCTGTAGTCTTCATACTGTTGGAAGTGCTCTCCCCTGTCCTCTTTTCAAGCAAAGGTGCACTTGTCTGCGGTCACCACATTAGAGAAAGTGTGCTTGACTGTGACCGCCATGTTAGAGAAGGTGCACTCACCTATGTTCTCTACAGAGAAGCAGCGCTCGTCGTAGGTAATGTTCTGGGCCTGGTTCATAGCTGCACGCAGTACTCGGTCCAGATGACGGTGTACGTCTTGTTGAAATAGCACTCGTTCAGAGAGGAGTCTGAGTACTTGGGACACTCCCTCCAGTCTCCAGAGCTAGGGGTTGTTCCAAAAAAACAGAACAAAAAAAGATCAGAAACAGACAAAACACAAAGCACAATTCCATATGCTGAAGAGCCTGAAATGAGACTGTGCAGGAGAGGAGACATCAAACAGTGACACAATTTATGGATGAAAAAAGAGGCACGTAAGGAGTGGAGGTTCCCCTCGTTCCCCTGCAGTCTCTCTGCCATTTAAAAAACGGCAAGTGCTCAGTATCTTTCTCTGGAGTTATCATTTAACATGCACATTTACTTTGAACTTGAAGTTATTATAA
Organism: Megalops atlanticus; assembly: GCA_019176425.1. NCBI lineage: Eukaryota > Metazoa > Chordata > Actinopteri > Elopiformes > Megalopidae > Megalops > Megalops atlanticus. The sequence continues at coordinate 27,685,573 of CM032878.1, forward strand.
ATGTTTCTTTGAAAGTCAATGAAATGAGTTCTCAAAGTCCTGGAAAAATGCTTACTTGGACATAAGAACCACATGGCAAATCCCTGATCTGACTGATTTGTAAATGGATAGCGGGTACAACCAAACACTTTTTCCTGGCTGCATTTTCCTCACAGAAGAATGCTGCGCTTTTTATGAGCTATGATGTGCACTCCATAACCCTGTCTTACACTGAATTTCCTCCTCTCATTTTAACACCCCTATCTCATTATCTATAAGAACAAGGGAAACAAATAAAAAGTGAACATGATCAACATTATCTGACAGAGCCTACAAACACCCTTCAGACACATCAGCAGGGCTCCACTACACAAGACTGACTTATGCATGGTAGCGGCCATTGATCGGCTAATACAAAGAGCCTACAAATCGTCTCGAAAAGGAGAAGGAGAAGGAAAGGAAGACACTGGTTAACTGAATTACACACACTGCCACTTGACACCCCCTACCCAACCCCCTGCCCATCGGACAGCCTGCAGCTGCAGTTGCCGCTCCCCCTGGTTCACTTACTTCCTCTTCAAGAAGAACACCCTCAGGGCTCCAGGCTCTGACAGGTTCCGGAAGCTTCCGGAACTCCACCAGCAGCGGAAGGTCTCCATGTCCCGGGACAGGCACCCGGTGAAGTGAGGTCCCTGCAGGGGTGCTGTGACACGCAGGGAGAGAGGGCGTCCAAAATCTGTCAGCAACTGTAATACCTTTCCACCCGTAAAACTGAGGTGGTGGAACCCAGACGTTTTTACATATTTACCCTTACCAGGGTAAATTCTGTGGTTAAAGCTTAATCAAGTTTTCTAATTAATATCAAGAGAACAGAGGACAAATGACACTATGCCTGCTGTACGTTCAAGCACCACCCCAAAAGTAATGTTTTTAACAAAACTGTAACAAAAATACAGTATCCAGGCAGTGTTTTTCTGCATTGCTGATAATTATTAATTACATCAGGAAATACAATACCAGTTAAAAAGTTTGGACACACCTGATTAAGATAATGGAAAATATGCAAAGATATTTTGATCTAAAGACATGCTTTAATGCTCGAAATTTGTTTGTCAGACACATATAGTGAAGTTGATGCCAATGTATGAATTTCCATCCAAAAATTGATTTTAAAAATTACTTTTTGGCTACTCTGAAGAATCTAAATTCTCAAAGATAGTTTTGATTTGTTTAACACTTTTTGGGCCAATGCATAATTCCTTTCATATTATTTCATAGTTTTTGTCTTTACTATTACACCAAAAATGTAGAAAATAGTAAAAATAAAATATACTGTAAAAATAAAAGTACTATGCATTCAAGAATAGTGATACTTTACAAAGGTCTGCTTTTGAACCAGAAAAAATATCAAAACCAAATGCCAATGACAGTCATGCCTGTCATGACAAACAGACTAATAGCAAGAGGAACTATTTTCTCTGTCCACTCACTGTCTCTCAGCTTATGTGGCCAGTGTTTGCTTTGCTACATTCCAGCTGCAGGCTCTGGGACTTTTGAAGAAGCTTGTTATTTCAGTTCAAGAGCTCTTCCCACAATGCCTCAGAAAGAGGGAGTGGCGCTCTCTCCACTGAATACCACAGCCATGTTCCAGGCTGTCATGCACCGATTCACCAGTCTTTATGGTGCATGAACTGGCTGACATGCAGATAGTGAAAGGGTTTAGCCATTTGCATTGTTTATTGATCAATAAATTAGCCTGACACCTGTGTAGCATGATGCAGGACAACGGGTAAACGGATTGAGGTTATTGGTTCCCGTGTAGCTACGATAGTGGCCCAGTCTATGACATCATTGTGACAAAGCCTGAGAAGCTAGTGAACTCCACACTAGCCTCCACACTTTTTTAACCATATGGACTTCTTCATTAAATCATTGCTACGCAGATGCAGCATACACTCATAAATCTGTATACCATGGGGACTGACTCAATGATAAGGAAGAGCCATCCAAGCCACATATATATCAATCTGCCACCCTCTGCAGGTCACCCTGTTTTTGCAACCATTAATTTTTTAGCTGTGCAATAGCCATTGATCCCCATCTCCTCTCAACAGGCAGATAAATCAGTAGAGGCCTTAAAGATTTAAGAGCTTGCTTGCATGTCTTTTAATTACCCCCAGCCTGCAATTATTTACAGTAGGCTGAGGATTTTTTTCCTTTCTTTACTTTCAAACAGGGGCTTTCAAACATAAATCGACATGACCTTTAAAGAGTCTGGAGTGTGACGGATGCTGTTAAAAAAATCCAATTTGCAGGCGAAACAATAAGACCGCTGGAGAGCGCTGGCTCGGGTCGACCCGCTCCTCGCTCTGACAGCAAGACGGATTCCTGCCTCGCCGCGACGCCACGCGGATATGCTGAGGTCTGCAGAACCCGGCCCAAAGCAAGGGCTGGCGCATGACTGACGATGCGTCCCTTCCGCGCCCCCGCAAAAACAGCCCATCAGGAGCTGGCTGCGGAGCCTTCCCATAATTCCTGCAGCACCCCTGCCCACAATATTCACCAAGAGTTTTATAAATAAAGGCACTTGCCGCACTCTTCCAACCCAAATGGAAAAAAGAAGAATCTTCAGGTACTGTGTGCCCTGTGGTCTGCGTGATCTGATACACTTTCCTGAGCGCTGATTGCTGTTGTGTTCTTTCTTCTACAGTCAGCTGACTGCACTTTTTGACTGCACTCTTTTCAAACACAGCTGCTAAGAGTGAGTTTTCCCCCTGTGTGAGCATGTCCAAAACCAAAATAAAATAGGTAAGCTCCTGCTATAAACCATACAATTGAATGCACCTCTGTTCACGATGCACATGTTGTTTGTAGTGTGATGTACAGAAACATTTCACCTAAACTTGCTTATTTATGCTGGACTGTGAGAATCTGAGGCAAGAGGATCCCTCAATGGCTAACCATGCAGACTCCTAGCAGATTCCTGTCTCAATCAATCAAGTCACTCAACCAACAAATCAGTTCATGATAGTATTGATATTCTGGGAAAGTACAATCAGGTGATCTTGTGTAATGAACGATGCTGCCAATGTGTCCAATGTGAAGGGCTTTTGGCAATGAGTGGGGTGGGCATGTGCAATCCTATGGGCCTAGTGCCACTGTGTGGGATACTGTAAAGTGAAAAAAATATGTATGCGTCAATGAAAAATGTCTACCTATTTTAATTGTATGTTGTCACCATGTGACAGATAACAGAGCGTGAAATCTTACAATGAAGTATTATTGTTATATCATATCTGCCCTCATGTACCTGCACCCTGACAGATACTGTATTGTAATAGAATGGTAATTGTAGTGTAATAAATTTGGACTTGTAGTGTAATAGAATGGAGCTGTAGTGTAATGGAAAGGAAATTAGTCCTTTAGGATCTGTATCAGGTTGGATCACAGGTCCAGTAGAGAGCTTTAAAAATTTTGAGAATTTCAAGTGTTACAAGATGTTGTACTAGTTATCATTTTGTCCCTTTTTGCATATTTTATATATATTAGAATTGGTCTGTATTTTTCCCAATTAGTACACAGTGTATTGATGACACTGAATGTTTTTCCCTGTGTTAACAACATTATAACTCTTTACTCTTTCATTTCCCCACGGATATCAATATATGGAATTCTATTCCAATTCTAAGTCATTGTACTACAAATCACACACACTTGACAGGGAGGTGGACATATTAATGGAATATTCATGGAATCCTTGCACTTTACCCATCAGCCATTAATGGAGCTGTGTAAGTACTAGCAGTGCAATACCTTTTGCTCAATGGGCAGGGGCCCCTCTGTCACCTGAACTAGCAACCATCTGGTTGCAGGGCCTGTTCCTTAGCAACCACACAATGCTGTCAGTGTCTGTATGTCACACTCTCACTCCTCCTATAATAGATGGACCATACGCACACACACACACACACACACATGCACACACACTGACACATGCATACACACACACACACACACACACACACACTGACACATGCATACACACACTCACACACACACATACGCACACACACATTCACTTATGTGTGTACACCCATTGAGACACGCACACACACACACCTCCCTGTGCCGAGCTGATCAGCACAATGTTCAGAACCTCTCCTTCCTTCCCTATCCCCTGCAGGTCTGTTGGGGCGATTGATCACAGCCTTTACACTGATTAGTTTATCATCCACCGTCAGCACGTCCGGGGGTGGGGTGGAAATGAAACTGAGGAGCCAACCAGACAGAGGAGAAACAGGTACAGCAGACACCAGCAGGGGTGGAGAGCGGGGGGGAAGGTTCGGGGTTCAGGAAGCACACAGAGATTCCACATTTCCATTCTAAACACGTATACTGCAAGAGGCACAGGAAAGCCGAGGCACACGCCAGGCCACGGGCACCGCGCTGCAGCATGCAGGAGCAGGCCCTGAGCCCGGGACTTCGGGTGGGCGGAACATCCATGCGTTACCCCTGAGCTGAACCTCAGATGCTCCAGCTCATTATCCAGCTGTTCGTACGGCCAATACGTGACTCTATGAGTTGTGTAAGCCTGCCCTGGGTGTCTAATGAGCACATAAACACAGAGTGAAACAATGTGCTGCACACTAACCTGACCACAGCAAGAAGCCCTTTATGTTCTGGATGTGAATGTTGAGGGATAAAGTTCAGTGTGTCTCTGCTTCTCTGTAACCACTGACTTCAGATAAGAGTCAATCGGTCTGGTCAGAACTGAAACTTACAGAAGACGGAGTTTTCATATCATTCAGAAAAATAATGGCTATTGGTTAATAACATTCATTAATGGGCCTATGTGTAACTTACTACTATGCAATAACATTAATAATATTTTATTAATATTAACTACTAATATTATTAGTAATTAATGCTATTCATACAGAGCTTCTCAAAACATTACAAGCAAAAAAACAACAAAGGTTATGAAATAGAAACAAATATGGAAGACAATGGAAAATGTATAACTGAATAAATGTAAACATGTAAACAGAAAACAGAAACAAGAATAAGAAATGCCAAAGGAGAAAATTAAAAGAAACAAGGATACTGACGTATTTTATCTGATAAAAAAAGTTTTACACCATTACAAGAATGTAAAAAGTGAGAGTCATAATTAAGGGCAGTGGAAGATTTGTGATGTAATGATGGAAAAGCAGCAGTCAAGAAGAATACAACAAGAAAAAAAATCCCCTAATGGTCCATGTGTGGTGCCTTATGCTACTCCGTGGCTGTATGTAATCGCTCCAACCCCACAGCATCACGATGCCTCTGGTTAAGTTCAAGGTTCAAGCTGTCATGCCCTGATTCACAGCAAATATCTGCAGTGCGGATCTGTAACCCGGTTTGAAGCGGGTCAGGGTGGTAGAGGGTTAAAATACCGTGTTTATCCTGGTGCTGTTTGGGCCTGGCAACACACACACGCCCGGGCTTGGAGTGACACCACGCCCTCAAGTGGTCACTTTGCTATGAATCATGACATCTGCTGCTCTTTCAGTTACACTTTCTGGATTTTGTTTGGTTTTCCCCCGACAAAGCTAAAAGCACGCCTCTACGCCTCCATACAGAGCACTGGTTTGTAGTTCCCGCAACGGAGGATGCTATTTTCCCTAAGCTCAAGCCTTCTAAGACAAGGGTTTACAGTGCAGGGATGGCAATCTGTCAGACTATGATGTTGTGGTGCGTGGGAATACTAATTTACGGCCTTAATGTCTTCCATGTCTGCAAGATTAAAGGGATTTTGAAGAACTGCGAAGGGTTATATTTCATGTAAATTAAAATAATAAAGAACAACTAAGCCATGGGTGTGGATTAGGAACATTATATGAAAAGGATGACAAAAATGCAGAAATGAATCTTTAAAGCTGTAAGGGAAAGCTTAACTCTATTTTGATATTAGCATCCAAGGAGTGTGCGGCCAGCTCTGAAATTAATAATACCACAACAGCTTGAAAGATCACTGAAATGACTGAGATCACGAAGAGCAGGTCAACCTCTTCTTTTTCTTTTATGAGGGAGCTCAATCTTTCACCACAAACCCCAGAAATTCACAGCAACTGTGCAGCCATGGAGCTGTGTGTGTCGACCGCACCGAAACCTTGCAGTGCTAGAGTTATGCGGTCTGACTGCGCTGAAACCGCGCAGCCCAGAAGCCGCACGCACCGACCACGCTGAAAAACACCTCTGGCTGCAGGTCAGGCCAGGACCACTCGCTCCGTTTCCTGGAAACAGGCACTCATTGCAAGCAGGCCAGGTTTTGTCACCATGTGGATAACTTTTAAAAAGCACGTTTTCCAGAACGTGTGTGTGTGTGCGTGTTTGCTGAGTTGGGGGTGGGGGGGCATTTCAAAGCCTTTAGGAGAGAGGGGTTGAAGTGAACAGAAGAGGGAAGCTACCCATACACCCACAGTAATCAGGCACACTAATTATCCCATAAAGCCCAGGGGATATGTGGCAATATGAGAGATCATTGACCTTTTCCATCTCATTTTCTGACAGGTGGGCATTTGCTGGGCGGCCGACCATATACCAGGTAAGTGCTGCAGAGAGAGACTCAGCAAGAGGGAGAGGTTACCCATCTTACTGAGAGCGTCGGTCCACACAGACTGAGCACTTCTCCTATTACATTAAGGGGGGAGGGGTAGAGGGACTCAGCTCATCAGCCTTCCGGAGGCTGACGTCCACAGGCACGGAGTGGAAACCTCGCTAATAAACCGGGCTTTAATGTGTTTTGAAAGGATGTAGCTGCATTGAGCAGCACCCAAGCAGCAGGCGCTGGCAGTGGACGTGCTCCAAAGCCACTGCACCAGGAGGCGGGGAGAGGGCCCTCTCTGTGGACCAATGGGCTTGCTGCCTGTGTTATCAGCTGCACTTTGTGTCACTGAGCTAAAGGTAAAAAACTACATGCAGCTTGTGACACAGAAACAAACATTTTTTCAGTTTAACATTTCTCACATCTGTTTTTTTCAATGCTAGCGCAAAGATGCTTGACAGTCCTATCGTTTCTGAACACAGCTAGCAGGCTACATATAATATATTCACAAAAATATTCATGTTGTCTTCAGTTATGGACAGTTTTCAGATTTGTCTGTGATGACACACTCTGTTCAGTTCACCAAAGCTGCAAAGACTGGTCCCCCATTTCCCTGCTAACATCAGAATGTGAGGAGACCAAAATCACCTCTACACAGCAACACAGCAATACTAAGCTGACGGACAAAAATGATTACATTCTCTGAAGTCATTAGTCAAAACCTGTCAAAATATATAAGAAAGCTACATCACCATTTCCTCTGGATTCAAATAACATTTGACAACTCAACACAACTTAGAACAACTTAGCTCTAACTCAGAATTACATTTTTTTTCTTCAAAAACACAGTATACTGACGTCAAATATTGCATTCTGGTAAAAAAAAAAAAACAACAACACTTGCATTTGAAAGTCAATGTTTGGGGAAAAATTCTACCATGGTACACTATGTCCTTGAGGGATTATGAAAAGCCTTATGAGCAATCAATAAAATCTGAAAAAAAGATTCTAAAAGCAATTGGCAGCCAGTGTAAAGAGGTGAAGATTGGAATAATAACTTTGCTTTTCATTGTTCTGGTAAAAAGATAAAGGATTGTTAAAACAGCATTTCGTACCATCTGGGGTCAAGATAATGTGTTGCCATTTAGACACAGATAAAGAGTATCACAATGGTCTAGGAGCGAGAACACTGTCCTTAAATGACCAAAAAAGGTTTAATTCTAGATATATTTTCTATCTGAAAGTTCCATGCCAGGTGTATCCTTTTGCTGTGTGTTTTGTTTAATCCAAAACTTGACTTAAAGATGACACCACGGATGTTTACTTTAGGTTTTACACTGGAGATTAAGGTAATCAGATTAGAATAAAGTAGATCCAGCTGTTGATTTGGACACAGTAACAGGAATTCTGTTTTATCACAATTTGTGGTGGAGAATATGATGGACTATGCAACACATAAATGAGAGAATAGAAGTGAGACATTCATGTAGAGCAGATATTTTCCTCATAACACCAAGTTCCATAGACAAATATGGCCTCGCATCATCTGCATCTGAATCTATCATCTATCATCTGAAGATAAGAGGAGCTAGTATGATTGGAATGAATGATGCAGCCAAGGTGCAGCACATGAATCAAGAACAAAACTGGCCCCAATGCAGATCTCTAGGGGACACCACAAACAGTGGAAACAGTGAGGGGCACATACAGAACCACTGAAACTGAACAGTGTCTCCCAGAAAGACAAGAACTACACCAGTCCAGTACATTTTCAGCACGACCCAGCCAAACACATAGGAAATTTATTAAAATAACATGACAAGTGGAGTCCAAAGCTACATTAAAGACTGAAAGAACCAAAACTGAAGATTCATTAGAGTCCTTAAGCAATAACCAGCACTTAATTTTCAGTCTGCAGTTTCAGGGCTGATTTTGAATAGGATTTTATCAAAAAAGGTTAGTCACAATAACTGTTCAGATTTTTTTTTTTAAAACTGTAGCAAGAAATGGGCCATAAGTTTAATAATAAGAGGCTGAAATATAGAAGGTAATAATAGTAAGAGTCACAATAAGTAAGTCACAATAGTCACAATAAGTAAGAGCTATCCTATTAGAGACGAAATAATGTCATATAGCTCCAAACACTTCATTCAAATGCATCTCCATGGTTTCAGTCACATCATTACATGTTATCTTATGGAATAAAGAAAATTTTGCAGACATATTGTGTTTGGCCTTTGATGTTCAGCCAGTGATGTGACTGGCTACTGTTTGCCTCTAACCAAACAGGCAGGGCATCACTCTCAGCAACTGAACAGGGCCTTCATTGGTACCGTTACACACATAACCCCAATACTCTCTGTGGGGGGGACGCAGGTTAACCCAATACTGAGGCTCTGTGAGTGACCCAGGTTACCCCAATATTGAGGCTCCGTGGGGGACGCAGATGATAATAACACCTTTCTGCTAGGCAGAAATACAGCGTGCCTTCACTTAATATATTTAGGTATACCTAAATAATATTGCTGTTGTTGTCATTATAACTGATTAATTATTTTATTTTTACATTAATTTATCACTATTATTATTAACACTGTTTCTGTGCTTGTTGCTGCAGACACTGTTCCACTGGTACATCATGTTCGCAGAAGGCAGCGCACATGCAGGTGCACTTCATTTACCATGCCAATAAATCCATGTGAGCGCGGACGGCACGGCAATCAGGCCTCCGCCGGAGGATGCGCCCGGCACACGGCCCCCCATTACCGGCTGATGGGCTTTTCAGATCCATCTCGCGGGTGATTAGGGAAGAGAGCGAACGAACCGCGGGGACAGCTTGACTCGCCACGTCATCACTGCGGCCTCTCTCTCTCCCGCCTTTTTTGGATGAGGACATGTGTGTGCGGGGGAGGGGTGGTTGGGGGTGGTTGGGGGCAGGGGAATGGGGTCTCCTAGCAGCAAACAAACTCCGCAAGTGCTTAACCTCACTGGTACCTCTGAACATCTATTTCCTGCCTGGGCATGAAATTACGGCTGGTGCACAGGCCAGCCTTGCCGCTCTAACAGGATCTGTATCATAGACTGCTCTTCTATACTGACAGTGAGTGGCAAAGGGAAGGTTCATTCATGGCCAAAACGCAAACACATTTATAGCGTGGAAAACAAGGTAATACTATAACATACAATTGGTGATTAATATGCATTTTGAAGTAATTCAACGATTAATGAGTGACTGATGCGTGTCTTTGCATTATAATGGGGATTTTGACAGAACCAATTACTTGAAATCACGGACCGCAAATTAGTTGGTTGATTTTGTTAAAGGGAACCATTACAACATGCTGAATGGTAACAATTTACTATTCTATACTATTCTGTGTTTACTCCATCTCAGGGGGTCTTGCTATACCAGCAAAGGGCACATAAACAAAGATATTCTTTTTATTATGACCACATACACTTAGCTCTGTGTGACACTGACATTTCTCTCTCTGTCACTGTTGAAGCTATACAGGTTCTGATTCATTGGGTCATTATGAACAGTCTTAAAGGGGAGTGGTCTAAAACAGAACATCCACAGTTAACATAGGAATGCAGACAGCACCTGTTACCCACCGCAACCAACAGATGGAGGATGGAGGGGGCAGAAGAGTTGAATATCTAGTCATAACAAAGAGAATATCTGTGACATCATCGTAAGGTGTGACATCCTGGCTGTTTCTTCCCCTTTGGGCCTCTGCGATTTGCATCATGACAACAACATAACCAAACGCACAACACATCATACCCTGGCTGCAACATTACACTTAAAATGGGTCCTTAACGTGTCCCAATGACCGGAATTTTGAGCCTGTTGCTAAGTGACTTGGGAAGAACATTACACCAATTACGTCCAGCCATCACAGGAGATGAAAAGAATAATTTTCGAGTATTAGGGTGATTTAACTTACATTAACTTTCAAGATGGAGCTTGTGCTTAGGTCTGAGTTGACATCTGTATCACGTCTTTTAAAGTTTATGTCAAAGGCTTCACTTACTTAGCTTCAAAACTACATGATGCAGAACCAGATGAGGTGTATATATCTATATTGATTAATTTTGGAAGGGTTCTGCCAGCATATGTCTCAATTCCAAGGTGAATGTTTCAGGGAGGAGGTAGATGTCCGATTTAAATCACAGTGCACAGCTTGGCCCAATCAACTGTATTTCTCTCATCAATCCCACGGCAATTACCACACCACTCTGAACATGCGCTTCTCCACTGGCCCGGAGGCCCATCTGAGCCGACTGAATTCATCGTGAAAAAAAGGAACCCTTTGTCTGATTCAATTTCAGAAATAGACTGGTAATTTTCCTCTTTTACTAGCCTGCCAAAGCTCAGAGTAAAAACTAAACAAAACAAAAACAAACAAACAAACACAAACGCATCTCTACTTTCTCATGAAAGCAACAAGCGGATCCATTCAGCAAGCTGAATGGTCCAGTTCCATCAGCATATGGTTACCATTCCTAAAATTGCTGAGGAAATAATAATGAACAATTATATGCTCTGGAGTGTGAGAGAAACTGAGAGAGAGCAAGGGACAGAGAGAGAGAGACGTGAACTGCTGCAATAGCTAAAGACCTGGTCTTCATGCTGTTGTTATTCTAAGAAAAATAATCACTGTTGCTTTTTCATTATTACCACCATTTTACTGTTTTATGTCCTTTCAGTGTTCATCCTTACCTATGCTGCAGTATCATGCATCCATTTATCTTGTACCCGACTGTTCCTCTCCTGTGCTGTTGGCTATAACTTGTTGTTATTAACGGTTCAGCTTCAGCAAAACCATATGCAGAGAACAAATATACCATACCAACAAAGCATTCTGGACTGATCTGACACAGAGATAAAGAGAGGGAGGGAGGAGGGATATTAATAATACTAATTAAAATATTTACAATTTACTATTACATGTAACATACAAAGTTAATTATTGTTTCTTTCTTATCAATGTAAACTCATGTATATGTGTATTCATTGACTTTGTGTAGTTGTATTTGATTGTTTACTTTATTGTTCCTTTGTCAACACTGCATTTGTGTGCCCTGCCAATAAAGCAGGACTGGATTAAAAGAAATGAAGGGAGAAATCAGAGGGGGGAGGGGGGATCAGGCTGAATTTCCGTGCCCAGCAGCTCACCTTCACCCCACATACACAGGGACCCAGGCCAGAGCTGCAGAATGCAAGTCAGCAGCAAGCATTGCTGAGATAGAATACCCAGCAGCTCTGTGAGCAGACGGTTCCAAGGCAAAAATACCATAGGTAAACCTAGCAACACAACACGGGACCTGACAGGCAGACCTCCGTGTGAACGCACAGAGGGGCAGGGCTTTTCTGTGGGGTAATGAGGCCTAGCACCCCCACGACCATGTGTCAAGCGATAGCTGACATTACCCTCTCACTGGCTCATCTCACCTTCATCTTTATTTAGACCAGACACACAGACATGTCTGCCAGACTAATAAAAGAAAAAAAAATGCCCACCTGCCTAATTTTTAAAGAGTCACTATTTAAAAAAATAACAGCAGGACTGAGTTCACCTGACCCAGACTGATCCGCTGTTCTAACAGCACAAGGTGCTTCCATGAAACCGGCGAGACCCCCCTGGATCACCTTGATCTTAAATGCCTGCCTAGCAACAGCACCAACGAGACCGCTGGAAAATTACAACCAAAAATAATATCATGAATACATGAAACAAAAACAGTGTGAAGGCTTTTGGGCCCTTGAGCGAGGTCTTTGTCCTGGCACAGCATCTCGTTCTTGGTGAAAGATCCCAGGCACACAGAAGCCTGACTGAGGTGCAGACTCAGCGACCACAAGCTAGTCATTGAAACAGGACACCGTAAAAAAGAGCTGGCTAACCAAACAGGTGAGCCTCCAGCTCTTCATACTGCAGAGTAAGGCGTGTACTACTCCAAACAGTCGTGTCAGATCCCGCCACCACCGGACCAGGAGAAAGCATAGGTCCTGCCAGGAGAGGGGCGTAGATGGAATAGGGGACAGTGGGATATTTGGACGAGTACTGCAGAACTGTACCCACATTACCATACTGTCTTGTCATACTGTTGACCAATACTACCTTTTCTCGTCTCTAAAATCCATTATGTTGGTGTCTGTGTTTGGCTGTGTCTGCACAGGTGTAGGTTTGTGTTCTCCTGTATAAAGCTTTGGCAGTGCTGCTTTGCCCTGCCAATGAAAGCACCAGCTGGAATGAGCTGATGGAGAGTGAACTGAAGGACCCCTGGGACTGGCGTCGTGTCTGTGACGATCTCTGCTGTTCCGCTCTGTATGGTGGCTCGGCATGCTGTCCCATTTAGCGCCACCCACAGTGGTGACATTATCAAGGCACAGGGTCACCCCCCCCCCCCTCACAGGGAACCGCAGATCTGAGCAAAGATTCATCAGCTGAGACCCAGACAGTTACAGGAGAAAGTGAAGGAGCATTAAATATAACCTGCTGGACCACCAGGCCACTTACCCCACTTAGAGACAGAGACAGAGGAAGAGAAACTCAATACAGAACGCACCCACCCACCCACCCACACACACACACACACACACACACACACACACACACACACACACACACACACAGCCGCGCATGCGCACACACAGGCGCACACATACACAGGTATGTGCGCACACACATACACAACACTCGCTCTTTCACACACACACACACACAGGTGCGCACATACACACACACATAAACACACACAAACACACACACACGCACACACACACATAGGTGCGTGCACACACACACACACACACTCACTCACACATACATTCCCCAAGCTACCTGCTTACTGCAAGCTCAGCACTTATTAAGATCGCCGAATTCCCCTGAGCTTTCTTTTCCACTGTCCTCTTGAGAACTGATCAATAGCCAAAAAATGGTGTCAGTATGTGCCTTCTGTGGGCAGGGCTGCCATTTAGCGCATAGTGCTAATACATGCTATTTATTCCTCGTTGTAGTCAAGTGCCAGTGGTTGGCAATGTACCAGGTTTATTTATCACAAGGTGATCACATCTCCCCTCTGCAGCTGGGGAGCAGACTCACATTATTCCATATTCCTCATCTTCTTTTCATTATTATCATCATCATTTTTATTATTGAATTGGCATGTTGGAAAAAAAACAGCAGCATAAACCTGAAAAGTCAGCACAAATCTGAAGAAGTCTTTCCTTACAAAACTAAGCTATAAGCAAAACAATCTCTGCACTTCCACACAGCTAAAAAAATTCAATCCATCAATATTTACAACACAAGCAGACCACCAGACCTGGTTTACAACACAGCCATATCTGGTTTACAACACAGCCAGACATGGAATTAGGACAGAGCCAGGCCAGGTTTAGAGTCAGGCTGGGTTTAGAACATTGTGTCATTTCCTTTTGAATACAGACAGCACCAGGAAGAAAACATTCAGGAGCAATCCCCGGCATGGGGCACTGATTTATTTAACTCAGATGACTGAAATGAGCTAAAAAGAAGTTAGCAAGGGTTGAAAGACTACCAAATCCCCTTTGTCCAAAGATCCACAAGCCAGGCAGCAGACTTTGTCCTTCTCTCTTTTTCGCTGTCTTTTTCTCTCTCTTCAAACTAAAATTCAAACAAGCTTTATTGGCAGGACCACACAGATACACCTTTGGCAAAGCAATTTATATATATATATATATATATACACACACACACACACACACACACACACACACACACACATATGTTAGTACAGTTCACTTGACTTCAAGCACTTGACTTTGCAGTCCCCCTGATAAAATGAAAACAAGCTAAGCCCTTTAAGGACATTAGACACTGGAGTATAGGCAAGACCTTCAGTCACATATGCGTCACTTTGAAGTCCAATTTACTCAAAGTGGTTTAATGCACAGAATTAGGAGGAGATTAAGTTTGTTTCTTTCGCTAATGAACCCTTCCTAATGACCGTAATCTCCTGTAACACCATCATTATAACGGCTTTACTGAAATCACTTCGTATCAGACAGCATTAAGCACACATGTGAGCTCTCCTTTATCCATTTGCTATGGTCTGCTAATGACATGTTGCATGTCTCAGAGCAATGCGCTGTGTTACTCGGAAGACATGTCTGACTGTTCACAAATCGTTAAGCACGTTTGCTCTCATAAAGAAGATTAACACCCCCAGGGAGCCGATAACACTTTTGCAAAGTTGTAGTGTACTTGTTGAGATCGTAGTTTCAGGTTCCTTCTCAAATCAGATTCATTTTCTATGAGTTTTCAATGACATCTCAATCAGAGACGCAAGATTTTGCAGGATAATTAATATTGCTGCAGCAGTCAAACATCCATAAAATTGGGCTTCTTTGACGATGTAACTGCAGGGACAGGCACATTTGTTTCTTAATATTTTACATCTGTGTGACATTTGCAAATATTCCTGACAACAAATATCAGTCACCAATGTCTGTCTGTCTCTCACTCTCACCCTCTGTCTACTTCCATGAAATCAGTATGCAACTTCACTGACCTCTCCAAAGGTCACACGTCCCACATAATTTTGATAGCTCCTCCCCAGCTATTCATATTCTGTACATTGTAATTCTATTTAAATCAAATCAAACAAAGTCAAAACAACAACTTTTACCATAAGTAACTTCTTGTAAGCGATAATAATCCTTTGTTCATAAATGACATGCTGTCTGATCTGGCTACAGCTACTGTACAATACCATTGCAAATCAACATGTCTCTCGCAAAGCTAACCAATTACAGATTCTGAATACCAGTGAAAGAAGCATGTTCCTGTGACATGAAGCTCCCTCCAGAAAAGGAAAAAAACTTCATTGACAGTGTCTCTGTTCTGTTTAAGCACTCAATCGCTTAAACCCATTTTAATGGAACAAACACAGAGGCCAGACATCTTACATAATGTAGTCTCACAATCTACACAGACGCTCTGTAAGGAGACAGGGAACTTTGGAAGCCTCTCTCACGCAATTACCATCGTGCAAATAAACCTTCGCTGTGCTCTGAAGAGCCGACGAGGGCATTCCTCTGTCCCTAAAAAAATTTGCTCTGAGTCTGGTGAGTCTGTGAACGCTCTCCAGGCAGTCAAAGATGTGAGCCCAGGAAGGGCACCGCCTGAATCAGTCTGGTCATGCCTTAAACACAGGGAGCTCCTTCCAGAAGCATCTTCTCCCTTGTTTAGTGGTTTAGTTCAAAACACACACACAGACACGCACACGTGCACACACACACACACACACACACACACACACACACACACACACACACACACACACAAATTTCCAGGAAGGGAATTTTCTGATTGTTTCTCAGAAGTTTCATTTGAGGAGAAATCCTCAGCATAGTGGTGTTCATCCAGACTAGCTTTTCTCCCTGGTAAGGCTGTTCGGCGAATGCAGTTCCCTTTCAGAGCAGGAATATTGAGAAACCGCCACATGAGTCCAAGAGAAAAAAAAACCTAGTTTTGCACAGGTTATTGCCAGCTGTGTTCTATGTACAAAGGGTTCACAGCTGATAAAGTCCAGACTAGTTGGCATGTTCAGGGCTACATTTACCACAGATCAATGGGTCAGTAACCCCCCAGAAAAAAGCTAATCTTTGGCTCATCGATGGTGAGTCAACACAGACAGTTTGTACGGCTGGTTTTTAGTATTTACCATGGATAGGTGCCTGGGAGTCTTTCGGTGGTCTCTGCAGCATGTTAATCACCACTCAGGTTCAAATGGAAGACAAAAAAAATGGTCTAGTGCTTCTCTTAATACATTTTTCTGCTTTGGTTTGTATTTGCATTAGTCAACACACAGACCGTATCAATCATCCACACCTCAAGCAAAAGCTTAGTTTTTCCTATCTGTGAATAATGCAGATTTGTTAAAAAATTATAATATTAAATATTCTCTTGTGACAATAATAGTAGAACACTGCCAAATGTGTAACCTGGCCAGATGGGCAGCATCAGCTTCAGAGCTCATTATTGTTTTGATGGCGGATCGGACAGACTAGCTCACAGATCATAAACACTGGTAACGGCTAGTTAAACGGCCACTAAACAGTGGAGGCGCCCAAATCTTCTGACTTTCACCTTTGAGGTGCAGACGAGCCTGTCATGCAGACTGCGCTCCTTCAGTAAAGCAGAATGTGTATTTGATGTGACTGATTGATTTGATCTGACTGCCTCTCTCAAACGCCTCTCCATGATCACATGACCTCTTTGCCAAGCCAACACCTTTGTCTCAGACAAATGGAGGCCCAGATGCAACTTTGCTCTGAGGTCAATGAGTTAAGAAAAATGTCTAGCAAAGTGCTGTTTAAAATGCAAAGCACACTCAAAAACCACACTGCACTTTGATTGAATAGCAACCTTAGAGAACTATTTTAGATCTTACTCTTACTCCCTGCCTTAGAGGTAACTTAGAGTAAAGCAGATCCCACAACGGAAAAGCAGTAACATTACAACTGGGATCTGACCCCACAATCTTCCTGTCCATCATTGAGTACCGCTCTTCTAATGTCTGCTTATAATGTGTGAACAGTTTGTAAGTAAAAGAAAAAAAAACTTAATGTGAAATTTACAGCACACCCCTCCATGGTGCCTGAGTGCCAGAGGAATTTACATCCACAGCCAGGAGCTGTGATTGGCCAAAAATCCCAAGTCTCCCACCGCGGAACCACATAATGAGCCACTAGGGGGAGCCCTTTTGAAATCGGTAGGTCAAATGCCAGTGATTTCTCTCAGCCTGCACACGGATTATTTCAGAACGTTGAAAAACAATTTGCTATTTGTCTTTTTTGTGCTTTGTGTTTTGGCAATGAAGCAATACACACTGCTTTAAGCAAGTCCATAATTGTAGCTCTGTTCATTTCCATAAAATTTTCCTTATCAGCATATTTTGGAAAGTTTCCTTGCCAAGTTAATCCATGTATTTCACAACAGAGGATTTATCCGAGCAGTGAAACAAATTCAGTTCATACGCAGGTACTCTCCGTACACAGTTAGCCAATCAATGGTAGGGCCATTTCCCACAATCCATCACTGTGGCTGTTGGCATAAAGGTAATTAAACCATTTCCCAGAGTTATGATTCAGATGGCAACTGAACATCTCTTATGCAACAAACCTTCCTGTTGTTATGATAGTAAAATTACTTTTCCATGCTTTAGAAAGCAAAATTTCAACCAAATGCATTCTGTTCTACATGAATGATTAACCACCTGTAAAGAACCGGATAGCTGTTTGGCAGAACTCATAGATCCAGTGCTGAATCTTCTCTGGACTTTGGCTTCATCAGTGGCTATGTATTTACCTTTGACATCATTATTGATCTGAGATTTGTTTAACCAGACAAGCGTAATGTTTAGCATTTTCCTCTCAAGGGAAATCTCAGAACGCACAGTCATATAGGTGATCGTGTTTTCTGTCCTGGCTCCGGCGCAAGTGACGCACAGTGGGCATTCAGGCGCACCCAGGTGACTACTGCTTCCCTTGCTATGAAAATCACATAACATTACATTTGCTTAGCTGGTGCCCTTAACCAGAGCAATCTACACAGGCTAAAATTTTACATGTTATCCATTTTACCTGGGTAATTTGTAATAAGCACCCACCTAAGAGTACAGAACCCACCTGGGACTCACACTGGCAAGCTTTTGGGTTGCTCCTGCTCCTTACCATTAGGCCATACTGCTGCTCCTAAAATGAGCTGATGAGACATACCCCCCACCAATGGGAAAGCAAGGCCCCTGTCCTTGGATGAAAGGCTTACAGTGCACGCATGTACTCTCAGCTTTCAAAGCATGTGGCTGCAGATGCTTAAAAACAGAACAAAGAGGCAGTCCACCAAGTTCTATTTGATATGGCACCACAAAGTACCAGTCTTCACCTGTACGGAATCTGCAGCCGCCCCTGACGTTATCTCACTTTAAAAATGCCAGTCGAAAGGTTTTGTGTTCTGAGTCTGGCCAAGAGGTTCAACAGTCCTGAGGATCCTCAGCTGTGCGTCCAGTCACCATATTAACAAGATCAGATCCGTATTCAGCCAGCTTTGCTTCAAAATCGATAACTACCTGTGTGTGAATGTGACTGAGGCCTGTCCCTGGAAAAGAAGCCACACCTGCTTAATACTGATACACAGCATCTGAAATGTGTGGAGCTTCTCCTTCAGTGGTCCTTGCAGTACTGGTCAGTTTTTATATTTAATATTATGTTTTTTGTGTGTGTGAAGTTCCTCCTTCTATTGTTGAGGATGGTGTACTGGCTGGCATGGTCAAAGGAACCCTTAGCAGAAAATCTCCACAGTGCCTAACCCAAAACCAGGTTTTCTATTTGGCCAGGCAGTTTGAAACTGTCCCTCTGCAAAGTGTTTTTTTTTTAATTATTATTACTATTTCATGTCATTAAGTCAGTATAGACATAGGCAGAGAACAGACACCCAACAGTCTGAGGTGCAAATCAACAAGAATAAAATAGAAGCTAAAACAATAAAAGGGTTCCTCCTCTCCTCATTCACTCTTTGCTCCCCCTGTTTTAATTTAGACCAACATTTTGGAATCAAACGTGCCTTTGGGGACTCTAATCTGAGGGCAAGCAGAAACATCAGGGACTACTTATCAGTCCAGGGACTACTTATCAGTCCATACAGTGTGTTCTGACAACATTACAACATCCTGCCATCTATTCACTAACTATTGTACAGTTCAGAGCTAAACAAACCTTTGAAGCTGTTAGAATGGATTTCACATCCTCAGTGAGCTACAGTAAGCACTGGTTACAGAACATCCTTGCATGGCACTCTTATGCAGAGCTAACTGCAGAATAATCAGTCACCAATGCAAAGCAGGTTACGTGCCCAGCTCAGAGGTGTGACAGCCAATCTGGGAATCGAACCTGATACCTACACATCCAGCGCCACCTGCCACTGTAGATCCTCTGCCAAGGCTGTGGGCAAGGTAAACCTGGAGCTTAGGAGCCGCGGTGACCGCTTAGCAACACACAGATGCGCCGTTATGACACTGGTGTCACCTGTCATTTTATTCCCATGTCTATCACCTGGATCTCATCCTGGCTTCAATGTCCTACCAGAGGACAGTCCAAATCTTCCAGCTTCTTCTCCCCCACTTACAGAGCGAAGTCAAAGGGATACCTGCACAGCTGCAGTGATGATACTCCGCAGAGGAAGGACACACTCTGTGTGACCCCTTTTAGAGCAGAGAAGGGTGCCAAGAGCACGAAATGTCTCCTAGAGTGCCCTGCTAAACTGCCTTAATGAGAGAATAAAGGTTCCATTAAAAAGTGGATTAACAAGAGTCACTTTGCCAACGTCCTCTGAGGGGGAGTTCACAACTACAAGACTGTAGGTTTTTTTACTGATTTACTGAGGTAGGAAAAGTATAGCTGAGCCAACGGCAGGTATAAACACAGAGCATACGCGAGCTCTGGCTGGAGCGTTACTGAACTGAACTTAAGCTGCTGTGTATAATTAAAACCCTGCAGTGAAGCAAGTCTTTAAAGTAAAGAGTTGACCATTCTCTGCACTGTGTTTTTCTGAGACTGCAAATGCCGCAGCCACAGAAAAGAAATAATCTGATGAGATGAATGGGCCCCTTCCGTCGATGAGATGAGATTTAGTCACATTGCTGGCAGCAACAGACCTCCTCTGTTATCATAAAACCTGCCATTACTCGGCTGCTTTCATAGCAACAGCAGGGGACCCCTTCACCAACGTGCACGATTCACTGTTCATCTCCCAGCGCTCACTGCCAATGGCCACCTTGGACATTTGACCACTGACATGGTCTGACTGCACGCAATCAGCAGACGGTGACCCTCAGCAACAGCACCAGACAGAATTTTCAGCAGGAATCACAACAACACTCTGTTATCATCTCGTCGCAGTGGAATTGCAGGATATCGTGGTTAGCCAATCGAGTAGTATTCACAGAGGGATTCTGGTACAAGCGCTGCAGTTCAGAGACCATTTTACATTTTTTATGTTTTACCATTTATTATGTTTTGTAATTTAACAGATGAAAGGAAGAGAACACAGTGTCTCTCATAAAGTTTCATTAGAGGCGGTGCGTACAGGATGCAGCTGAACGCATCCGAACATGTCAGCCCTTACACAGTGCTGTGATATGCTTTAATGCATAGCAAAATAAAGCCCTAGAGTAAAACTACATCATACCCTACATAAGCAATGTCACCACAGAGACAACAGAGCAGAGCAGAGGGAGAGAGAGAACAGCAGACATCGACTAGCAATCCTGTAACAAACTTCTGCTGAAGGATCTACACGTGATGACGACTGCGAGCCAACAAAACCTCTGAAGTTTACAGAGACAAGTTCCAGAGTTTGTGGAGGGAGGGAGAGTGAGGGGGAGAGGCAGAAAGAGAGAGAGGGGGAGAAGGAGGGCCTGAGAGGGGAAGAGAGAGAGGGGAGAGAGAGCCAGACTGCAAGAAAGAGGGGGAGACAGGAAGGGAGGATGAGGGGGAAGGAGAGGGAGGGAGGGAGAGTGAGACCAAGAAAGTCCATAACTGAAAATGGTTTTAGCTGAAACTAATCTACAGATAAGAGCTGAATCGATCAAGTTTTTCTCCTGCTGAAACTGAGTGCTAGACATTATCACCACAATCCAATGAGTGGCCATTTCAGTACCTCAGGGGTTACACTGGCAGGTTACATTGAAGCGTTTTTATGTCCTAAATACAGTCAGGATTTCAGCTCATTTATAGGGTTACCCTCAAACATATTCGTACATCTACACATCTGCTAGAGCATTCTGGAATATTTAAACATTCTGAGGAGCATCTGTCTCATTGAAGAGCTGGCTAGCTCTCTTGCATTGATTTTGTGTCACTCCTGTAAATAGCCTTTATGTCTTAGGGGGAGTCTTTTTCTAAGCAGCTATGTTTCCCATCATCCCTTTATTTCTTTTAGTAGATAAGTTTTTATGTGTAATATAAAAAAATCCTCAAGTAATAAAACAAACCAAAATATACGGAATATGTGAGAGGGTGGTGGACCACAAAAAACTCAACAGGAGAGTTTTAATTTGTTTTATTTGTATTTTCTGCAGAACTGTAGCATGGCCTTGCTAGGCTGCTGGTTTTGCTTCTTTCTCTACTCTGATACATATTAGATTCAATGAGAAAGTCTCACTGTATCACAGCCATACGCTAAAAAGCTGAAACCAGAGCAGATGCGGAGAAACGAAAGGCTATATTAAAAAGGGGGGTATATTTATTTAGATTTTCATCAGACCGGCAAGATCAAGTGTCCTCAAATGACACTCGCATGTTTAAAAAGCCCCAGCTGGGCTTCACCGTGGAAGGAAGGAATGTTATACTCCATCTCCCACACAAAACACACACACACACACACAAAACACAAATGCACATACACACAAACATAAACACACACACACACACACACACCAAACACAAATGCACGTACACACAAACATAAACACACACACACACACCAAACACAAATGCACGTACACAAAAACATAAACACACACAAAACACATGTACATACACACAAGCATGCACACACACATACATATACAGCTACATTTATGCCCATAGCCATGCATGTATTCATAAACACACATACACACATAAAAATATTCATGAACACACACACATACATTTAATCATACACACACGTACTTATGAACACACACATTCATGAACATAAACACACACACACAAATGAACAAACAAGCAAAAAAACTGAAGAACTTAAGAAGAGAAATTGCACAAGGATGAGGAACAGTGGGAGGACATTCCTCCAGTAAAGCTGGGGCTCTGGAATGACCCTGCCTGAAGGAAGCTGGGCCCCTGCAGAGCTAATATTTATCTTTGGACAAACGCTGCTCCCCAGACCTTCAAGAGTCATAATATTTAAAATAGCTGATTTATTAAAAACACCTCATTACAGACACAGGAGCAAATGACTGCACCGATAAAGATTACTCGAGAAAATACGCGTGACCTTTGGGCAGCAGCACTAATATTTGACTGACAATGTTATGGATGATAATAATCTGGCTCAAGGCCCATGAGATAATTACTGCCCCTCCAAACAACTGTAGTTCTTGCCTTCTCTCCGTTTCATTTTTTGCCATAAATTAACAGAAAACAACAACTGAAGCAGAAAAGATCCAGGCACAAATTTTCAGATCACACCTCCCGTATAGGCAATCTTAAGCACCAAAGATGGTTAGCAACTACAAAGAAATCTTGGATGTTTTCTGCCTGTGTCTGCACCTCCCCAAGAATCCCACAATGCAACGCTTCACATGTGTGAATGATAGAATGCTGGCATCTGGGTTCCCCCACCACTCACCAATAGCTCTGCACTCCTGTGCAGCATCAACCAATGACATTCCACAGCAGGATTGTGTAGTGCCTTACACAAGTACACTTTACCAGCTAAGCTTCCAATGTCATAATTGTCTCTGTCAACACTAAAGGACCATAGAAGCTCCTCATGAGAACAACTCCCACTGGCTCAAACATATCAGCAAGGGGTGGAGGTACACAATAGTCTTTCAAATTTCAAATATCTGAGTCAATTTGCTATTTTTCTAATACAACTAACCATGACAAGCTGAAATATCTTTTGTACAATACAAACTGATCAAAAATGGACTTAAAATATGAAGCACTGTGCAAACATTACAAATATCTTTTCACCAACCCTCCTTTCAAAACATGTATCATTTATATCAACAACATACTGGTATTCATCGCTTCAGAGATATGTATCAGTGTTACTTTACTACAATATCTCCTTAAATTATAAACTGCAGAGCCAACCATTTACATAACACACAACCCTGTGACACACATTCACATACTCCGTAAATGTACATTTCTTTATTTCATATTTAAGCATAATTTAATACGGAGACTTTTGAAGTGTAGATTGTCACCCTTCACAACTCCGCAGCCCTTGGCTTGATATTCATATTCCGAGATGTCATAATTACCACGTTCTTAGTATTACACATACACTGACACATTCTGGAATTTACAGTCCTCGAATATGGTATTATATCATATTTATTTTTACATATATAGTAATCAACGGATGTCCTTAGACAAGGTGATAGTGAAGACTGTCACCCTAAGGACCGCGGATGCTGGATTGTTCTCCTAACTCTACAGGTATATTCTTACACTAAAACAGCTGGCTTCTCTTAAAATAAAAACACTTTGCCTGTTTGTGACTTTGTCTACATTATTTTTTCTTAAACAGCAGGCAATGCAAGTTATTCTCACGAACAAAACCACTAAGCAAGAACACTCCAGACGAGAGCCTCATTTATTTCATCACTTAAGCCAAAATGGTTAAAAATATGTGCCATCTCATTATCTCTACTCAGAAGGTTTCTCCGAAGAGGCAATAATAAGTACCTCCGGCACAGCGAGTGCCAGAAAGGATAGGGTTTGCGCTCATTCGGCAAACGATGCATTTTTGACGAGGGGCCGGGTCAGCGGGTTCAGAACGAAAGGTGAAGAACAAACAGGAAAGCGAGGAACCGAACGGAGCTCAAACAGAGAGGGGGAGAGCAGCAGCGAGGACGCGAGTGAGAACACGGACCCGCCGGGGAGGAGCAGCGTACCTTCTGACGGCAGCGGCAACTGATGCGGCAGAGGCTGGACTCCTGACAGCAGACAGGGGAGGAGGAAGAGGAGGAGGCCCGCAGCCATGGTGTCCACCCCCTGTGCCGGAGACAGAACGTTCATTAGCAGTGTGTTCACACCCTCGAGAATCATACGGCCAGTGGCCGCCGACAGCTCCCCCCACACCCCCACGCTGCCCATCTGCTGAAAATGCACACCTGTGTTTATAATGGCCTGAATTTTTTAGCAGATGGAGAGATGACATTTTTTTTTCTGAGAAACATAAACTCCTCTGTTCACAGGTAAAAAGGGAACAACCTCTGGGAGCACTGAACGGATTCGTTTCAATCATATAGCACCTTTCTGGGATCTCCAAGGGCTCTGCAGCGAGGGGGTGGCTCACCTCAGTCAACAACCAATGTGTGAAGTATGGCAGCTATTTGTTCATGGCACTACAACCGGGCACGCATCAGCTGAGGTAGAGAGGGAGCGGTTTATTTAACCAGTCAGGCTGGGGGATGATGTGGTGGCCAGCTTCGGAGACCCAGACTGGGACTGGTGCCAGAACACCAGGGAACAGCTGTACCCTTTGTGACCAGAGCCATGGGATCGGCAGCGACTCCACAGTCTTGGTTTGAAGTCTCATTACATTACATTTAGTCATTTAGCGTATGCTCTTATCCAGAGAGAATAACAGCTAAGAGTACATCTGAAAAGCCTCACGGGTGAATGTTTGCATTGGCAGGAAGTAAACATCTCCTAATGATTAAAGTGCAATTCTCCAGTTACTTTTTTGAGTGGTGGACTGCTAGCTCCAAAACAGGGAAATAAATACAAGGTTTACACAGTTATGGGGAGCGCTGCAGTTACAGCCGCCATGCTACTGCTTCTACACTTATTTTCTGTGTGAAATATGATGGCAAACTGTGGCTTACAGGGACTTTACCCCCTGGCTGTTGCTGCTCCAGTGGTCAAAAAGGTAAAAATATGTATGGATATAAGGCCAGAAATGGACACCAACGAGTATTTATAATGTGATTAATTGGACATGCGGATGTTGGAACAATGGAACACTGACCACAGTCTACCCTGTACTGTAGATACATAATGCAGTTGCACTATGCACTATGCATACTGGTTAAGACAGACCTGTTAATTTATTCCAAAAGGGCAGAGAGAGATTGGACAAGCCGTGTGATGGACAGCCCAGTTGCTGCTGAGGTGGCTACACTGTGAAGGGCTGTTTAGACCAGCCTGCACTGCACAAGCCCCCAAACTCAAGCTCCGTGCCAGCTATGCTGGTGAAATGCAAGGCTTCTAAATTTAAACGATAAATTCTATGTACTGAACTCTGTGCCACTCTGTCCCACAAATCACAGAAACCCTGCCCCCCGCACACATACACACACACACACACACAGCAGCAGTTCCTATTCATAATGCCTGCCCTCTGAAAAAGAAGGCACCAGGTTTAGACTATGTCCATCTGCTGCTCTCTTCCACATGCAGCAGTTAGAGCCCCAGCAATTGTAACCAGAACATTGCGAGTTCTAATCCCTTTTGGAACTCGTCATGGTGCTATGGATAATGGTTCCCAAACTACAGGTCGGGACCCAACCCCAGTGGGTCAGGAGAGGCATCTTGGTGGGTTGTGGGATACATGTCTGGCACAGACACACACAAATCAAACTACAAACTGCACAACCTAAAAACTTTCATTCCTTATACGAGTTATGCTATGCTAAGCTATATCTGAATAATGTAAGGCTCACAGAAAATGCTTGTGCTCAGTGAGGGGACTAAGCTGCTCTTAAAGCTTTGGAACCCCTTTTGCTGGAGCAATATACTTAACCCAAATCACTTCTGTAAACTCCCACCTGTATGAACAGACAGTGACTACAACGTAATCTATACAAGCCGCTCTCTCCACAAACCAATGCAGTCACAGACATGGTTCTGTCACAGTACCTTCCTGAAGATGTGAAATCCCGTGTAACGTCTTTGATGGTTTGTTTAGCCGTGCACTGTGCAGCAGTTGCTGAACTCTGAGGTGCAGGAATGTTGTAAAAGCCACAGTAATGACCCCGAGTTTATCACTGGGAGTTAGGAAATGTCTGGCTCGGCTACACTCCGACCTGGGAAGAGGAAGGTCAGAGCCTGGCGCTGAAGGAGGGGAGTTAAAAGAGACTCGCCATTGATGTTCCCTTCCTTCAATTCATACGCGCATCGGCCTGCTGCGACGATCCAACACAGAGAGCGGCACAGACCACTGACCTAATTCAACCGTCACTCAGCGACCACGGGGCGTCCAAAGGTTGTGTAATCTCACCCCCTCCCCCACACACCTCCCGACCTCCCCCTCTCACCACCACACCACAACACCAGAGTCCAGACACACCAGCCCCCAACCCACTCCACAGACCTTGGCCTTCTGGGCTGAGTGCACACACCTACCTACATTCACACGCATGCACACAATCATATGTACACAAAAGCACACATGTGCACAGGTACACATACATACACGCACATGCACAGTCACCCACATAAAAACACATTAACTATGTGCACACACACACAACTACATACACATGAAGCAGATGTGACTTTTATCATGTGGAAAAATTATGATACAGGATATTTTTTGTTTGGCACCCCCTGATCCTCATGCAGCACATATTAATTTTACTGACATCAAACTCTCTCCCAAGAAGTCAAAATCAGACTCGCCCTCTCTTTCTCTCTCTCCCTCTCTTTCCATTCTCCTATCTCCGCCTCCGCTTCACCTCTTGGCCCATAGGGGGCAGTCACAGACGCAGGTGGTGCGCAGCTGTGCCGCTGGCATCGCTGGGAGTCCTGAAACAGACCTGCTGTTATCACTCTGCCTGTCTGCTCCTTGTGCTCGCAGGGTTGAGCGGGTTCGACAGCTGTCTCAGACACACACACACACACACACACACACACGGCTGCTTAATCCCCTATCTGTTCTCCTCAGACTGCTCTTGACCCTCCCAGTCAGACCCTCTGAAGTTTCCACACCTCCCCCTCTTCTCAATTCTGTCCACCTCCACCCCCTTCCCACCCCACCTCTCAGGAATGCGTCAAAGAGCTGCGTGTATATTTCAGTGGACAAACCCCTTAGCCCTGGCAGGGGGCGGGGTGGTGGTGGTTAGGCAAGAAGATTAGAGTGAAGGTCTTCACACAATCTCTTATCTGACAACAACAGACCCCCCCCCACCACCACCCACCACCTTTACACACATAATGTCTATTCTCCTCCAGGGCACTGACACTCTGTCAGCTAAAGAGAGACAATGTGATCACTTCTACTGAGCATGTCAGGAATCTAATTTCACCATTCAACACTCTCAGTGAGCTAGGTGAGCATGAGCGTTTTTGTGTGTGTGTGTGTGTGTGTGTGTGTGTGAGGAGAGAGTGAAAATGAACTCTTAATTTGTTCATTTGCACACAACAGGGCACTTTTTGACAGTTTGCTTTCCTTCATCCTGGCAAAAAAGAGGACAGTGATGGTCCATCAGATCTGGAGGGCAAACGTTCAGGTTATACAGGCCCCGTTGCAAGGACCAGTAAACAGGCCTGCACTCACAAGACACTAGAGCATCAATGGAGAAACAAAAATGCATACTAAAATATTAGCACATGTAACATTATGGAATGTTACACATCTATATGTAACGTTACAGACAAGATGAGCTCTGCATCTCAAGCGTTGCAAAGCCACAAATCGCGGTTATTGTGGCGGCCACGCCTCCGCCTTGTGCGCATTAAAACATTAGCATGTCCGCATGCCGAGACCAGGCAGGAAACCATGATCCGCGACACATTCACAAATGTCTCCGCTTGCGATGTCTTCATACGGAGAGGCATCTTGCCAGCACAGTCACGATCGTGTTAAAAACCCGCCACTGTCATAGCATTGGGATGAGGTGTGACTTCTCACTGCTACCACTGTTCAAGAATTAATTTGCCCAAAATGAACACGGTCAGAGTGACACGTGACGCACCTTCCTGTTCAAGAGTTAAATAGCCAAATCCACAGGTGGAAATCTTTAAATGGAAGCAGACTGGAGGAACCTGGGTGGAACTCTCTCACACGAGAGGGAGTGTGTCCGGTAATGGGGGTAGTAAAGCCCCACATGATTTTCCGATGCCCACCCTCTAAAAACATCATGGGTGGGAACTGAAGATGGAGGCTGACAGTCATTCCACTCGCATTCTCACTCAAAATCTGAACACACCCTGTGTGTCTCAACTAAACATTCTTAACATCAGAATTTACAAGGAAAACTCCTTGTAAACCAAGCACATTAGTATATTTCAAATGTGATTCATAAACGCTTCTTTTTTTTTTTTTTAACACCTTTATATGTACGTCCATGTAAAAAAGTTCTCCTCAGACTATCTTACTTTTCATGTCTTCTCACAACAGAAAGACAAGCAATGAGTGACTCTGAACTACTCGCCCTGAAATGTGCTGAAGAGGTCCTTCTCAAAACCAGCGTTTATTAACCAGAGACGCAACGGACACAATCATTCTAGTTCTGCTCTATAAAGCCTAAAATCACTCGGGCCGACTGGATAGCCACTATCAGGAAGAGCAGCTGTGCTTGGGGAGAACCCCACTCTCACACAGCCAACGAGCAGCAATAAAATGATAAAAATAAATTGGTTCAGCAGGGCAGTGGGGCAGTCGGCACTCGTAACGGAAGATTACGGACAGGCTCACTGGTTCAGGACCTGAGGAGTCCTCTACAGAATGAGGGGCATCCCTTTATACAGACTTGACCCTTAACCCCAGACAGATACCGCCAAAGCTGAAGGGGGAGGTAGTCATTAGAGAGCAACCCCTCTCCATGAGAGGTGGTGGGGGGAATATGTTGATTTAAATGAGCTCATCGATCCTTCACTTACACAAACGAAGTTTGTGCACTGGCTCTAAAACAAAAAAAAGACTGAAAGGAAAGTCCTGCTCAGCTCCAGTTACCACAGAGATATGCAGTTTGGAATCAGAGCCCAGCTGAAGTGGTTGCTGTGGAACACGGTTTAGGTCCTTACAGGGAGCCTGCTGTCCCCCCAAAACAAACCCCTGCCCCTGGCCCCCCTCACACCCCCGCCGAGCCAACAGTAAACACAGCCCGTCCCCCGGGGAGGAAAGAGGGGCACGCCGGACAGCACAACGGGATTGTTTATGTAGAGACCCTGGGGGGGGGGGTTGAGCAGATCCTCCCTCTTTTCTGATTGGCTGAGGGCTTTCAGAGCTCAAGCTCAGCACGAGCCCGGGAGAGTGCACAACATGGGAGGAGACTGACAGCAATCCAATTCTTAACCTCTAAGTTCTTAGCTGGAGCTGAACACGCTTGTTCTCCTCTCAGAGTTTCAGACAGAGAGACACACTCCTAAAGGGCGTTGCCCTAAATATCTTGAGTGCACACGACAACGTTCCCATTCTCGCTCAGATTGTAATCAGAAGAACAGTGAAATGTTCTGTAGATTCTGCAGGAAGCTTTGGGGTTTTCTGAATGCTTTTTCTGAAAAGCAGCACTGTGGGTGTGCGGTTATGGTACATGATCCAAAACAAGCTGTCATAGGTTTTTCTAGCTCTGGGACAAAACCCAACTGTGCTCTATAGCGCCATTCCTGTTCTTATCAAGGAACCCACAACAGCAGTCTGAAGAACAGGGCTGTGATGTGGACGCACAAACACACAAACACACACACACACACACACACACACAGACAAAAATACACAGACTCACAGAAAAATACCCACTCACACACACAGAAACACAAAAGCATACACACAGTGACACAGAGAAATAAACAAACATGCACACACACAATTTCACAAGCCCACATGTACACATGATTACAACCACACACAAAAAAATGCATGTGCACAATTCCAAATGCGCATATACATGTCACACGTCAGTAAACATCAGTCTTCCACTGGGCACATTGAGAGGGTCAAAGGACACAAGGACACAATCATGGAACAT
The DNA here is from genome assembly GCA_019176425.1 of Megalops atlanticus. NCBI lineage: Eukaryota > Metazoa > Chordata > Actinopteri > Elopiformes > Megalopidae > Megalops > Megalops atlanticus. The sequence goes on from CM032878.1 coordinate 27,715,844, forward strand.
CAAGTTTACCAAGTCACTAAGCTTGGCCCTCAAACTTTTTCCTGTTTTTGAGGGCTGGAGGAAATTAACCACAAAGTGTGGACTGCTTTGACCAACCCCACACAAGAAAGGATGGCCAACTCTAGACACAGCCCCCAACACCATGGTTCCCAACCTGACTGCCCCTCATCTCTTAATACACAAGCAGAACGTCTGCAGAATGAAACTCATTCTGGTGTCCTGTGTGCAACTGTTGATTCATGATTGGAAAAATAAAGACAGTTGAAAGATGGATCAGGTGTCGGCTAAGGTGACAGCGTCAAGGAAAGGTCTCGCGGACCGCACCTGTTTCAAACACTCTCCCAGAATCTATGGTATCTAGACGGCCATCTGAGTTCAACGGTTGAAAGTTATCAGCTGTCAGGCTGGCAAGCTCCAGCTAGGAGCCACGCCTCTCAACGCTCAGAGTAAATAAAAATAAACACTATCCCAGAAATAAAGCCACACCTTACTGTAGTCCTCCGCATGGATGACAGCTACCCAATCATCCCCTCACCCACTGCATTCATTTTCTACACTGCTGATCATAGAAAAACCTGCCTTATTTCAACAGCCTTGCGACCATCGAGAAAAACGAGAAAACGATGGATGACGTGCCTAACTCCTCAGCCGGCTGTTCTCCTGAACAGTAAAAGCAGGAGAAAAATTTTATCAATTTCTGTAAACTGTCTTTTGGGAGAAAGACCGTAGGGCAGTGAATTAATCTGACAACTACCCCCACCCGCCGCCCTAATATCACTCTCTCATCCCAGATATTATGATAAGATACTGCTGTGTCAGTTTCCACAACAGCCAGAACCCACTGCCAACAGCAAGACATATTCTCTTCTTCAGCATGAGGAGCCAAAATACGAACCCAGTCGGCCAACACTTGTTGCTGCCTTCCCCCGCCATCTGGGAGGATGTAGGCTTGGGGCCCACTAGGGGATATTGGAAGGTGAAGGCATAGGGTTCAAGGCCAACGGCCAACATGCCAGGTGGAATGGAGGCTACCCTTGGTACCAAGGGTACCAAGGCTCTGGGTAGCACCGCCGTTACAATTTCACCAGATCAGACACTGCAGTCCAAATTATGGGAGGCCATTTTGGACTGCAGTGGGATTCTAAATCCACAGCTGAAAATGACACTGGCACTGTAGCGGTGTCATTTTCAGGGTAAAGAGGCCGACATTGTCTTAATGCCAAACCACTAAAGCCACGGTCTGGCTTCTTTGCAACACAGTTTAGTGTTGGCTTGACAGGTCAGAGATGGCTCGTGTCTAGTATCGATACACTGCAGTTTCAGGGACGCACAGCTTCAGAGAGTGGAGTTCCTGGGCCTGCGGCTCTGAAAACACTTTTTTCTCCAGCAAAAAAAAAAAATCCATTTTTATCTCACTCTTTTACAAATGCTCTTCCACTGCACTTCCAGCATAATTTCCTGCTCCATCCCCAGTAATCCCTCCTGTTCAACTCCGCAAACACACTGAAAAATAAAACCCAGCATCAGGTAGTCTGCTCTCAACAGGAAAAAGTCAAGGAACTCTACAGTTGACCATTTAAGCACAAGACAGCAGAAACGCAATTTAAACGGTTTGGCATTCGGTTCTAAATGAGCACGACATTTAAAAAAATGGGCCAACAAAAGGAAAATTATGAAAGTAAATGTCTTGCTCACTCTTGCGTCGTGCCAAGCACACAAACAATGATTGTGATCACAGGTAGAGAGATCTGTGACAAATCCATATTAATTGGGATGAGTCTGCAAACTGATCAATCAAATTCTTTTCATTTGAAGTTGTCAGTTACACATCAGGGAAAAAAGTGGCTTCAGACTGCACATGTATGATACAGACTCGCATTTTTCCTGTTTCCAGTATCCCCATCTGGGTGTTGGTTTTCTGCTTCTTTTAATTTCTTCTGAAAAAAACACTCTGCCCAGCACTGTGTGACAATGCAAAAAAATAACTCTAAGCTGTAAAATATGCTATTACAGATACATCTGTTGATTGATGGTCTATGAGAGGAGTTGCTCTGGTTTAATCAGGGTGTCCCTGAAGGTTGACAGACTGATAGCACATCATGAGAACAGCTCTTTCTCAGTCTGGGGGTTGTGGAACGTCAGGTTCTCTCTGCATGGTTCGATTTGGGACACCCCTCCTGGCCGGGACCTCAGCAGTTCAGCTGGAACTTTGCACTGAACCTGATTGTGCTGTAACTGCGCATTACTCCCCGCGGGTTTGAGGCCAACTTTGGCCCTGATCATTGCACAAGGCAGCAAATGAGGGGTAAATGGCAGTCTGGGAGAGGATCTCCATTGGCTCAGGACCCAGCGCTGAGGGAGGTGCCTGTGTCTTGCAGAACAGCGTGTGGTCAGACTCCTCAGGTTCCCCGGCACACGGGCAGTGGAGAGAAGCCAGGGGGCGGAGTCTGAGGGGCTGAGTGCTGCCAGCGGGCAGGGTCTGGCGGGGCTAGGCCTGGCACACATCTGCAAACTGAGCTCTGCCTGTGAAACACATGCCCAGCCAAATTCCATCAGCAAGGGAGGATTACACCAGAGAAAGAGAGAGAGAGGGTATATGGGTGTGTGTGTGTGTGTATACGTCCTTGTGAGAGGAAACTGTCAGTGAATACTTGTGTGTGATGTTGAGTGTGTGTGCTTATGTGCCTACATGCATGCCTGAGAACATGACTGTGTGTGTAGACACATGTATGTATGCATGTGTGCATGGAGGTGGAAGTGTGTGCATGTGTTTCTTCCTTGTGGTCAGTTTTTTCTACAGACATAATTCACTGCATCAACATTTCTACGGCCTCCAGACACACACCCACACCCAGGCACTGTTGCTCCAGCACAGAACTCTCCTCTCTCAACATGTACACTCAGCTAGCTTACACTTGCAGTCTGACACTGGAAAATGCTAATTAAATTTAATGGGCACGAGACAGAGGGGAAGACACTGAGAGAGAGAACTGCAGAGAACAAATACAGACTCCCTTTATGTATCTTCTGCACAAATAGTAAAATATACCATTGCGTGTCAATCTATTTATGAGATTTCTTTTGTTGGTTCTTGGCAATGATAATATAGGCACATGAAAAGACCATAGAAAAGGTCTATTTGAAGAAACCCTTAGTAGAAGTAGCATATACACAAACACACATAAACAAACACATACACATACACACAAGTGCATGTATACAAACAGATGTACACATACACCACTTGAGAGCACACATACACACAAATACACACACACACACACACACACACACACACACACACTAAATCATACCCTCTCTAGAGAAGATGAAATCTAATCTCCCTGAGCTGGCCTTTCCAGAAGACATGGCAGTCTGCAAACGGCAGTTGGTGGCTGTAAAGCCAGATGAGGCATATACGGGTGAGCCATCTCTGTATCTTCGCACTGAGATTTTCTTTGTTCTACTTTGTTTTTGAGGGAAAGGGTCACTTTTTTGCATGTCTATTCAGATTTAGAGGAAAAGCCCCTTTCCTTCTAGTTGTTTTTTAATTTTTCCTTTTGTTTTTCTGGAGGAGAAGCAGTGAAGTCCCTCCCTCGCTAACACACTGACTGACTGAGTGTGTGTAGGTCCCTCTGAAGTGAATGGCAGTAACTCTCTATGCCAGTAGATGGCAAAGTACCAGCAGATACTCACCTCTTGCAATTGCCAGCTTCCCGCAAACAGACATGTCAAGGACACCAGTTGTCTGGGCACCACTGTGGTGGAAATTCCAGCTCAGCTTTTTAAATGTGGCCTTTTATTTTTCTTTCTTTCTTCCCATCTCACTTGTTTTCATTCTTTCTTTTCTGAAACACTACTCTGGTTTTTATATGAGGTCTAAAGTGTGCCAGATGACTTATGCTCCGTGTGCTAGTATGACCTGTACATATGGAGGTAATGTAATTATGAGCAGACAGCCAAGTAAATTCACGGGCAATTGGATGGGTGTCTGGTACTTAGTACATCATCAATTTTAATTCAGCTGAGTATTCAGAATGACGCGACAGCAGCAAGACCGCGACCCCTTAGGCAGAGGACACAGAACACAGAGTACCTTATTGCAGGCGGAAGCAAAGACCCTTAACGACTCCCCCTTTATTTCAATCTTCAGGGCCCTGGGGACTAATCAAACCCTAAGGCACACGCATAACAACGTGCAATGATGCCTGTGCACAGCAGATGAAGACTGGCATTCTGCATGTGTGTGAGCTTTGTGTGAACAGCCTAAATTTCGCACTGAAGCTAAACTCTGTCACGATCTAGTACTTCATACTCTGAGGTAATTGCCTAATTCCTTTCAACATTTACCAAACATACAAAGCTTACCGCTCGCAATAAGTTGATCACACTCTCTCTGCAACAGACTGGCATGCCGCGAGGTCAGGTTATTAGAGGCAAGCAGATAAACCCTTAAGACAGCAAACCTTGTGGTTAAACTGTGTGTTTGGGGGAGATGGAGGGCGGCAAAACTAAATAACTTCAAGTAATGAGTAACATCTGTCTGTAATCTTTGATTCCCACTCAACTCTGAAAATCCATGACTACAGTTTATTTGTAATATTTTTCATGGCTTCAGAGGTGAGCAAGAGAGCGAAGAATGGCACAGACCCTGATCTACAGATCTGTGCAATTAAAAAAGGTGAGCTGTTTCTGGGTCCTCCACAGAGGCCTGGGTCAGGTTACAGAACTCAGTGCAAAACGGCTTCAGCCCTGACCCTCTGGCCCCCGTTCTGTTTCCCCACAGAGCAGCTAGGCCAAAGTAAACTGAACTGGAGAAACGTGTTTATTTTTATGTATGTATGTATGTTATTGTCATGCAGAGTTCCCTGATTCCACTTGAAGCGGGCACCACAGCTTTCCAAAGACCAACACCTTAAATCCGATTACATGCTGCCAGCGATTTCAGATACACGGCCGGGTCAACAAATTTAAGGTTCATACATATCAATGCAGTGATCACAGAATACAAAGCTGATTTTCCAGCATAATAATTTGTTCATTAACCTCTTTATGTGTAGTGGTCGGATTCTTAGTCCCGCAGTGCATTTTGAATAAACACCTTACTCATCCCACTTACATTATACTGCTGAACAGAAACCCTTTCATTCAGCATTCTGTTTTTGAAAAAAAAAAAAAAAAAAACATATTATTGATATTATTCATTTTCTTGGCAGATGTCTTTATACAGACCAGCCTATACAGTACACATTTTAATATATCATTCATTTACGCAGAGGGATTTATCTGGAAGCTAACCAGGCACAAAACACTAGTGGTGCTGTGCCACAAAATGGGTCTCAAACCTACAGCCTTCCGGAATACAAGCACAGTTACTCCAACAATATGTCAAACCTCTTCCTTTATAACAGAATCGATGTACAGAAGGTGGGATGTTACCACTGTACCACAAGGTGACTGTAACAGGGTGTGCCTTCAGAAGCATGCAACTGTAGCTTGTAAGAGTAATGGGGTGTGGATGTAATAGCATTTGAATGTAATGTTATATGACTGCATGTCACTGGCTTCTAACATTGTATGTTTGATTCCCAGGCATGGTGCCACCGTAATACCATTTAGCTTCAGTAAATATCCTGCTGAACAAACAGCACAGCTGTGTTTCTTGGCTTTGTTTAATATATTGTTGTTGCTATATTCCTCCTCTAAGTTTATGCATTCACTGTATATCTTGTATACTGTGAATACTGGACATCTGGGAAAGCATGTTCGGAAGTATAATTACACTCCAGTCAGCGTTTTTGTAGAGAAGCAATGTATTTGGTTAGCAAATGTCTCGGGGATAACTATATATGTATGTCATTTGTGGGCAACTCTTTTGATCAGGAGATGACACCGGTGGGACAGGGCACCAAAACTGTGGCTAACTGAGTTAAAACAGTATGTCAGGTTTGAGTTGCTTCTGGGAGAGAGTTTAACAGTTCTTATTCTGGGTGGGACAAGTAAGGGTTGATGTGAAGCGGGACTGGGTTTGGCTCAGGTTGAGCCATGACTGAGCCACATATCACAGCTGTGTTGTATTAAGTTGGCAGACACTGAGACATTTATTTGCAAAAGATACCATCATGACATATTTAAAACAAGAGGTTGTGGAGCATTTTTAAGCAATCTCTGAGCTTACATTAACTTCAATACTTCTGTGAAACTTTATATAGTGAAACTGTATAACTTTCTGCCTACTGATCTCACCACACGTTACACTCCACAGAACCAAACAGTGTGGGGAGTCAACCATCTGGCATTAGATTAACTGTGGCAGAAGGTTAGACTTGCACTCTTCTGGGAACAATTTGCCTATCAGGTCAATTTACTGTAGCAGCTCCCCCTAGTGCCAGTTTGAGGGAAATGTCAGTTCTACTTCAAGTTTATCGATCTCATCTGGAATTAATAACAACACCTTACATAATTTAGTTGCTTAAGGGACACCTCACCTCCAGGGTGATTAAAAATATGTAGAATTGAACAGCTTTCACATTATATAATACGTTTACACAGCTGCATTTTATACTGCAGTTACTCAAGTGAAATGTAGGTGCCAGACAGGGTGGAGTAATTTTGGCAATTTCTACATAAGACATCTACCAAAAGACTAAATACAGACACCACTGACATTTAAAAAATCACAGCTCTATGTATTTATTCTCTGTTTAAAATTATATCAGCTTATTTTCAGAACCTGAGTGAGCTTGAGGCAATTTCACTAAACCTAATGCAATTACCCTCTGATGCAAAATACAGTACAGTTAATATGATGACCAGTATTACTCCTGTGCCAAAAAAAAGAGTAAAAAATCCTAGTTAAGAAACATGTTTTATATATCTAATGATACATGATATATATGAGAACATGTATGTTTTACTGCCACATTCAAAAATGTCATTTTAAATATAAACTATTGTCACATTTATTACAAATATTGTACAGCATACTTTACAACTATTGCATAATTTCATAAATATATAAGAGCATCTATTCCTGCATTAAGTTTTTTCATTTTAATGGACTGAAAGGGCTAAAAATTATTTTCATTTGTAAATATATTTCCATGAAAGAGTAAATCAACTATTCTTGTGTGAATTCACAACATAGCTCACCTAAAATGTGGCTACAAGCTGCTGTGATTGGACTTGCTCATATCAAAATTCTAGATGGAGCAAAGCAAATCACATCCTGTTTTAAGAACTTTTTAATAAAGCTGAAAAATAATAGCTTCTTGTCTTTCAACCAAGTCTTTCTGACTTGGTCTTAGCAAGTTTTGTTTGGGGCGCATAAAGCAAAATAAATCACACTGTCAACTTGTTTTCAAATCAAGAAAACAGCCCCCCTTGCTTAAAATATTACCGTATTCACGAGGCTACATCCTGATGTAGGTGAACCGGGCAATGTCGACACGGAGACGCTTTAAGAGATGGTGATTTACACTACATTACATTGATTTGTGTTTGTACTGAATCTCCACGGGTAGCCCATAGGCCCACCTCACCCTGGCCCAAATCCATGAATGTCACAGGTCACCTAGCCCCTCATTCCGTCTCTATATGCTAGCCGTTATTAAAACGTGACAGAGTAGACAGATTTCGAATTGTAGATGATTTTACGCATTGCATACCATTTACAGTTGTCCGTACGGAACTACGGAAACACTACAAACCCACCTCCGAAAGGCAACAAGCATTTACATAATACGAAACAATCTCTTTTCTGTTCTCCGCTAAGTATTTGCAGGACAGGACGCGTGTGAGAACTACAACACCATAAATTCGTTATTCCACAACGTCACAATTAACGCCTCCAATTATCGGCTTTGACCACATAGCGAAAATGAATCAGGACAAGACAGAGGTAGCCTAGTGTAAACTGAACAAACACCCAGAGCTCAATCCGCTCTAGACAGATAGATACCAAGGTAAAGGGTAGATATCATGGAAATGAACATTTCTGATTTGTCTGTTGAGCAAATTGATACATCCGCCGCAAAATCCCATTATGCGCACTAACAATTGCCTCCTAGGCGATAACATTTCATTTCACATTATCACTAGCAAAGCCCTTGGGTAAACTAAATGACCCATGTTTAATTTTTACCATTTTTGAAACACGTGCCAATCATACTGGAATTCCACAACGCTACTGTTATCCCACAAATCGATTTTCGACCAGCAGAATGCGAAACTTTCATGTCATACTCTACCACGCTTCATGAAAAAAATGTATTAAATGTACCACAGTGAGTATTCAGAATGATATATATATATATATATATATATATATATATAATCTCTTTTGGAGATGCACAGCAGTGATATAATATCGTTGACCTGCTGTACTCCACTGGTTCTTTTTGGACAACAGAGTCGTGTGATCACCTACAAATACATGACAGAGGAACGAATGTTAATATGGAATGTTTGTGGAATATATAAGTTTTCCTTTTCATTTCACTTAACGCGCTTGAAGTGTTATCGAGACATCAAATTACAATTTGGAATAATTGAACCTTTTTTGTCTGACTGAAACTGCTGCACGTAGCTACCTACACCTCTTGATGCTGCCGTTTAATTTGTGAATTAACCCCTTATTGGCTTTAACCAATTGCTCTGAATAGAGCTTTCATCTCCTAAACACAGCCAGTGAGCTAGCTAATAGGACAGCTAGTTCAATAATCTCTATGTAATAACACAAGAAACCAGCCTTAGCTATACATCAAGTAGCTCATTCAGATATATTGTGATTAACTTTTTTGCTTCCTAGCTGGCTTGCTAAGTGGTTAGCTGTAGCCAATGTTGCATGCTATGCAGTAGATTACCAGGCAAATTGATGCAACGCTGTTAGCTAGAAAAAAAACTTGTTTTTCTTTTACAGTTAGCAAGCTAGCTATAGTTATATCAAACAAGCGTACTAGCTAAATTATACATACATTCCATAATAAGAATAACATTTCCATAAGAAATAAGAACAGCATAAGGCTTCATATTGCACACCGACGACTACATTCAAAATTTGGCCACATTTACATTGTATATAGCTAGCGGGAAAATCGGTCACAGCTTCAAACTTGAACACGTTTATCCCAACTAGCAGTGGGTTGAGAGCATGACGACCGAGCTCATTAAAAACACTCAATCAAAACAGCTCGCTAAAATGCATTCGTTTGCGGTCTTCCTAGGGAATAGTCGAAGGCAAAATAAAGAGATGCATGTGATAAAAAAGGAAAACATATATATGTTACATGTTTCTTGTATGCAGTTAACGTTTGCTAAGAAACCCGTTTGTCTGCATGGTTTATTCGCGAGTGCCACAAAAAAGAAAAGGAAAAACTGCTTCAAACAGATGTGCCAAAACAGAATTTTAAAACACCAAAGTATATAATGTCTTTGTTTATACCTCGAAGAGCAAAAGACTAACATCGCATGCATTTGTTCAATAAATTAATCTCGCTTACCTTATCGCAAAGTTGTCACTTGCAAAATGTGTGGCGACTTCACTTTATCATGGGTCGGGATAGCACGCTGCTAGTGCTAGCTAGTGGCAGACGAGGATGGGTATCCCGAAAAAAAGACTTGATTATAGGGTGGAAAAAAAAACTAATTTTCACCCATCCATATCTTCAAGAACAACTACCCTTTTTTGTAACGCACAGGCTTCACATCAAGCACTGGTGTGATGTCGCTGTTCTTTGCTGCTAAAGTTTCTCCGCAGAAATATTGCTATACAAATAGCGAGGTTCACAGTCGACCCTTAAACCAGCCCATCTGTTCCAAAATAGCGACGCGCCCTCTGCAGACAAACATTCGACATAACTCCACCGCGAAATGCCAAATCGACAGAATTGCGAGTTTGATTTAAAACACAACTGAACTTTAATATTTGCCGCTTATTCAATATGGAACTAATAAACCACGTGCGGTTTGTAACTCTTTGTGGTTTAACACACCTGATTTGTCTCTACATTTTGCGCTGAAATGAAGGTGAAAGGTGATTATTAACGGACAGCTCATTTCTGAAACGTGACACTGGACTGTGCTTGCTTCCAGCTGCAGCTAACCTCTGGTCTGGACTGCGTGCAACCACTCGCGCACTCTGTACAAACTTTGATCTGGGTTTGCTGGCCCGAGCAGTGGGCCCTGCGAGGAAAATCCTGCTCCGCACCGTGAGAAAACGACTAGTTTATTCAAAAAATTACCATATTAGAGGTAATTAATTATAAAAGACGATATTGCCTGGCGAAACGTCCCAGTTAAGTACAGATATCGTGGAATATGTTACGTCCTAAACAAATAATTTAACGTTTGTGTCCAACATCTTTTAAAATGAATGTTCTCCATGCAATATTGGGTTAATGCATTGTAACGGGGTCCTTAATGTTTCACTAATATAAAATACACAAAGTAGAATCCTTCATTAAAATGTTGTGATCTGAAAATTCATTAAACGGTTTCCTGTCTGCTTTTAGGCCCTGTCATTACTGCCTGTTGCATTACACTCGGTCCTTTCTGGAAGTGTTTTGACTACAGGGATAATCACATCTTTATGTCCACAGAGACGCTGGCTGGCAGTCTCGTCGCGATTCCCACTAGACGGGAACATTCGCTAAGCACACGCGAAGGAGAGCCGCGTGCCATCAGGCTGGTGCTACAAACAAGCAATGCTGCATCGTTGACATCATAAATGCCAAAGTAACATTCAGCAGAGAGCACGTCTTAATAGACTGTGTTTGATTGATTAGATCTACACAGTCTGTCATATAGATGACGCAATGCTCCACATGGTCTATACAGTTTCTTCTGGGAAGAGGGAAGTCATTTTACTGCCACAGTGTGGTAGCAGCCCGGTCGTTGAACAGAGCCGAGAGAGGGAAAGACGTATCATTCTCAGAGCGCCTGTGTCAGCTGAGGAAAAAAATCAATAAGTGATTTGTTGTGAGATTCGGAAGACGACCATCCGGAGCGCCAGAGGAGAGAGGGGAACTATAAATTTAAGGATGATAGTTTCAGAGAATGTTCAGCCCTCATGCTGAGCGGTCTTGCGACTGCAAAGCGCCAAGTGCTGACCAATCAAACTCCAGGGCTATTAATTCCAAGGACGTCTCCAACACTGACCTCAGATTTCAGTCCCGTGCGTGTTTGCAACGAGCACAGTGTGGCATTCCTCGTGTCGTTATTTTCCACCGGTTTTCGGCTCAGCAGCACCGCAGATATTTTGGGGCAAACCAGGAAGTTTTCGCCACGAAATCCACTCTACATTTCCCACATAATAAGGATTTGCGCACATGAGTCTCTGTTCATAGCAAATGAAACATAAAAACGTTTAACATTAAAAGAGCATCTCATAAACGTGTCAGTAATGTCATGTGAACTCCACAACATAGGGTTTAAAATACAAGTATGTGTTAGTGTCAGTCATGGGTAACAAGGATGTAGCTATAAGGAAAATAGGAAGAATAATGTTGCTCATGTATTAGGGGTCACCCAGACACCTCTCCTTTCCACTGCTATGTGTATCATATCCTTTACTCCAAACATTTTCTTGGAGTAATTTTATATTTCAAAGCATTTTGGGGTTTCATTCTTGTTAATGTTGCTGTCATGGAGTTGAGGCATCCCACATGGAAAAGGTTACCAACATGCTGCCGGGTGGAGCTGATTCTAGACCGTTGAAACTCTCTGTGAGGGAAGCAATCATGGTGCGAGATTTAAGTTTATATTCAGTTTGTGTTTTGATAAAATTGCCTTTGTTGGGCAGTTGGGCTCCCTCATTATCCCTGCCTTAAGGCTCAGCTGTTGGCTCCTACTCTGAGACAAGCTGCTGACGAGCTAGAGAATCACAGCTGTTAAACTTGCACCAAAACGTGAATGACCTTTGACCCTGGAACTCCATCAATCTGTAGAGCTCAGGGCCACGTTTTAAACACGGCACGTGTGAGCAGAGGATGACTGCGGGTGTCAGTAACCCCACCTCCCTTGTTAATTTGCATGCAGAACCCTCCCACAGTAGGTGTGTCATTTCACAGCAAAATAAGACATAAGACATAAGAGAGCTTCATTGTCATTGTACAGGACAACAAGATTACAGTAATACGGGGAGCTCCAAACCACTGCGTCTGTGCGTGCCGCCATTGCATTAGGTAATCTGAAGTTTACTTATGTTTCATATCCATTCCAATAATAATAATGGGATAAGATGCACCTGGTTCTTCTAGCTAATGTTTTTAGTTGTTGGTCTGTCTTCTTAGTTCCTGAGTGCATTAAAAAAGAAGTTGCTAAATAAATTTATAAAATACTAATTGCTCTGTCATCCTTGTTGCCTTGTATGGCTGATATTGAACAATCCTAAAATAAAAAATGGAAAATTGAAGTCTGCTGAACTCTATGTCATTATTGAACTAAAACAATTGCATACAAAAAGAAATCTCTTCCATTTAATAAAGTCAAATTAAAGTCACACTGTAGTATGCAGTAATGTATGTAGATTTACATTTTCTCTCTGCTTCATCTCATCTGGGATAAACAATAAACAATAATATCAACTAACATATCTGACAATGTCATTACCATTGTTTTTTTCCACAAGAGGCAGTGGCTGACCAATCTGCATGTGTCAGCAAGATGAACGTTAACAGGGGTCAGATCTGTTTGCTGGCCAACCGCCACCTCAGAACCACGCTCCCAGCATGCACCTCTGCTGTAAATCTTCTGCCCATCAAGCAGATGGAATTGCTCTGCCTGTACGGAGCCCAGCAGACATTATATTTACACCTCTCTTCTCAGTTTCATAGCTTTGAAAGGCACTGCTCGCTGTGATCTATGATACAGAATTCAGCCTGTCGCATAGCTCATCCGCATGAGGAATTGTTGAAGTGGAAGTATTTACCAATAAACCCCTCATGGTATTAGTGCTCTAGACAGCCTGTAAAGCTTGCATGCACACGCGCGTGTGCACACACACACACACATACAAATGAATAAATAAGCAAAAAACTGAAGAACTTAAGAAGAGAAATTACACAAGGATGAGGAACCAAGTGCTGCAAAGCTGAACTGAACTAATAGGGTGGAATGCATGCGGCTAAGGCCATCTGTTCAGCAAATAAATTATGTAATATTGTACCCTGCAAACTTCTCAAGGGATAGAGGGCTGTTGGTTGGATGTACTGGGCACACAATCCACCTTAATCCACCTGTATATATTTTTTCTTTGGGTTTATTGTTTTGTTTGGTTCTTGAAGGGGACTCATCCTTTGGGGATGCAGCAGCGGTCAAACTCCCTTTAAGTCTTTGCTTTTGCATCGCAGGACCCCTGTCCCCCAGGTGCTCTCTGGAAGACAATTATAACTTTTTGAAAGGACGAAAACTCACGTCTGCATGAAGCATCCGTCACTGGTGATGGGGATCTAACAAGTTTGTGATTTACGACGTTCCACCTCATACCTCCAATATGACTGCATGACCTCAGCCTTACATGAACCCCAGAACAGCACCTTGCTATACTGACTAGTTCGTATCTTTTGTGTCTCTTACTGTGTACTGGGATCTTTTGGTCATAGTTGCAAGAGAAGAGAATTTGTTGAGATTCCAATGGAGTGTCACTGTAACTCCAATAGAGTGCTCATTGTAGTGCTCAATGTCATAATTCAGCTACAGCTCCTAACAAAAGTAACAAGGCTGTTCTTGACATTAGGTGTGAAAAAAAAATTAAAAACAAGGCTCCACATGTTGACAATGCAAGTACTGAGAGTATGAGGGAAAGACAGTATGAAAGATCCCACCTTTACTTTTCTGAAAAGTTTCTCAGAATCATAAGTCCTAAAGTTATTAATGTCACATTGTTCTAGTCTAAAAACTAGTGGAACAACAATGCTTTAGGTAACATATTATACGCCTGGAAAAACATACTTATATGTATGTTCCCAAGGAGGTTTGTAGACTTTACACATCTATAAACTTTCTTGATATATCTAATGACTGAGCTTTTTTTTCTTTTTTTAAAGTGGGATATTAAAACCATAAATCTCCAAACAGGAAAAAAGGCATGTTAGGAAGGCATGTTAGCAGCTCTGACTGGTTGACACAGTGCTCCATTGTCGTCCTCCAATTGCCCGCATTTACAGTCCTTGCGCTCAGCATAGGGAGTGCTGCATACACCAAGAGCTCAGTAAATAACCCTGAGAGCCCTTTAGTGAGGTGCAGTGGGCATTGGCTAATTGTCCATCTGAGAGTTCTGATTGGACACTCATAATAACCCGGGGAAACCCATAATAACGGTCGGGCCAGAAAAAAAGGACAACAATTGAACAGCTTACCCTACATTACCCGTCCTCCCCCTTCTCTTTGCATGCAGCTTCAGAAAAAAGGAACCTGGGAAATAATTGAATGTGACACAGGAACAGTATTCAATATGCTTTGCCTATGTGGCCACCATCCAACTCTGCCCCATGCCACGGAACTGAGAGTCTTGTCTTTTAGAATGATTTACATAGCGGTGTTGGACCAATGCTCCATTAATAACAATTATATAATTGTTATATTATTAATGATTCTTACTTTCCAGAATGTCACTACATTCAATAACACAACAATATATCTGCTAAACTAAAGTATAGGGCATTTGGAATGGCGCAAAGCTCAATCCGGTGGCTTGTTACGGAAGCCTTCACTGTGTGGGCACTGATCACCACTTTGTACCAGCGTGTCCTTTTGGATTCTCAAGATGAATGTCTTGAGGCGGGCCAGCAGGTGTGGTGGGGACGGCTGTGATAATTTTCTCTCCACAATCATTCTGAGATTGTCACAGAAAAACAAATGGGGGTGGGGGGTTTGCATTCAGGTCCTCCTTTGTTTTTCTCCATCACTTCCAAATAAGAGGAGACACAGCACCTCCCAGAGGCTGGGGAGGAAATAGTCTGCTTGTATTTTGTGTCATGTGTAAATGTTTATTCTGTACTTTGAGTAAGGCAAGGTTTTGGGGGAGATGCATGTCGTTGGGTGGCTGGTGGTAATGTTTCAGTACTGACTTTTGGAATAGGTCAATACCATGAAAGTGATGCTGAAAGTGAGGTCCCCTCTAAATCAAAACTGTAGAACCAGAGTGGTCATTAGTGGTCCAAGATCACACAGGACATTTATACAAACTGTTTCTCCTTGCAAGAACAGCAATTTATGAGGTTGGGCCACCTTCAAATAATCTCCCCATTCTGTGATTTTAATTGTTTTCCAGATTAAATACTACTGTTTAACAGGGAAACCAACTGGAAGAGCACGACTTGACATAAGAAAAAATCAAAGAAGGTTATCTGGTAAATTCTAATCCATTGAGAAAAATATAATATTGAAACAAACAGTAACCCACAGATGACATCATGTCGTTCATTTTGTAAGGGTTCAGGCAGAGAGCGCAGTTGTTTACCACTGATGTCAGCAGACAGGCCTCAAATGTATTTAGAGCCCATTGAGAGGAGCCTCCACAGCCTGCGGGTATTGGTCAGACGAAGCCCTATGTACGATTCACCCTGATTACAGAAAGATAATGCTGTTTGCGTTACTCCAGGTGGTATTTTGGACTAGCGGAGCTGTGTGAGGGGTCAGTGGGGGGTCATGTGTGGGAAAGAAGAAACAGACCACAGATATCTTTAGCTCTGGGCTTTCTCCACCCGTGCATTATTTTTCCTTTTCACTTCCCTCTCTCTCTTCCCATCCCTTGCTTTGTTTGTCTCTACTCATCCCATACCCTCCCTCCTTCCCTCCTTTTGCTTTTTGTTCAGGAAAACTGTTGTACTTCCCCCAGCCATTCCAAGTGTCCACAGAAAAATATGATTTGCTGTCATTATTTTTAGGTCCACCTTATCCTAGAAACTGGTCTTATACATTGCTTTGTTGTGTTTAATAATTCCAAGGAGAATATTTTTGTGTACCGAAATCTGTCTCACAAACATAGTCTGTCACTCATAATGCCACTACAACTGTCTGGGCTCCTGTCAATGGAATCAGGAGGTCAGGTTTTTGGATTGTTTGATGACATCACAAAGTCTTGAAAGATTCTATGTTAGCCAAAAAATGAAACAATTGTTTAAACCTCTGAACACTCCTCCACCGTGGTGACTTGGGGAAGTGTTCAGAAGTCTGAACAATTGTTTAATATTTTTTGTCTCATATATATTCTAGACACCACCCGCTTGTGCAGCTTTGTAAAGTCAACTGTCTTCCAGCGAAGCACACCAAGTTCAACACATCAACGAGAGAGGAAAAATGCACAAGATTTTAAAAACACAAGAGAAAGCTGCAGCGAGTAACTGCTGCAGTGATTAACCATCGTCAGAGGAGTAAAACACAGACACACACAGCTCTCAATGCACTACACAGCTCAGCAAGAGCTCGAGAAACGACTTCACCTGCAGAGCACTAATGGTATTAACCTGCTGAACAAATGATCTGCAATTCATTGCTACAGAAAGTATTTACAATTTCATTGCTATATAAAGGTGTTGAGATTGAGTTAATATTAATTTGGTGCAATGATATGTATATGGCTAATTTTGTCAGTGAATTCAAATTACTTATTGTATTTACTATAATTCACTGCTGCATGAACACAAACCACAAATCTTTTCAGTGTCAAAGGTGCAGAATTTTCTCGTGCTCCTGCAGCCATCAGAGTAACCACATCAAAGAGGCACTGTGATAATGATGATGTTTAGATAACCTCCACTGTTGCAAAGGCATAATCCATCCTCTGATCTGTGATACAATAATAGCATACCTCCACAGTCCCTCTCTCCTTCCCTGCTGATGACTCACCGGCTCTGTTTAAACATAGATTATTTTATCAGATCCGAGAAATTGTGTTTATTGCTGTCAGTACAAGAATGCCACTTCTGTCACTGGCAGAGTTATAGTAGTATCGCGTCCTGCGTCTGGTATGGTATGGTATGTCAGCTTTAGACACAGAGGACATTTACGCCTGGAGGGCATTTCATATCACTGTTACTACTGCATAGTACCACCATTTGTTGTCTGGCACTGTTCATGAGCACAGAAAAACACTAGACTCTCTGCTTATGGAGCACCTGGTCCTTTGGTTATTTATTTTTCCTTTCAAGAAGTGTGCATTGTATTTACATCTCAGGGGTTATTGGTCTGCAGCTGATGTGATGTACTTTTTGGAACATGTCCAAATAATATTATGTTAAAGGGCTTTTATGTACATTCTTAACAAAAAAGACCATCTTTTGAAATGACAATATCTGCTGGATGTCAAAACCCATTTAAAATTCTAATTCAGAATTAACTGCTTGGTTTGCATATGGAGTAAATGGCCCTTGCAAAACAGTTTGGACGGCCAACCAAAAACCTACCCTCAGTTTTACTTTTTTGTCATTTAATTCTGTAATCAGCTGAAGTTTAAAAGTAATGATTATGGGTGTTACTTAATAAGAACAGTACAGATTAGTTATAGCTGCTGCTCAGTCATGACTTCATACACAGAATATAAGGTAACACAAGAATGCATTGGTTACATATGTGTGCCAGGTGTGTGGAAGATAAAGCTTTGTAATTGTGGATATTTGTAAGGTGGTGGGTCTTGATACAGTTATGTGTAGAAAGAAAGAAAGCCTAGGAACACTCCTCAAAGTCAGAGGAAGTGTACTGGCGCCAATGTTTTGTGTTAAAACTGTAGACCAACCAACACAGGTTATTTTGCATTTTAACAGCATTGTCTGTTAATAGGTGTTATCCATGCAAGAGGGAAGGAAAGTTATACCCTATCAGAGATGCTCTGAGCTACACACTGCTTCTGTGAATTGTCAGGCAAAGATCTGGCTGTGAACACATGCCTGAACAAGGGGAATTGATGTTTCAGCTCCTGTGGAAACCTCAGCCTAGACCAGGAACTCAGTTTACTTGCAGGCTGTTGCAGGATGAAGAAACCCCCTCTTCCAGGGGCCTGTATGGAGCTCATCGCATGTGGATGCAAGTCAAAGTGCAGGACGGCAAAATGCAAATATTTCAAGAAAGGTTGCCGAGCACACTTTTGCCTGTGCATGTGATGCAGTCCTTTCTTCAACCCCACTGAGTGAGAAATAGCATCAAGGCAGAATAATACAGGAAGATTATCTCCAACAATCACAAAGTATTTGAAAAAACACAAATGAACTCAATATCAGTTTCATGCAGATAACCTACAAAGACAGAGAATGTAGAAAGCACGTGTTCAAATGTTCAAAAATTGAATGAAAATTGAATGAAAAAGTCTGGTGTACGATCTTTAATTGTATTACATATTTCATGTAAATGTAAATGCCTTCCTGCTTAACATAGAGACAATGTACATAAGCATGATAACGTATTGTTTTTATTAATAAGTCTTGGAAATTCTTTCTTAATTTGTGTAAAATTTTATGCTAAAATGATTTCATTTTGAATCCCCCAATTAACAGTGAAGCTCACTTAATGAAAACACATTATCTCTGTCCACGAAGGTCATATTGCCATACGGTAAAATACTGTGTGTTCAGGGGACTCTGGTGGAGATTTCAAAGGCAGTCTAACCTGTCTAGGAAATGTCTTAAGGGGTGCCACTGAACACAAATATAGCCAGAATTGTGACAAAATGTCCATTTTCCATATATTTCTGTTTTATCAACCAATAAATTACAGTGAATGTGCTTGTTACATAGTCTATGTATGTGTTCATGAAAATACAACCCGTCTCTGTAGTGTAGTGGTGTTAGCAGTCGGCACGCCATAGCTTCAGCCTTCTAAGCAAAACTAGGGCTACACATCTGTAACGACACCCACTTCTCACTAAAAACAGATTGTGAACCTCTGATTGGTTGAAAGGAACACATGTATTGGAGTCTTGTTGTTTTAAGATTTTTTGGTTATTCCAGCAGAAGAGGGAGGGTCTCATTTCGGCCGTCATATCATGAACAACAGGAAAGCAGCCAGGATTGTTGCTTTGAGATAAGGG
This sequence comes from Megalops atlanticus, assembly GCA_019176425.1. Taxonomy (NCBI): domain Eukaryota; kingdom Metazoa; phylum Chordata; class Actinopteri; order Elopiformes; family Megalopidae; genus Megalops; species Megalops atlanticus. The sequence continues at coordinate 27,734,865 of CM032878.1, forward strand.
GGTGGTGTTTTGGCCTTTAGGGTAACAAAGCCTGGAATAACTGAATAACAAGGCGTCATTGCACCTGCATTTGGATGTCTTACAGTGGAGGAGAGGGATGCAATGGAGTCCCCTGGGTTTGCAGTTTTTGGAACTCATGCCTGTTGCTTGCTAAAAGAAGCTTTTCTGTATGTGATGACACCCAGGGATACCCCGCAGAAAAGAACTGGTCCTATTAAAAATCAGAAAAACCACAGCGTTGACCTGTTCTCCCATAGCGCGATTACAGACAGTGCACACTCATTGAGAGGCACCTATAGCTGTTTGTCTAATTCATTAGTATAGATGCATCACACTGTTAAAGTTGCCGTTAAATTCTACACAGCCACTGCTGTGGGCTGCAGCCAGCCACTGCGACAATGAGGCCGGAGCCACGCTGATCTGAGGGAGCAAACACAGGGAGGAATCCTGTCGCTAATGAGGAGGCTGTTTGCAAGCGGGACGACACGGGAAATTGATGCAAAATGTTGAAATCCGTTTCTGCGCATGGACGCACGCTAGCATTGGGTCAGGAACCCCAGGGGTAACAGGGAAAGGTAATTAGCTCCCCAGCTCGATTAATCATGCGGTGTACCATGCAAATGAAGTGTTTTTAAAGCACGCTTGTTTCCTAATGCTCGTAGTCACAGAAGAATACAAATCAGGATCTTAAACTGAATGACATGCAGAACACTAGAAATAGAGAAAGAGTTGGTGATAGATGAGAAGATGCAGAGGGAAAGCAACTGCAAAATTCTAGACACCCTTTTGAATGCCTCTATTTACAATAGCATTTTCAAGGTCAATATTACAGGTAGTAATACATTCTGGGCTGAGTCTGGTCAATGTTAATTTACTAATAACCAACACTGAAAAAACAGCAAGTAAAACCCTTAAATCCACAACTCAACAAACACACGCACAAACATATGAAAGGTAAGCCACAAAGAAATGTGATGATACAATAGACCACTTAGATATAAATTACCACATTTACCCAGAATCCCTTGTTCTGCTGGACAGGGATGAGCTACTGGTCCACCTCTGAGAACAGTGGTATGTTTTAATTTTATATGCAGCAATTTTTTACCTTGTTTGATCTCATCAGCTTTCCTGAAACCATACAATCGTATTCCTTTTCTCATTATTGTTGTTTTTATTGGTTTTTGAACATCCAGTAGGAGGGGGATGTTTTAAGTCTTTCCCTGTGTATTTCTCTGCTGCTTAGTCTGTTGATTTTTTGTCTGTTTCAAAACATGCCAACTGAAAAACTATTGGACTGATTTGAATGAAAGTCTTGGAAATTATTAGAATGGCACTACAGTTTTCTTAAGTTTCTTATTCTTTGTTTGTAATCCTACATGCACAAGGTGAAATGGTTACCATGTCATATACATAAATATTGTCATGCCAGAAGAAGGCATTTGAACTGGAATGAAGTGAAAGAGAGAGAGGGGCTTTGGAGTAGATACGAGGGAGGAGGGGAGGGAGAGAGAGGAGAGGAGAGAAAGATGGGGTAAGAGAAGAGAGAGGCATGGGGGTGAGAGGAGAGACATGGGGTGAGAGAGGAAAGAGGGATGGGGTGAGAGGAAGGAGGGACAAGATGGACAGGGTGCCCCTACGAAAGTGAATAGCTGCATGTGGGGACCAGTTGTGCATTTCAAGCAGCCCTCCTCTAAAGCAAGAGCAGATTAATATTCATGAGGGTGGCCCAGTCCTGCTTCATTGAGGGTTTGGTGGGGTGGGTGGCCAAGGGGTTGGGCTTTGTTTCTAAAGCAGGGACTATTCTCAGGGACCTGCAGTACTGCTGTGGTTGTGCTTTATGATTAGATTATTATGATGGCGATGACTAAAAGACAATAATGAAAGGGTAATGATGATGAGAATGACGATGATGATGATGATGATGGTGGTGGTGATGGTGATGTTGAAGACGATAAACTTAACTGAAAAGTATGAGTCTTGCCTTAATGTTATAAAGTTGCATTGACATACTGCCACGGAAAATAGGATTTCCTCTCATGCTACAATGAGGCATACAGACCCAACCACAGCTGCTGATCTTTCCAACGTAAGAGCTGAAAATTAAATGCTTGGAAATCAGATTTCTGTGAAGGACAACAATTGTTGTGCAAGAAAAAGGGTCAAAGATGGCACATTCAATTCATTGACAAAATTCACCTTACTGATGTTACACAACTGCATGGAACCAAAGGAAAGGTAAAAAAATGAAAGTCAACAGAAGTAAGCGGACTTTGGAGCTGTACTCTGCGTGACTCTGCTCATCCTCGTGTTTGCTGAATGAGAGCTAGAGCCACTGATTTCTGTTTACCCTTCAGCACTGTTGCAACTTCATCCCTAACCGTCTCACGCCATGGGGGTTAGGGAGATTCTTTACCAATGTGTGACCTGTGATGTGAATAGTGGCACTGATTATGTAGTTTTGTACATGTGCAATGCAATTGGTTGCATTTGTTATGGCATGCCGTGCCCTAGCAATGTGATTGGGTGCATAGATCACGGTGTATTGTATCCCTGAGATGTGATTGGTGCTGTTGATCATTACATGCTGTACCAATGCCGTGTGATTAATTCTGTTTATTGTTGCATGCTAGACCCTGTGCCATACTCCAGCAATGTGATTGGGTAGGTTGATCAAAGCATGCCGTACCCCTGTGATATGATTAGAGGCATTGATCACTGTGTGCTGGACCCCTATGATGCCCTGATAAAAACCTGCACATCAAACACGTGTGTTACAAGCATGTTCAGGCATATGTTCCATGTATGAAGCTGTTTGTCACGCTGAGTGATCAACCTCGGGTCACTGACACTACAGGCAAGATCCACACCACGCGGCTCAATAGCCCTCTTACCCAGGGAGACTGCAGCTGTTACATTCAGATGCCACCAGCACTACATGTCTGTAGATGGTGCTAAGAACTCCCTAAAGTATGAGGTCGTTACATTAACATCAGGGTCCACCCCTGACAAACCCCCATCAGTGGTGTAATAAAGGTTGCCTTTTTAATAGCAGACTAAAACATAGTTTTATACGTATAGTGACCTATTTCATATTAGTCACCCATGCGTGGGGGTGTGTATGTGTGCGGGTGTGTGTGTATTGGGGATGGGGGTGGCATACAGAGATGGATTTGCAGGTGAAGTTCCCTGAAGGAAATTACATGGAGATCATTAGAAATTGACTTGACCAATGGCACTGTTGATTTCAAAACAAAGGGAGAGGGGGAGAGGCGGAGAGAGGGAGTGAGGTGTGGGCAGGGGGCCGGGGGGGGAGGGGGGGGGCATGGACTTGCTTACCAGTCAAATGTCAGCAGGAAGAGAGAATGACTGGATGAATGAGGGAGAGAGCAGAGAAAGGAAAGTGAGAGAAGGGGAAGAGCTTTTCCTGATGTTCAATGTCCAATATAGACTATCTCAATTGTTTTCCAAATAACTATAGCAACCAAGGCAGCAGAACACAGAATGTCCATAATGTGTTGTCACTGCTGCACACCTGAATTGTTTTTCGCTTCAAACTGTGTGAATCTCTGTACCAGCAGGTGAATTGTCATTGGCTGATGCCCTTTCTTATTGCTTTGTCCGTGAGTATGACAGCTACAGGTTTTTCTAGCCTACCTAAAATAACCCCATTGCATTTTCAAAACAAAAACCCAGTGCGGTGTAGTTTGTAAATTACAGCCTTGTGTGTGTGTGCCTGATGAGCCTCACAACTTGTTTTCATGCTTGTCAGGCTAAACATTCCCTTGGACAGGAGTAGGCAACACCTTTTTTGTCATGTTTTTCTCCTCCATCAGCACAACCATACGCCCAGGACTGGTGAGAGCTGTGGGACAGCTCTCAGGTCAAAGATCATGAAACATCACAAACACATCTCTAATCCTCTTCGCTCCGAGCCTCTCAGCTCTTCCAAACTCACGGCCCCATGCAGAATGGCCTCTTCTGAATGATGTCATATCCTGTCAGCTTTATTCCACTGTGAGAAAGAAGCAGACGGAGCCTCTGAATATCCGGACCCCCACCCGACGTGACCCCTGTGCCAGGCCAGACTCCCCCCCCCACCGCCCCTCCACCGTCCTTTCAGCCTCTATGCAGAGACAGCGCAGCGCCCAGGTCTGGTTCACATTACACTGCAGCTCAGCTGACAGGCTGAGCTCAGCAACAAAGAATTCCTTGTACAACTTCAGAACACCTGTAGTTCATCGTGGTTCCATGTTTGCATTCACTCACTCACACACACGCGCGTGCGTGCATGCAAGCACCACAGTTGCATTTGGCCAGAATCTCTCTGTCATTACATTACATTCATTTAGCAGATGCTCTTATCCAGAGTGACTTCCAGTGCAAGAGAACAGAAGTGTATTCATCCAAGTTAAATAAGCAACACTGTTAGACCAGGCTAACAGCACTCCCAGGTCGAACACCATTCAAGCACTACCATAAGTAATTTGTGCTGATCTGAAACTAGACAGCCTAGAAAAGTAAGTTTAGGGAGGTTGTGTAGACAAGTTGCACTGCCTGCATCCTGAATTAGCTGAAGGGGTTTGATGGCACAGGCAGGAAGACAGGCAAGGAGGGAGTTACAGTAGTCCAGAATGAGAGGACCAGGGCCTGAACTAGCAGCTGCACAGAATGCACAGTGAGGTACGGGCGGATTCTTTGGATGTTATACAAAAAGAATCTGCATGCCCGACTCACCGCTGCAACCTGTGAAGAGAAGGACAGTTGGTTGTCAAGCTTCTGACAGGAGGAGTGCTATCGGTGAAATAGCTTATAGAGTCTAAGCTAAGGGAGATGTCTTGAAATGGGAGGCCCTGGAAGGGATGTAAAGTGGTGTCAGAGATCCCCAATGTAGCCAGGGTAGACAGAAGTAGAGTGTGGTCTACTGTATTAAAGGCTGTAGAAAGGTGCAGAAGAATCAGGACTTAGGAGTGGGACTATGCTCTAGCTGATAGGAGAACTTCAATGATGGAGAAAAGGGCAGTGGCTGTGGAATGAGCAGCCCTGAACTGGAAGGGGTCAAGAAGCTTGTTCGGTGAGAGAAGAGAAGACAGTTGGTTAGCCACTGCACATTCTAGTGTTTTCCAGAGAAAGGGAAGAAGACAGACTAGTTGATAATTCTGGACAGCAAATGGGTTGACAGTCTGAGATGAGTCTCTGTCTCTCTCCTCTTCATTCATGTGTATGGACTGTCATCAGGACTGTCTCTGATGTGTGCTGTATAGTCTCCTAGGGAAAATAAAACCTTTTGAGAACAAGGAAATTATATGTATATGCAACAGCCAGGACAGGAAAAAAGTAACAAAATGTTATAAAACAGGAGGAGACAGAATGCACCCAAACAGCGCTGAAATGCTCCTGAGCGATTACATCACTTCATTTGCTGACATGTCTGTTCAAATGGGTCTGGTGCAATGCTGGAGCAAATAGAGGATGCCCATGTAGGTCGAAATGTTGATTTTTTGTTTAATTTTGCAATAAATCACATTTCTCTGGAAGATTAAAACAGCACACACTGTAACCTTTTCCTCTCTGTGAAATAAAGTCCTTTACCTCTGCTGACCCATTGCAAAATGCATCCGAGTGAATGAGTCCAACCACTGCACTGTAAGTGGCCCTGGATAAGGGCGGCTGACTTACAACCTTGCATGAAAGCACAGAAAAGAAAAAATTATGTTCAATACGCACACCTCCCACACACTACCAAAAGCTGTGCTGGCTTTTGTGACAGCTCCTAAAGCATTTCACTGATGTCGCTGCAGTGCTGCAGTGAAGAAAATTATGGGGAAAGTCCGCAGCCACTGACTGCAGCTGACAGCTAATGAATAGATATGCAAATACAGCCATCTGACTTAAGATGTAAACAATTACAACATTTAAATAAAATGTTCAAATTGAATTTCTTCAGATCCTCTACGTCATTTTCGGTATCGGCTCAGGTGAGTGAAAGCAGGTGTCAACAGAGTGTGGGCGTGGCTGAAATTTGGCAATCTGTCTGAGTGACAGTCTATGTTGCACACTGCTCCTGCACTGGGGGGTGGAATTAGCATGCAACACATAGCAGTTTGAGTCACTGCGACCTTCTCCACTTTACTGCCATTTCTCCCAGGGTGACATGGATTTAGACACATTACTCCAGGCCTGGGCTTCCATGAGCAGCATCACGCAGTAGTTGCACTAACACATAGATTTGTGGGATATATTTGGTCATCCAGCTGGAGCATTTGACTTACCTGTTCCATTACGGCAGCCGCTGACGGCGAGCGGAAGCCAGGCTGGTTGGCGCAATTTCACCTTATGTTCACCTTCGCATTTAATGGCCTGAATGGAAACGTCTGTCTGATCTATATTGTTTTTTTTCTGCCTGTCGGCAGGATGAGATGGAAATTCTAAAAGCGATTCTACAGGACCAATGAGAACACCGCAGGCGTACACGGTAATTGCCTGGGTGAAGAGGCTGGGGAGATTTTTTCGTTTGGAAGAGCTAGCTGGAATGAACCAGACAATTTCAGGTCCTCCAAAGGGTACCTCATTCCATTATGGCAAATTTCACTACAGAGAACATTAATTTCTGTTATTCAAATTGCACTTAATGCACCCAAATTGCAGTAATTATGTTTTCACAATGTCTTTCTATGAGGAAGATTACAACCACTTATGGACCTTTTTGTAAAAAAAAAAAAAAAAAAGTATGCGCAAGAGACAATTCTAATTTCCATCTTTTGGAAAAAAAAAAAAACCTCTCAAATATTCTAAATGTAGTCACCTCCATTTAATTGTATTAATGAATCGACACATGTCAGAGAGTAACAAGTTTACCAGCTAAAAAGTTGTGAAAAAAGTGTATACTGATTATAAAAATTATACTTTCAAGAACAACAAATTGTTTGTATCACCTAAAAAAGTGGCATGCTTTAAGAAGCAAACATGGACAGATGAATTGGAAAAGGATCTTGGCTATTTTTTTTCTTCCAACACAGAAGCAACATTGCATCAAGACAAATGTCTTTTTTGTATGTCATCCTTCAGTCATATCCTTCAGTCATATGGACTGTATCCCATCGGTGATCTTCGAACTGAGCAAGAACTCCTGGGAGGAGAGTTCTTACCCAGAGTGCCTTGAATCTGTCAAATCATAATTGTGGTCCAAATTACAGGATAATATTTCACTCACAACTCCACTGGAAGGCACACCTGTAGGGACACATAACAAGTGCCCCAAGAATCATGGAAAAAAGGTGGTTCCAACTCACCGTCCTTAAAGATCCCAGAGCCACTTACCACAAACAGCAGGGGGTTCTTTCGTATCCTGGTCAACTTCTCCCACTCTGCCTGTCCAATCATCCACTCGCTTACCTGGCTATAATAACTCCCTCCTTTATTATACACCTCATCCAGGTGGGGGCCACACCTGAGAGGGCAGAGCATGAGGTAAATCACTCAGCTAGAGCTGTTCAATGCTGCTCTGACATCTCTGAAAGGGAATGAAAAGCACCATCTTACTACACACAATTCATCAGTACATCATTGCCAAAGCCCCCAGGTGCAGTTATATGCGGTCTTACCAATGATAAAACAGCAAAATGATGTCTACCTATTTGAAATTCAACGTCTTTTAAAAATAGTATTTATCAGTATTTCCCTAACAATGAAACACCAGGAATAGTGTTTAGTTTATATACCACACTGAAGAACCACCAGAGGACATCCCTGAGAATCAATAAAAAACTAGAATGAGGAATCTGTAAAATATTTTTTTTTTGCATGTATAATCAACCTCTGTTTATGTTTACTGTAATTAGCAATTCACTGAAAGTATTTTTTTCTCAATAAAAGTTAGATAGATACTAAAATAAGTTCTTTCTAAACCGTTTCCTGGGCTGGGCCACACACTGACACACACTCCACTATAAAGTGACCCTTTCTTCTCTAATCAGTGCAACCCAGACCATTACTGACCCCTGCTGGATGAAAGGGAAACTGCTTTTCACACACAGACATAAAATCACTTCCATGTGTGGATATACAAGGCACCTCCTTGGAAAATTAACAGGCCGAGCCCTGGAGTAACACTCTCTACTTGCTGCTTTAACTGGGAATCTTAAAATCCTCTGAGAAGAACACCATTTACTGGCCTCTAAGGCATCTCCCAAACTGCAACCGCTACAGAAATCTGTACACACAGGAAGACACAATAAAGAGTAACACCTAAATTTAGGCCCAAGTTACAAATGAAACTTAAAACAAAATCAGGTCTGTACAATCTTTACAGCCTCCCTCTTTAAACATTAGATTCTAAATAGTGTGTTAAAAATATGTACAGTTTGCATATGAAAACAGTGTGTTAATGATTTAATGCACAGGGTAGTCTACTGATAGACGTTAGTCATTTTTTCTTTTTATAATTTAATGTTGAAAACATGAGCCAGGCTTGAATTCAAGTCACTCCAGACATTTTAAATCTTGAGCAACTGAAAATCTGGTACAGGTAGGATAAAAACACATTTCACAGTATATAAACTGTTCACTATTGATTTTGTCAAAGCATATGTCTCAGTATAAGTGCCAGAAAATGCCAGCTTTAAAGAACCTGAAGATTGTTCTCTTAGGAAAAGCACAATAAAAACATCTGAGAGTAAGTATGCAAATAGTTCCACACTGTGGTTAAGATTAGGAACTACAAGCTAATTGGGAAACGATGACGTGAAGACCAAAAAGATGAGCTGTAAACTGGACCTGGTGGGAGATCAAGTCTAGTGACGTAATGAGCCTCACAGTTTGGTTTGGCCATTGAACTCACCCTGTATCCGCCAAGTTCTTGCCAACACTAGAACAAAATGCACCAGTGTAATGAGAAGAGTAAATGCAGTTGTTCACACACAATATCCACTCCATTAAACTGTTTAAGATTAAAATTCAATTTTTTAAATGTATTACAAAGTATTCATAAGCCTTCTTATTTACACGAACACAGAATATAGTATGGAAGCCACTGAAAAATTAATTAAAAAGGCGTAACAAACTTATTTATAAAAGTCAGGTTCATGTCTGAGCCTTGTCATTTGCTGAAAGTCCACAGAAGCAGAACAAACCTAGTTTCCTTTCTATCAAGGCATGATGGATTTTGTCATCCAGAATCCCACCACCCCATTGCTTTCACACCCTCTAGTGGCTACTGAGGTGCCTATCCTTCACTTCCCTTTGGCTGAATATGAGCCTATTGGAGTATTGCGTTCCTCTTGCTTCATCGCTCCTGCATGGGTATGCTGGATGCAGTGGAAATGCGAGCTTAATGATGAACGGAAAAAAGGACAAAAAGGCTGAGAAGGGACAAAAACCTCATCCAGTGAAACGGATTGGGTTTCTTGGAAAAGACTAACATTTTCAATTCTTTTTAAAATGACCCACAGTTTGACAGAGATTTTGACAATCATATTGAGACCATTTCCATTCCACCACAGACCTGCTGAAGCTGGAATGCAGACTCTTCATAGGATTCCATAAACCTTTGATTATAAAAAAGAAATAATAGGGAAAAAAAAAAAATCATAGTTTTCCCAGTCATTGTCACCGTGGTTACAGCCGCACCCCGCAGCCTCCCAGCAGCCAGCTGACTCCATCCAGAACCCCTGCTAACGATTCCGCCACAGTGTCCTGGACCTGCAGCAAGAGCACAAATCCCCCTCATTAACTAAGCAAACCGAGCACCATCCATTCATAGTTCAGTCTGCTGGTTAATTAAGCAAGAACCAGCCAAATGAAGAGATAACCATAATAACAGGGGACACGTGTAATCAGCAGACATGCGCCTCACCATCCAGGGGTTCTGCAGGTCCTGCAGGTTCAGCTGACGGGCCAGCACCACGCAGGGGGTCCGGGTTCTGGTATTGCCGGGATCCTCCCTGGACACGCAGGACAGAACCAGGAGGGGCCGGGTGGAGGGCCCCCACGCTGGGTCCACCATGGCCCGGATCTGAGCCTCCTCGTCTTCTCGCCTCGCACCTTCCAACGGGCGACACACAGGAGTCAAGCACAGCCGAGGGGGAGGGGGACACGACACACACAGTAGGAGAGGTAGAGGACTGGCCTTCAGACTGATACTGGTGCAAACCAATGTCACAACCTAGGCTGTGGACAAACTTCTCGTGTATGGAGGTGTGTGATCCACCTGTACCCGCAAATGGACATTTGCAATGGATATTGTACAACACATAGGATCATATATTTCACCCTTTACTAGGTAGAGTGAACTTGAGACATGGTCCTGTCCAAGACCTCCAAGTACAGAGATCAAGAAAGTCAGTCTAAAGACAAAGAAACCAACACAGACGTTCACTCACTAATCTTCAGTGGGCTGTTAACATTACCAGTTGCAGGGTACCAGACTTGGGGATTTTCAATCGTGGAAAACAGCTAGAACAAGAGTGACACAGTCACCATGTTTAGCACTCCTTTATAAGGAAAGGACCTCTCTTTCTGGCATTCAGTGAGGGGTTTCTACTGGATGTAAATACCCCTCCTTGTGGCATCCAGTAAGATCGCCTGTTTGCAAACACCTTGTGTGCAAATCACAGCAGTTCTAAAATTACATTGTTTCCTACTTGTCCCAAAGGCAAACATTTCTACTCTTGTCATTTAACCTTTTCAGTTACCTTTTCAGCTGCCTGGTAATAGATAAAAATCTACAGGGGTGACAAAACTACCTGTATGAAGAGAGGATGGATGTGTGTTCATTATTTCACTGGATTGGGACTCCTCACCTCGCTGGATTTCGGCGTTAGCCACATAGATGAAGCCGTCCACAGCTCGACAGACTTCCTGGATCTGGGGGACGATGCTGTAGGCAGGGCCATCTGCCTGTCCATCTTCCTGCTGGATGAATAGTTTACTGCGGATGCTCTGCTGATTCACACGTGCTCTCTCCCGCTCCGACCTGCCCAAAACCAACATGTCTGCCAGGGTGATTCCCCTGTGTGTGCCACACATGTGCATGCACACACACACACACACACACACACACACACACACGCATGCACATGCAGGTGTTAAATCAAAATGTGCCAATACCTTCCAGATCGCAGTAACTCACCTGTTGGTTGAGTACAGAGTCAGAATGTTGAATCTGTGCTGATTATTGAACATGAAACTGATTCCAGACCCCACGCCTGTAATAGACAGAAATGGCAGGGTTAATGATCAACAGGTAAAATCAAGAGAAAACAGGACATGCAAACAGCTGAATGGTTTACGGTTCTTCACAGTTGAGTCCAGCAGTCAGCCAAGGACAAAAACAAACAATTGATACCATTTTATTAAAGCTCTAGAACAAACACATGTTTTGTACTGTAACTAAAATGAAAATTCACCAATACTAGAGTTGTTTACTAAGTCAATCAGCTATATTTGTTTAATTGCCAAAGGTGAGAACAAAGGACAGAGCAGTGCAATACTGACCTTATAAGGTTAAAATGGGACCATTTTTTAAAACTGAGAAAAAGACTAAACAGAATGTGAGATGGTAGCAACTACAAATACAGTATTACAGAATTTCAGACAACTACATCAAAATTGAAAACTGCACTGAAGTTTCATAATGTATGTAGATGTAATGTAAGAAGAGGTGACAGCGCCACCTGTGTCACACACAGAAAGAACAGACGGTGAGCGCGCACCATCGATCTGCCGTTGCGGTATCCCGGCAACAGGCAGCACGTGCGGGGAATGCATCAGCCTTGTCATTAGCGAGACCTCCAGCTGCTCCAGACCCGGTCCGAACATGGCGAAGCGGGGCTCGGCCGACAGCAGCAGAGACTGCAGAAAAGATGCCACTGCGCCGTACGCTGGCCTCGGCGGTCGCCATCGCTGCCTGCAGGCGGGGCAGCTCCTAAGATACCTGCAAGAGCGCTATCAGCCGTCAGATTCAGTATATCTGTACCCACAGCGATACAGAATGACAATACCGATTGAATTTTCTACAACGTTCGAGTAGCAAAATCATGGCGTGAACACCAGACTCACTCTGCCATGAAGTCCTGGTCGCGATCCTCGTGCAGGGGCGTGTCCGGTGCCCCCAGGTGAGGCATGGAGGTGTGATCGATGGACGGCCAGAGAATCATATCCCGGAATAGGAAATACCGCCAGAGCAAAGGGTCCCGAACCACTGACCTCCAGTACCGACAGGTGCCGCCAAGCCGGCAAAGGTCTTCGGGAGACAGGAACGTCATAATATGAAATTGTATATCCGCCTGAAGAAACAAAAGGGGGCCAGGTGCAGCGTAGTTCAACCACAGTAAATTACAGTTTACAAGATAACTGGCTACTAACACTATAGATTTTACTCTAGATCTGTTGTATTTTTCTTGTTGTCAGTAGGGTAAACTAAACAAACATGTCATCACCCCTAAACTAGTTGAAAACTTGTAGCTAGTGGCCTGCTGTTTCTTCCATCTTGGGCAAAAGATGAAACTGGGCCGTTTTAAGCACTCAATCATGTAATCAACATCAGTAGCTTACGTTAGTTAGTTAAACATACCCGACAGACCAGCGGTATGGCGATAAAAAACCTGTAAGCATATTTTTGGCGAGCTATCCAGCCCCTTACGACATACTATATAGACACTGTCAAACACATTGCTCTCCAGATAACACTCCCAGACACAGGAATTGTAAACATAATTCCTGAAGTGACACAACAATTTTCTTAACTGTGATCTAAGGGTACCTTACACAGGTTATTCTGTTAGTCGCTCTGGATAAGAGCGTCTACTAAAAGACAATAATGTGGGCTAATGTGATGTGATGTAATGTCCTATCATGTCCAGTATCTTACCGGTAAACTTTCCAGACATCCAAAGGAAGCGTCTTCATCCTCACCCTCTGCGTTTTTACTTGCCGCGTTTCTCGAATTTATAAAGTATTTGTCTCTAAACTGCCTCAAACTTCTTCGAACTGCAGACTCATTGCCCCACTCCATGTCCTACGTTTCCGGGTTTCGAAGTATCGCAAGCTACTTATTCTAGTGTCAGTAAAAATATTTACAGCTTTAGCTGACTTCGCAGCTATATCGCCAGGTGGTTCTATTAGCAAGGGCATCTAAATCTATCCGCATGTCGCTTGTAAAGATCTGACCTGGTAGCTTGGTTGTCAATAGCTAAAATACCTGCTCCTCAGTGCTGAAACTGATGTGATAGGTGACCTGTAGCATACAGCGCAGAAATCACAACGTTCTGCTATTTAGCGTAGCAAGTTCCACGCGTCAATTTGTCTTCCTCAAACAGCAAATGTCGACCTCTGATTTGCTAATACACGCGAAGCGTTGCATTGTGGTTGCAGTAGTTTTTCCCCTAGTGGACATTTCTGCATGTCGCATCACGGTTTACAGACTATCTACAAACATTTTTGGTTTTATTATTCGAAAAACTAATTTCGTACCACAATTAATTAATTACTGTAATTAATTATTATTGCGTGTCGTATTTCAAATCTCCTTATCGAACAGAAGTGGTTGAACAAGATCAATAGTCTTGTTCAGTTAACAAGACTAGGTGCAGTATTTAGTAGTAAACGTGTAGTCAATGAACTAAGTATGGTGTAAAATGTACCTCTCTGTCAACATCAGTATTAATCAATACATAATCTATTCACATATACACTAGCAATGAACGAAAGAAAATGCCGACATTTTTTAAACCAACATATATTTATTTTCAATGAAGACATAAAAAATGAAATGAAATACATTTTTAAAAGAATACCAACACTGAGATTCTCCATTTAGATGTATACTATCAAAATATCAAAGTCCCCATTTCTGGGCGTTACCTCTGGTCAAAGTATGGAAAACAGAACTTTTTTTAATAAGTGAGAAAGAGCATTTTACCCAGCAGAAACAGAACTGTACATACTGTAAAATAGTCATGAATACTGAAGTCTTCAACATAGATTTGTTTCTCTCCCTCCCACTCTTTCACCCTCCATCCCTCCCTTTAATATATATATAAATGCAATTAATTAAAAAACAACAAATTAAACAACAAATAAAAATAAAAATAATAAATACAAGTAGCTGTTGTGTGATGTTCCATTCCCAGCTGAATTAAAATTTTTTTTTTTTTTTAATTTTTATTTTTTAAACCACATTCTCAGAGCAAACACATGCCCAGCCAACAGTCTGGAAGATTAAGTGCTTTTGGGGAGGATGAGGGGAAGGGGCTTTTTTTTTCCTCTTTCCATTTTGTGAACTTTTTATTTTACAGACACCCCTCCCCGTTTACTGTAGGATGTTGAGGATCTCCTTGGCATTCTCCGTGTTCCAGCCCTGGCCCTGGAGGGGACCCTCGCATACCAGCACGTACTTGTGCAGGATCTGGGTGCCGATGTCCCGGAACTGCAGCCTCTCCTCCTTCCTCTCCGTTGTCTCCATGCTACAGTCCTCGTACTTGACCGCCCAGAAGCACATCTCCCCTATGTACATCATGGTCAGTAGGTGGGTGTCTGAAAAGATGCCTATTCAAAAGGAAAAAAGGTAGTATCCAAATGCCTGCTAAAGATACTCGAGACACCATGACATAACAGAGGAGCACCACGAGACGAGCAGCAGTGTAGCATAGTGGTTAAGGAGCAGGACTTGTAACCGAAAGGTTGCCTGTTCAAATCCCCACTCAGGCACTGTTGCTGTACCCTTGGGCAAGGTACTTAACCCACAATTGCCTCAGTAAATATCCAGCTGTACAAATGGATAACATTGTAAAAACCTGTTATTGATGTAAGTCGCTCTGGATAAGAGTGTCTGCCAAATGCCAATAATGTAATGTAATGAGACGAGCAGTGGGATCCCCCTAAAGTTTCTTGAGCATACCAGCAAAGTGCACATAAGTGGCGTGTTTACCTTCAGCCAGGAAGTTGGCTGTAGCGGAGTCATGGAACACCACGCCATCGTTGAGCTTCACCGAGTTCCTCACCTGGAGCATCCTCATCAGGTAGCGCACGCCTTCGTGAAGACACTGCAACCAGGCACATCTCCAGTTTTATATTCGTTGCCCTTATGTCAGGTGACTTAACACAGCTTACATTTGATCACATCAGGTTATTTAGTTCAGTACCTTGCTGCAGAGTACAATGGAAGTGCCCCATGTGGTAATTAAACCTATAAAAACTGCTACATGCTGCTGCGCAGAGAGCTGTACAAAGTGCTGGCTGCGCAGACATGGTTTAGACGACATGAACAGTAATTCTTCCTCTGTTTGTACCAGGGTAAAGACTAATTATGCTACCTATCAAGTCATACAAGTACACCATTTAAATGGTTTCATGCCACACTGTTTCAGCTGCAAACATGACCAGAGTTTCTATAAGCACACAGAAAGTTAGGGTACAGCCATTCTTGACTTTTGGAAAGGCTCTCAATGAGAGCTGTGCACTAAACAGCAGAGCATTTGCCATCTTGAAGCCAGCCCTTGCTTTGCTATGGTGCATTGAAAAATGGGCAATGACTCTATTTTGAGCCCTCGTGCTGAGTTTCAGGTGGCACCAGAGTAAGACCACTCTCTGAGCTTCAGCAATGCATAACCTTGTGTTAGCAAAAACCCAAGCGTGGATGGTCCTTGAAAGTGAGTTTTACATGGCATCTTTATGCAAAGCTGTGACAGCATTGAAGCGGTGACCTTGAAAGTTAAAATAATGACCTTCAGGAAGGTAGCTTTGTTCTTCTTTATCCATTGCTTCCTCTGGTGCAGGGTGTGGCAGTACATGTACAACAGCGCCCCCCGCCGCCAGTACAGGCATTCCAGCAGCTCTAGCCCCAGCACAGACTGAACCTGACAAAAGAGGGAGGTATTATATTACAACACAGCACACATCACTGTTAGCCTTGCTGATGTCACACATCAAGGCATCTCTGTATGGAGACGGTCATAACGTTGTTTGGCCTTCTGCTCTACGTGACTATATTTTATGCAGGGTGTCCCATACTTTGTCTTTGATACCTTAAGTTACCCTTACATAAAGCACATATGCCTCTGTATAAGGGTGAGAAGGGCAGAAACTTTGGAATAGAACACTGGAATAGAAATGTCATTCTCTTAATCAGGAAATGCTCAGACACTGAACCATGACTTTAGTGGACCAATTTAGAGGATTCATCAGCCAGGCAGGCTATATCAGGATATCACACCCATACATCATATATTACATGATATAACACTTCATATAACATTACAACATGTCATGTCATGTTGTACAAAGGAGAACGTATACAGAGGAAAAATACTCTCTCCCTCCCTCTTTCTCTCTCATAGACACACACACACACACACACACACACACACACACACACACACACACACACACACACAGTACCGGTACCTCTTGGGCAGGTGCGAGTCTGCCCGCCAGCACCTCGGGCTCGGTCAGGTCCTGCAGCAGCTGCTGGATCTTGTATGGGGAGCAGTCCTCTGGAAACTCCTGGTCCACCAGCTTATTTTCCTCATAGAACGTGATGTCCAGAACCACCTGGGGTGAATGGGGAAAACCAGCCCACACACATTAGACTTTACTTTCAGTTTTTCTTAAGCCTCTTTACACAAATAACACAAAGCCTGTGCTGCTTGCTTTAGACCAAGAGGGGATCCAATCTAGTACTCACCCAGGAGTCTTTGCAGAGCTCAAAATAGGATACATACTGTGTGGGATGCAGAGCAGAGTAGAGCCGTTTGGGCTCAACATTCAACAACTAAGTCAAGGCTGTGGTACCTTTTCACAAAATCCAATCCTTTGTGTTTTATTTCACAGTAAGTAACATTAAATGTAACACTCATATTATTACTGAAAGTTGAGAGTTAAAGTGTTTGTCATCCATGCCCTTGGCAGCCTATTTTAGCACACTATCAAAATGAGTTAGTTTTGATGAGACATTATTTTAAAATGGTTTTATGTAAGAATATAATTTATACATGAAATGTTAGTGACATTAAAGAAAAAAATATATATTTGTGAGTGACGGGAAAAACATGGTTTCTTTATGATCCTGGAAAAACCTTGTGTAGTTGATTGAATATCAGTGGGGAAAAAACATTTTAAAAATCCATTTGTCTCGTTACAACAGAAAATACTCTGATATTTCTAAACTCAGAGTCACAGCACTTTATTATGGTATTAATCTGACTCACTTGGCTGAGTTTCAGTCTTCCTCTCATTCAGAACCTATTGTTGAGTGGGGAAATTTTCAAAGTTGCTTTGAAAATAGTTGCTTGTTAGAGTGAATAAACACTCTACAGCATCCCAAGCAGTAGCCTGTGGAAATCCTCACCTAGATCAGTGCCTCTCAATCCATTCACCAATATAGGTCACGTGACTACCCACAGTGTGGTGCAGTGGTCAAAGAACTAAACTTGAAGCCAAAGGGTAGGGCTACTCCATGTAAATTGATTCAATGAATAGGCTATATCATAAAATACATGAATAAATGGACAAGATGTAAAACTGTAGAATATGTTACCCTGAATAAGTCTGCCAAGCTTATGACCAACATAATTATACACCTCGTCTGTTTAAAAAGAAAATAGTGTGCTCCACCTAAAATAGTTTGTAGCTGGCGGATCATCTCCTGAACAATGAAACAGCAGGCTCCATTCCCTTCATCTGACCAGCTCTGAATTCAGCGGACATGTCCCTATGACCTGACAAACTGAGTGACACTAATTAGACAGAACAAACACCAGCGGTCACTTGACCACATGATGAAAACCAGTCATCTTGACCACGTCATTCTAAGCAATCATATTCAGCTCGCAAAGCAAGCCACTTTATAAGGATTGTTTTTTTTGTTCTTGTATAGCCATGCCTGCCGGATTTTTACTGTTAAAATAACATCAAAGAACATCTCAGTATGAAACAGGGGCTCTGTGTGAAAAGTGTGACTAAAGGCAAAACTGTAAGCTCATGGTGTTTTTTATCTGGGACATGTAGGGTACGCTAGAGTCAGCCTTGTGCACACTGTTGCAGCATAACAGAGTAGCCAGGACTCTGTGAACTCCATAAAGCTTGTGGGTAAAACCACAGGAGGTTGACAAGATGGGAGACAGGACAGCAACACACACGGTACTGAGTTCAAAGGTCATGCACACTGGCTAGAGAAATGGATTCCCAGCTGATGTAGAGAGCACAAAAAAGCACAATGATGCTGACATGGAGTGGTGCCACATGTGTTTTTTTCCAGAAAAGAAATCTATTTCCCTTTAATTTGGATCCAGGTCATGAAGGAGGAGGACCCTGTATTTCTTTCTCCCCAAACTTTCAGCTGGGGAAACACCTGTGAGACCATATTAAGTCACTGGGAAAAACTATGACAGATGCAGCTTTGTGTGACAATTATGTCCCTGATGACAGTCCCCCAAGAATCATCTCCCCCTTTCCAGACAGATGTGGGTCCCCACCACCCACTTCCAGAGGTGCTTTCTGACCCTTTACTTGCTGTGTCAACAGCATCCAAGCCAAATCTCTTTAGAGGAGAAGAAGGAAGAGAAAAACACCTCTCCCTTCAGTCAATCACAAGGCTTGCCCTGGGCAAATTCTCTTATTATGTCATGTGATGCCCCCAAAATTTCACTTGAGTTTGGGGATGCAAAAAAAATCCTTTCATTCATGCTCTCAGTTCAGAAGAAGGCCCCATTCTTGAGTGGACCTTTGAAAGTCCCCACACTTCATGATAATATCAGTTTGATTTTTTTATTTCATTAACTGTAATACCTGTGCGTAATCCTGGAGCAGTTTTGGCAGACTGCTACTCTCTCCCCCTTGTCTGTAATAGCTTTTCAACTTGTCTAGTATGGCAGATGCATTCTGTAAATAGTCATCATCTAGGAGAAAATAAAGTGTGTTAATTACTTATTCAGGGTCCAAGACAATAAAGTGCATAATTATGCATAATTACTGGATAATCTGAAACATCAGGTACACATTGTAATGCCGGTCTGTCTACTTTGAACAGGAAAATATGGTCGTTAATTGTAGAAAGACAGCTAATTTCCACAAAAGGTACATTTTGACTTTTCTTTTAAAGGAAGAGAAAACTGGCAAACTGCAAACACGAGTCTGACTCACTAGTAACCAGCTATAAACACTCTTGAAAATTACACTCCATTTAACATAAAGAGTTTGGTTTTAGGCACAAATTTGACAGTAAGCAGACAAGTGTTGACAAAAACGGCAACATTTTTCTGGACAATCACTTTCATATGTCACGAGATCCATTAAAAGTTAGAAAGTATAGAAAATTGAACTGTTCATAAAGTTTTCATTGTGCTCGACAGTTGTTAATCACAGCTAATTGGCAAAAGTTTCAAATCGGGCGTCCAAGATATTTAACATAAACAACGTTTAGGTTAACGTTTTAAAAAGTCAAAGTCCTCGATAAAAAAATATGGGTGGTTGTCAAAATACCCACTCACGGAGACGGTTAGCTGACAACATTGCAATGACAGATGCAAACGCATTTTTCAAGAACTGAGACTCTCGTCTCCCAAAGAACTAGCTAGCAGTCAAGAATGCTATTTCTTGAGAAACCTTCTAGGGGATAGTTAAGCCAATTATTAGCTGACACAGGATTCATCTGACGAGTGAGTTAGCTACCTAGCTAGTCAGACAATCAGTGAGAACGATAGTGCTACATAGGCACTGTAGCCAGCAGTAGGTAGCCAGTCAGTTATAGCTGACTGCAAGCTTGCTATGAGGCTAGCTACCACGAAATGGCTAATTATAAAATAGGAACGTTAGTCAACTAACATTACAACGAAAGTACATGAAATGCACTATAAGTGGGTAAGCAGCTAAAGTAACTTCGTAATTTGAAGCCAATTCTTCTGAATAATAGCAAAATAATCACATGATGTTAACGTTAGCTCTAAGCAGGTGGCTAACAAGCTAACATAAACATTAGAAGTGCGACGACTGACGTTAGCAATCTTACGCCACTTAGCTAGCTCAACATCCCCACCACACAGCTATACATTAGGATAATTCGTCGTAATCTAGCCAGGTAAACTCTATCCTCGCCAACATTTCATTGTTGTTGTTGTTTATTTACGACTGAAAATGATCAGTCTCGTGTCACCGATCTTATCTGGCAAGGTAGCCAATGAGCCAATGTTAGCTAGCTACCTGACCGCATTCACATAAAAATAGCTTTTTAGCAACTGGTTTCATTACTTCTGGATAGATAACATTTTCCACATAATATCTACAAAGACCGTGCCATACAATTAAAATACAGTTGGCTATGTCTGAAAACACCACTGCAGCAAGCCAGTTAGCTAGCTAGCTAGTCTACCTAACTGATCTGTAACGTTAGTCTATTTTGTGGCTACGATGTAGCTAGCTACCAGCTACCATAGCATAACATTCCGCAAATGGAATCGTTGTAATCAAGTGTACATTACCTTGCTTTTCTATCCGGAGACTGGCGCACTTGTTATCCAACTCAAAAATCCTTCTTTCGAGCTCAAACCCCTGTCTTCTGCAGTCGTCGGCCATGACTGAAAATGCAATCACGTGACCCAATGATTATTCACGTGGTAAAATGTGTTTGTTCATGTGATAACGTCGACCTACTATAGTCCTTTATTAATTCGATGAGCAACTCACATTCTGCTATGATTGTATTATATTTGTGTCTTGATGGTATATACCAATCAGACGACAGAGCTTATTTTTTAGAAAGGAAAAATCACCATTTTGTATCAGCAACAAACCTTGGCGGTGAAGCCGGGCAATAGTGTTATCCCTCATCTCCAGATGGGGGCAATAGTTAAATTACCGGTGTTTTGACCTCCTTTTCTTAATCACGGAGCGTGATGAAATGACGCTAGTGTTATCATAGTTAATCCTGGCATACAGGACGGCTATGTGGTGATGTTATTACTCATTGTGAACACCTTTTATAATAACGTTCTTGCAAGTGACATATGAATCTTCTGTTTGATAAAGTCTCCGTTCTGAATGTTAACGTTTTTAACGGGATTATTTTATTAACAATCATATTGAAATATGCTTAAGAGAACATTGTCTGGCAAATGCAGCATAACTGAAAAAGCTTATTTGAGATCTTACCTACTCGTAAGAAATTCATTCAGAATGACAGCGTTTGTAGGACACACACACACACACACACACACACACACACACACACACACACACACACACACACACACACACACGCACGCACAAATGGGAAATGAACAGACTGATTATGTTTGGATATTTTTATTATTTTTTTCATACCTCAGCCATGAATGTGTAGTGTCAAGGACAGTAAGAAAAATGTACCACTTTGAGATGACACCCAAGTGGGTGTCGATAAATTCAATTGTTGGACAAGGCACCACAGACTGGATAGTTATATCAAGATTAAATTAGAAGAGATAGAAAAAAATATTAGAAGGATTATTCTGCATAATCGTTATCTATGCAGGAGAGTTGTAAAGCCCTACCCAAACTAACTGGTGCACATTTCTGGTACTATGCAGTTTTATTTAAAGAGTTATCGACAACTTCAATCCAGTACACCCAGATGAGACCAGATGCTGAGATACGAATGCTTTCATGACATAAACATCTCCACCACGATTATGTATACATCTCAGCCATGCAGCACTTCAATACAGTGCTGTAGAGATAAATATACTGCGAATTGAATAAGACTTTAGCCATGGGTGATTACTGGCAGATACAGGTGCAATTTCAAAGTCCATAGATTTTTGTAGATGAAACCTTCCGGAATTATTTATTTATTCAAGGGCTGAGACATGTACATCTTTTTTTTTTCTTGAGGCAGACGTTTGAACTCCACGAAACCTCATGGAAGTGTAATTCTATTATTTCTCATCCGGTAACTGGGAGTACAATACATATGTATGATATAGTTTAAATACAGATAGTTACTTTTGATTAGAAATATTTATGTTAAGTATGGTAAGTATAGTTTTTTATTCATACAAAGATAAAATGTGTATGGCCACATCTGTGTTACAAGCCATGTTTGTGCTTTATCTGTTATAAACTTAAGTTATCCTCACACGTGGTGCGACGACACACCTCTTAAAAGGGAAGTCAAGTATCAGAAAATATACTTTTCCTACAGTCTTATCCTCAAACGACTTTGAATTCGCGCAGACGCTGGAGCTACACAGACTACTGCCCAGCATAGAAAGGGTGAAATTATAATTAGCCAGCCAAGCCCCTCTCACTCCCTCGTTAAACCCGCCCTCTGTCTCCTATGCAGTGTGTCATTTGCAGAGGTAGTATACGACATAAAACAGATTACGATTCAAGCGCCAGCCCTCCGAAAATTATCATCATATTATAACAAATCCGAAGCTCGAAAAGATGGCCGCTTTCAAAGTATTGTCAAGAGCGGAAAAAGTCATCTACAGAAATTTAACCTCAGCCTGCAGAACTAACCTCAACGTGCATTATTTGAACAAGGTCGGTACAGAAACTACTCATTTGCTCGCTTCCTTTATTTTCATGATATAACTGGCGATGCAGCAAGCTACCTTGCACATGAGCTGCAGCTAACTATACTCCATGCATATATAACCGGACGTGGTGTTATTCTAGCTTTTCAGATTAAATAATTTAGGATTAATTGGATATTGAACACCTGCTCTGCAGTGCTTATTATGAGTTTAAAATCAATGAGCTTTCCAGTTAGCGAACCAGCTCGCAAGATAGCTAGCAATCTCCCAGCAAATTTGACACCTTTTCAAAACCTCGCGACCATCATGCAGCTACGGTACCATGCAGGGTGGTTTTCTGTATCATTCTGATTTATTTTGATTTCGAAAGGAATGTTAAGGTCCCTATCCACTTGATAGACAATTTAGTGAACTCAGACATGGTGGATTTTCATTCGGTCATAATGTTAAATGATAACGGTCGGTTCTCTGTCACTCGTTATTAAAATTGATAGGTGCACCGCCTGACCTTGGTAGACAGGAGACGACAAGGAGTTCAGGTAGAAAAATAGTGTTGCTAATTTACGACAGTCATTAAAAGATCTCAAGCACATTGTTAAATAGTTCTCACTGCACACCGCGTTTTTCCATTGTTCTTCGAGCTGTGCTGCGATGGTCTTTGTGTGTCGGAAACTCGGGCTGCGTTGTCAAGCTCTCAGTACGTTACGTGACCCATTTGTAAATAACTTAACCTTGCTGAGGTTTATCACCTCTGTTTGTCTGTTGGTCGGCACGACTTGGGTTAAATGCATTGATTAATTAGAGAGTACATGAATAATAAATAAGATAAATTTTACTTTAAATGCTGAAATGAACTACGGTTTCAAAGTGGTGGATGCTCAAGACCACTATGCTAATGAATAGCCATAGACTTTAAACTGAGGTTGCTGACGTAAAGTGATATGACGTCAGAGAATCGTAAGTATTATTTTCAAGTCACTAATTCGGAACAAGCTGAAATTGCCATTGTTGGTCTATGTATATATGTATATATATTATATATATTAATATATATTCATAGGAGCATAATACCAATACACAGACACGTGGGAGGCTATGTGAGTCAGTCTGATGGCAAAGCAGTTCCCATGTGACCTCTCAATTCTAAAACAAGGCGGTAAAAAGATCATTAAAAACTGTAGATCAACTCTGTGTTCACTCCGGCATTCTCTCTTTCAGAAGGCACTTAGACAGGGATAATGGCTGCAAGTGCAATGTACACTGTAAATCCTAATGTAACTTAAACACGCAATATAATTCAATGTAAAGTGCAGTAGAACTTCCATATTACCTTAATTCCAGTGTTTCATTGATGTATTCCATATTACTCAATATGGCACAGTTAAAACTGAAGGCTTAGGTTTTGTTTAATGTTGACTTACATAAATTTTGCATGCTTTATTTAAAACCAAATGTAACAGTGTAACAAAAGTAAAATGCTCAAAAGAATATCAGAAAATTATTCACCAGTCTATCAATGCACAGCAGTGTTAAACTCCTCAGTTTATGGTGTATTGCTCTGAAGAAATGGACTCCCTGTTACAGATAGGTTTTGGCTTTCTTGCAACGGCCACTAGGGGAACTGTGCTGAGTATTTTCTCACTTGTCTGAGCTGCATGGTTTCCATGCATATTCTGAATGTCCATTTCAGCAAGGACCATTCCCATTCATTATTCATGAGGTGTTCCATTACAGAGGTAGAGTTTCAGGCTTACTACCATAAGGAATTCCATCTGGCTTGCCATGGTCTTTGCCTAGAACCATGAAGGGCTCCGTCACAATGACAGAGCCCCAAACTTAGAACCATGGAGTGTTCCGTCTGACACAAAGGCTCTCAGAGTGTGAAGCTAGTTCTTCAATCTTACAGGGGACCTAGGCAGGAGATATTCTATAACAGTGATTCCAGGCTTATAATGAAGGTAGGGCACATCCCAGGCTCAGAACCATGCTGACCAATAATGGCAGAGTTCCAGAAAGAAACAATGTAGTGCATTGAACAGAGCATCAAACTCTGGTCCCAAATCGTGACCTGTCAAGTTAAAATCCTGCATGGGCAATCAATGTTGTGCTTTAGATGATTTACTTCACCTGAATTGCACCAGTAAATACGCAGCTGTAAAGATCAAATACAAAGAAATTCTGTGTTTGCTAAGCAAATGAATTACGCAATACTGTGAGTCTTGCATGTGACCTTGTCCATCAGTCACATGCTTTCATTGTATAAGTAACACATTGACCAACATTTTAAAGCCTTATTAGAAGATGTAAAAATGTGTTCTGGAAATGCCAAGATTCCAGGAAGGTGAAACTGTAAAATGAGGACTTGTACATTAAAACTCACGTTAAATCACTGCAGCTTGTTTATGTTTGAGATTGTGTGTCTGGTCATGGTTGTATATGAGGTAGGTCTGTGATGCTGGTGTCCCAGGCTGGAGCAAGCCATGTGAAATCTGTTTTGGGGAATAATAGTAAACAGAGTTAATGATGCTTTGGGACATGAATCTTATGCTGGAGGTCGAAGGAATCTGTCTCATTAGGGGCTGTTGCTTGTAACATTGAGCTGATTCACCAGGAACTGTTTGAATGAGTGGCTGTTCAGGACAGTTTTTTAAGAAGATGAACTGCTCAAACCATTCATGAAAGAGTGGTTAGGTAACGATATCTTGAGTTGCAGGCAAAAAGTTAATGACCTCAGAATTTGCCATTTTTAAGCTTTACTTAGTTGTGCATTGTAAAAACAGCTAACTGGAATTTTTCAAAATGGATACTGTCATAAAAGTGATTTACAAATCTGTTGCATGTTTTTCCTAAAGGGAGGCTGGCCAATGGCAGCAATGCTATAAAAGAATAACCCTGGACCACATTTGGTTTTCATTCAAACCATAACGCTTAAATCTTTCATTTTCTTGTGCATTACTGCATTTGCTGTTCATTTTTTCTCAGCACATTTTTTCTTAGCGCTATGTGATGGACTGACATAGGTTCAGGTGTTGTTTCATGTATATACTGTTGTTCAAGTGGCCGTCTCATATGTCACGTTCATAGCCTTGCTTTGTAAGCAGTTCTGGATAACAGTATCTGCCAATTGACTAAATGTAAACCAATACTGAATAATTGATATAAACATTTGAGCCGCCTGAAATCCACTCAAAAGACCCTCTTTCTTTCCAACCTATTAAGTCTGTACATCCAGAATTCCAGAACCATGCAAGGACTGGACTGGGAGGGCACTGCACTGGGAGAACCTCTTAGTGTCTAACATACAGAGAGCATCCAGTGGGGGCGGTACAGTTACAGACCTGTTTGCAAGGTGCAAACCAAACAGATTCTTATCCATTTTTATTTGAATAACAACAGTTTTGCATAGAAAAAATATGTGTTTAATGTGTTATGCAAAAGCCCTTTTTGTTCATCCATTGACATATCACATTTCATATGTTCTTTTACACAATTAAACAATTCATGTACAGCTTTGGAACGAAGAGATTTTAAGCAGGCGAGTGCAGATTAAAGATCAACCTGGGTGTAAGTGTGCATTTTTAATCTCAGTCTCTTGTTTCCCATCCACTCTCCCAGAGGACATTCTGAAGGACAGTCTCCATTTCACATTAGTCCATTATTTCCCCTCCGCCCCTCAGAAGTTCCTGTTGGTTATTATTAGTTACAGTCGAAGAGGTTGATGGGGTTAAAGGATAAACCGGTTCGTGGGATAATGAGTGAAAATGAAAGCAATGATGAGGTTAAAGAACTGCTCTTTCCTTAAGCAGAGGGAACACAGAGCTTGGCGGCTCTCCCAAGTTCCTGTCTGCCTGCTCTTTTTGGAAGCCGGAGACAGCTAGGCCACTTATCTCATTAGCTAGGCTCTCTGTCCATTTAGTTTCCTCCGCCCTTCACAGACATTTATTTGCTTTTCTGCCAATGGCTGTACGGTAATTTCTCAGTGACAATTTACCCCACAAACTTTAATTAGGTTAACTCCACAGTATAGCAGTACAAGTGTTTTAACAACAACAAGGTAGTCGTTCTTGTATGAAGTTTTTTTTCCTAAATTTCAGAGATGGATTAATCATTAGATTCAGCGCTAAACTTTGACCAGCCGTTCACACAGATGGCGTGAAGCTGGGGAAGTGGCAGGATGTTTTAAAATGAAACGATTTGTTAATGTAACACTCACAGCTCCGTGTGTGCTCTGTGGCCAGTGTGAGTGGCACTATGCCACCATGTGACCGCTGACCTACGTTTGTAACTGTAAAAGTCACTCATGTGAAGATCATTCTGGCAGTGATGCTCTTCTCTCAAGCAAAACACAAATGCAGCGTAGACATGCAGCCTTCACTCTTGGCATTGGTGTGCTCTCCGGTTGAGGTTGTGTTTAGGCAGCAGCGTAGCATGGTGGCAAGGAGCAGGGTTTGGAATTCGAAGGTTGCTGGTTCAATTCGCCGCTGGAGTACTGCCGTTGTACCATTGGGTGAGGTACTTAACCTACAATTGCCTCAGTAAATTTCCAACTGTATAAACGGATAATATGTAAAAACTATAATCTATGTAAGTCGCTCTGGATAAGAGCGTCTGCTAAATGAGAAAAAATGTAAATGTAGACATACACTAGGTATCAAAAAGCTGCACAAATAGAAATACATGGAAGTCCTTACCCGCTGTATACCTCATAAGATCCTCCCCAGCAAAGGACTATTGTATACAGGTGCTGCTAGTGAATTTGCATTTATAAGGGTGATCTCCCAGGGTGGGGCTGGGTTTGAGATTGCTCAGGGCAGGATATTTTTCCTTCATTTGTGAGTGTGAAACCAGGTGAGCAGCTTCCTCTTTACATGCTGAGTCAGTCACTTTCTCACCTCGGGAGTGCTTCAAGTCAGCAGCCAAGAACATTGGTGCACATCTAGCATTTTTCCTTATAGGACTTGCCCTACTCACGCTCTGCTCAAACACATCATTCTCACCCCTGACCTCTGACCCTTGTCCTCATTGTGTCTGCACCCTTGTGTGTGAGTGCACTGCACCCCATCTTCTCTGAGGAAGGGGGAAGGGGGGGCTGGGGGCGGTGGGGGTTGGTGGAGCTGGGACGGGAAGTTTGACCCACATTTCTGTCTACCAGTATATTGATCTGTTATTGATCGGGGTATTGGCCGTCAGAAAAGGCTCTATTTTTACATTTTAGGATGTAGAAATATAGTAACGATGGTGGTGAGCTGGAAGCAGTGATGAGAGCTTTTAAGGGCTCTTCAGTAACTGCTGGGGCTTTTCCAGTCAGAAAAGCCAGATTGCATCTGCCTGCCAGCTCCTCCCAACTGTGTTCAATGATGGAGTGACAGAAAGCCTGCATGGGGGTTGGGTTGGTGGTGTGGGGGGGTGCGCCAATAGGGCAATGGGGGTTTTGGTGGGGATGGGGGGTATTGGGTGCAGGTGGGGGTTGGGGAGGCCCCTAATCCTATTGATCGCATGTGGGTGCTGCCTAGGACCTCTTGAATGGGGAGCGTCATGTCTGGTGTTGAATGAGGACGCTGTCATGGCTGAGGGACATGGGGGGTGGGGGTTTGGGGCATCAGGCTTTGTTCCTGAAATGGCAATTTTCAAACAAAAAAAAAGAGGTCATGACTCAGCAACATCATCATTTTGTCTCTTTTTGATGACTCACAGGTTTACTTCTTGTTTAATAAAAAGGGGATAAATTTTAAGATAGTGTTAGTAGTTAATGAGTGATACTCATTGGTCCCATCACGGTCCATTACTCCTATAAACAGTACTGTCACATTGTTTGTGTTAATGAACAATTACTGAAATTTGTAAGAAAATGTTATTTTGACTGAAAAAAAGCAACCCCATATGCTGTTTAGAGATTGTTACCTGCTGAGGGATGCCTCGAAGTCTATGTCTGAAATCAAAGACGTATCCACAATTGTCTGTCACTACTATGAACAGTTCACAACATGGACCAGCATGTTAGGAAAACTGTAAAGTGGTATGGAGGACAATCAGCTTATAACAGCCTTGTGTGATTCTGTCAGAGAGCCTGTGATAGGGTGAGTTTATTAAATACTGCATAGCAGGGAAGATTTAAGATAAGTTGTCAGATATGTAACAGCACAAAAGTTGAACATTTGTCATTTCATAGATTTTTCAAATTAGCATTTATTTTTAATGTCACTTTAATATTCATGCATCAATGTTCAAAATGAATTTACAAGTTAAACTGTAAAAGCGTAATTTTGAAATACTTTATTGAATTATTGTTTTGTGCATTTCATAGCCATTGTGCGGGCTATTGTTTGCTGAACTCATTGGGAAATTCAGTAAATGTTATAGCCATAGCCTAATTGAAATAATATTGTAGAGCATTTCAATTTTTAAAATGTATCTGTACTGTGCTGTCTTTCTGGTCATATGTTATTTGATACCAATGATTTGCTGACCTACGACAATGAAGGATGGATGACGATTTAGCCTAGCAGTATCAGCTGTCTTGCAATGTGAGAAAGTGTCAGTACAAAGCTGCTCTCTGATCGTGGTTCATCTGTATGGAAAGGATGGTAAACATGTAATGTTAATGAAAGCCAGCCAATGCCTCTCACATAAAATAAGGAGCAAAAAATTGTCAAAAAGCAGATAATTTATATTTTTAAGCAACACAGCAAAACAAGCCAGCCTTGAGCTAAACACAGCTAAATTGCTGAAGACAATGAGCCTTGCCCTCTAGCCACACAATTACTTTGTTCTTCAGCCACCCACCTGTATTTAAGAAAAGATTTGGCAGGTGGGGCTAATTAACAAATAGATGGTTGACAAACAATCACACACAATTAGGCAGATAGTGACAAGCCAGTTTTGAATGAAGTTGATTGAAATGGGCTCAAAAGACAAAGTTGTAGTATGAACACTAGGACCACGTACACATTGAAACAATCAAACAAACAAACAGTTCTGGGGGACAGGTGAAGGCTCTTCCTTCATGGTACATCACTATAGAAAGGCATGTTTCTGCAGTCATCATCTTCCATTTTGATCAGTTGATTGATTGATATTTTCCTTTCTCTTCCTCAGACTTGTGGTTGCTATTTCTCCACATCCAGCAGCAGAAAGGCCACATTCTACACAGACCCCTCAGAAGCAGTGAAAGATATTCCTAACGGCGCCACCTTGCTCGTTGGAGGTAAACTATGTCATGAGAATGCTTATGAACACTTCAATTGCCAGGACAAATGTATTTATTATGAAAGTTCAGGTGTCTGTTTGTTGCAGATGTTTGCTAATGGGGAAAATTGGCTTGAAATAGTCCTGGTGACCATGGCACCAAGAGCATAAGAACCAAATGGCAGTTGACTTTTGGCAGTGCAACAGGTCAGTCTGTAGCTTGACTCCGCTGCAGGGCCCGGGAGAAGCCGGTGGGCAGGTTCTCATTTCAGCTGGTGGCTGCAGCTGTATTCGCCCTGCGCCATGGCCCCACCCCGTTTGAAATTCCATAGCTGATAAATATAGCTGCAGCGGCCGTGTCCTTCAGGCGTGACAGAGTCATCTGGAACTCTTAGTCACGCAGTCATAACATTAAAACGTTTCTGTACGGCAAGAGGAGTCACAGAATGAATGCAGACATGAGACCAGTCCCAGGGTATGTCTGCCCCATGGTGCGTTGTCTCCCAGGTCATTCTTTAACCCATACAGTATTTCCTGTGGTAATGGCACCAGCAGACTACTTGTATATTTTTAATACCAGACCCCCTTTTCACATTATGACATTATATGTGGCATGATGACACGTGATAACAGGTGTGATGTGGTGACGGTGACTGTGAGTGGCTTCCGATGATTCCAGGTATGCAGATTTGGGGCTCAGGTGTGAGGTGGTGAGTGTGGTGATGGGGAAGGCCCCACTGCACAGTGGCAACATGCAGGATGAGGGTCTCTGCTCATGGCTCCCACCTTTGTTTAACACAGGGTTTGGGCTTTGTGGCATCCCAGAGAATCTGATCAACGGTTTACTAAAGACTGGCGTGAAGGGACTCACTGCTGTCAGCAACAATGCAGGGTAAGGAAGAGTGTGTGTGTGTATGTGTGTATGTGTGTGGTGTGTCTGTGGCTCACTGCCATACAAAACAAAGCAGGATAAGGAAGTATCTGCATGTGTGTGTTTGTTGGTGTTTGTCACTGAGTGCTGACAGCAACAGTGTATATGCCTGTAAGTCAGGCAGTGTGTATGTCTGACAGCAACAGTGTGTACAGTCTGTATGTCTGTGTGTCATAGCCACCACCATCAGCACTGGGACAATTTCTCAAAATAGTTTCCATGGCAGCAAACAAAAGAAATACCAAAAGAACTTTCCCCATTGCCCTACTTTATTGTTACAACAATAGTTAGGGGAAACCAAAAGTCTCAAGTGACAGGTCTTATTGTAAATCTGTAATGAAAGCTTAAATTGATGCCTACAGCTCTGCAGAATCACAGCTGTTGGGTTTGGAAAACGAGCACACGATTACATACTCTTGCTTTACTCAGTCTTAATTAACTTGACATTGTCCTCTTCCAATGTGACCTGCAGAGCTTGCCTTGTGTTTATCCACCAGCTGTACAGTTGGATATTTACTGAAGCTATTCTGATTCTTGTGCTGCATCTTGCTGGAGGAAATACCAGTGTTCCCTGTAGGATTCAAACCTTCAGCGTTGTGGTCACAACTCCAGTTCCCTGCTCATTATGCTCTGTGTTCCTTTACTTATTCTGTCCTATCAGCATGTCCCGTACTTCATTCACTTCTCCCATTCTGAGTGAGGAGCAAGACATTCTGTGCATGCGGTTGGCTAGCAGTTGATGTCATTTGGGGTGCTGACCATGTCACTTAATGACTTTAACTATGTTGTTCAGTCAGTGTGCTGTAACACAGGGCATTTTACACGTCTGCTTGTTGCTCCCGTGGACTGGCCCGGGTTAATTCTGCAACTGAAATGTGCAATAGTCCCATCTGTAATGCAAAGCTTGAAGCTTTTTATAGATCTGCTTTCATTTGGTACAGTGCCAGGTTTTCCTGCTCTGAGCCCTTGCTGTTAGAACACTCCTGCATTGATCCTGTTTTTACATGTTTATTTATTCATGGGTTATTTGCTGGCACCGACTGTAGACCAACGTTGGATGAGAGCTAACCTGGGACTGATTTCAGAAGAACTTGTTTGAGGAAAATTTATTGCAGCTGGAGGAGACTTTGAGAGCTTTGCAGTTTTAAGAGTCAGACTAAGCAACAGAGACAAGGTTATGTAAGAGCCTCATTTTAGATGGAGGAACTTATTGACCCTCATTCTCCAAGGTTTCTTATCCATTGCTTATCCGACAAATGCCTGAGAATCCATTTAACTGGAGGTGGATTTGAGGGAGGGAGAAACAGGAAGAAAATGGGTAGTTTCCAGAAAAGGCGATGATGGAATAGTTAGGCTTTTGGAATCCCGGAATAGATAGAGATATTATGTATTAACAGTGACTCATTGGTCTGAGCCAATAACAGTGTTTTGATATGGAACTGAAGTCTTTGATTGGTTCGTATGAGTGAGTGATTGACGGTATGTGGTAGTTCCACCCACCATGGGACCTCACTCTTCCAACGCTAGAGAAAAGAGTCCTGCCATCGTGCCTGCAAACATGCATGTCCCAGCTCTGTGCAGCCAGGCTTCTGGCTCTCAGCATGCATGGGGGCGGTGAGGTTCAGCTGGGGAATAGTGAATCCAAGTGATAACCACACATTATATTTCTGGGTTGTAGGAGCACTAAACAAAGACAAACTTGAAGATGTATATAAAAATGTATTATGTGTATATGTAACACACAATCACATACAAATGTAATGGACAGGAAATGGAAAATGCTGAGTTCAAATGGTACATTCTTCCTGTAAACAGAGAGAAGTGCACTCAGTGGTTTAGTGAGTTCAGTCTGCTGAGGGGGTCTGTATCCTCTCTGAACACAAACAGCCACCCTCTGTGCGTGCTGAAACATTAGATCCATATCACTCCAGTGCACTCATGAATAAAACAAAGCTTGTGCTGTTCTGCTCTTCCTTGGAAGAGTTCAGTGGAGAATTAAATGGAAAAAACATACAAAAACAAGTAGGCAAGCATTTAAACGCCCGTCCAGCCTGTATCATTATTCCAGTTTGAGCCGCGGAAAGCCCACAGCTGCCTTTTCACCGTCCTGTGGGGCTCCACTGGATGTAAGCTCAAACCATTCAAAGAAAACAACGTTGTGCCACATGCTGTTCCAGAAGCGCTGCCCTCAAAACCAGAGTCTGTATCAGAAAGCAAAAGTAAAACAATCCGATGTAACTCTGCACACGTGACGGGGTGTGATGTTGCTAGGGTAAATGTAGATTCAAGGGCCTGTGGTGAAAGGCAGCGCTGGGCGTGTCTGTGCAACTCTGGCTTGGAGCAGCATTGAACGTGATAAGATTAGCATTTGCACCTTCTGTATGTGTTCACTGAGAGACCATTTATGATATCTGTGCAAAGCTGAAATGAGTACTTGGTAAACACTGAAAAAAAAAAAAACAACAACGTTTTAGAGTTTAAGGTTCAAAGAGTCTTTTTGTTGCTTTTCTGTGGTAGTCTAAAAAATTGAGTGTCATTGTGGTAGTACATTCGTCTTGGTGACACCTTTCTCATTCTAGGCCTTACAGATAAGCATGTGCAGGTCAGGTGTGAAACCCATTTAAACTGCAGAGGACAGGAGAATGGAAATGCTCTCAGGGTCTCCTAAGGCTAGAGCTCATGTTGACCTTTAATCTGTTGCCTGTCTAGGTTATGTTTTTTTAACATTCAATTTCCAGAGATTATGTAAGCATAATAATATTGTGTGATGTTGTGCAATTATTGTGGTCAGTGTCTTCTACATAGCTCCCTGCTGTCTTCACACAATTGTTTCCCTGTTGTGCAGTAGCCCAGCTTCGTGCTGTGTTGCAGAGATCCATTCTGCAGCCTCACAGGCTGACCCATGGGCTTGCCATGGTTTTGGGTGAGCTGCACGACTGCGGTTGTAGAAGCCCGATCTGACAGCTGCCGCTATCGTGAAGGAGCTTATGAATATCATGAATGTCTCAGACTCTTTATCTTTGCAGTCAGTCTTCTTCTGGACCAAAGCTGGGGATAGCTTCATCTTACTTCCACATGGAAAGAATAAAAGCCCTTTCACCAAAAGAAAAATTGGACTGAGTCACAGGCCTTCACTACTGCCAAGATTATTTTTAAAATTCAAAGCACACATGACCTCGATAAATATCCTGAAAGAAAGACTAAATCCAAGCACCTTCTCTCTCCCTGTCTCTCCTGTCTCTCTGCTGTAGCCTCCTGTTTGCCATAGGAAAGCCTGTGTGTAAGTGGAACTCTGCCTTTTAAGGCAGTAGGACACTCACGACCGGTTGTTCTGCATTAGTTAGGAAATTAGGTCACCATTGCAGAAGTGGCCCATCTCAACACCTTAGTCCTCACCACTCCCATTGTCTTGGGAGAGCCTGCCTATAAAAGGCTGTAGAAGTCATCTTTGTTTGTCATAATTTTTTATTATCATTTTGTCATAAAGTAAATGTTGAAATATAGGATAGCAGCATAATTGATGTGTAATTAAACTAGATTGGACACATTTATGGTCCTCAATAAAGAAAGGCATTCCACAGCTCATACTGACAGACAGGATACAATGGACTTGATTTCCTAACGCCGTAACACAGGTACACGCAATTGACATAAAAGTACCTTCATCAGTGAAGTGATTGCACACTGTGGACAGCTCATAACCTTACCATTGTGTTGCGCGCAATGTCCTGCCAATTGGTTATTTATTCAGCAGGTTTACAGCAACCGATCCATGCTGAATCAAGTTTTTTCACAAAGCTAACTGCACCTTTGCTCAGAGGGCAGGCTTTCAAAACAGTAATGTGTCTGCTGCTGTTATATTATAATAAAATACTAATTCAGCTCCTCTTGCTTTTTGAGCTAACCTTTCTCTCCTCCCAGGTCAGTGATGATGGATTTCCCATAGCACATTCGGGCAATGATCATAACGTGGGGAAGGGGGTGTACGGGAGAACAATAGGAAAAAAGCAAAAAACGTGCAGATGCTATCAAGCCATATGCTAAAACAACCCCCCTCCATCTCATTCACCTCCAGGCGAAACAAAGGCCCATGATAAACTTTAAACTGAGGTTTTAAATTAGAGTAGATCTTTGTTTTTACAGGACAATGCAGGTTGGTTAATGGTTGGCAGAGGGAGAAAGGGCAGTGTGAATCATATGCACAACACTATTCCTTCTTCTGGAGGTGTAGTGCATAAGAAACTGCGTGTGGCAAGGATGGGCTCCAAATTCAACGGAATGTAAAGATTTGTGTTTAATAAGAGATAGCCCCGATGTCTGTAAGGGAAGAAAGGAGATTTACTTCACAGTCGGCTGTGGGAACTTCATCATGGTGTGGAGTTTACAATATGTTCAACTGACAATACAGTTGGGTATACAGTTAGATGGTGACTGCAGTCGGGGGAGCAGTGGCACCATTGTGTAAAGCTAAACACCACTATCTTCTCCAGAATGCGGACACACGGAGCTGTGATCTCCACCGGTGGTAAAACAAATGGTTTGGGGTCTAAACCATCTAGAAATTAAAAATGCAAGATGTGATCCGTGGGTTCTCAGACAAATTGTTGAGTTTTCCCATTGCAAAATAATAATTTTAATGATACTCTACCAGAAGTGCCAGAGCCACTTGGCTCTGCACAGTGCTGCAGCATGGGTTTGTGGTTCTGGAACTTTCACTATGGCACTCAGATTTGCAGCTCTGGCAGGGACTGCAGAGTTCTCATTTGACCTTGAGTAACACAGCTGCCTTTATACTGATATCATTCGTATCAGTGGGGGTGAGAGAGAAAAGGAGCGAGCGAGAGGGGGAAAGGCGAAAACAGAAAGAGAGCTAAAAGAAGAGGGAAGGAGGGAGGTGCATGAGGAGATATTGAAAGCAGAGTGGGAGTGCGGGTGAATGTTGTTTTATTAGTGCCCATGGCTGTTTTTTTCTTTGTGCTTTTTTGTTTCGCTCTGAAAGAGGGAAAGGAGGAAGGGTTGGATTCCTGTCTTCATGCCCTTAAATTCTTTGGCAGCATTGCATAACTTCTGTCATGCTAATAAAGCCAGTTTGAGTCCCTGAATTCCTCAACCCAGAGTGGGGGAGCAAGAGAGTGAGAGAAGATGGAGGACTGGGTGGGGAAAGTTGGAGAGGAATCGACTGAAGAGACAAATCCCCTCTGTCAGCTGGTGCTTCTCCTGACACACACAGAAGGGTGATGCATGCTGTGTAACACACACAGAAACATCAGAGCAGATTTAAATGTAAAGAGAGCCTCAGGGGGAGGTGGGGGGGAGGATTCAGGGACTCAGACAGGCCTTATTTGCATGAGTGCTGCTGTCCTGTGGTACAAAAGCATTTAAAACAGGGACAGATAAGATCAACTCACTGCCTCTCTCAGAGTGAAGGACAGTGCAAATACAAACAAACAACAGGAAAAGGTATACAGTGATAAAAATAAAAGTAGGTTTAAGTTAAATATAAGTGAATATGAGGAAAAAAAGAAATGGATAAATAAATAAATAATAAAACAACAGTAATATTCTGTGTTTCTGAAATTTATTAACATATTTATTAACAACTTTTATTGATATAAAAGTTTTATTTTCTAAGGTCTGCAGAATATTCCTCATTTTGTGTCAGACAATATTGTGCTGCCAACTCTTACAGATCCTCTTTTCTGAGGAGGATCTGCTAGTTTTTCTTGACTGGAGAATCTGGGGAAGGTTGTGTTGCTTGGTGCAAAAGGGCAGTAAAAATCTCAGCGTATCATTCCCTCAGGGGCGTCACCTTCTAGCCACCACCCCCCTGTCGGTTGCTTGACGTGCTGCTGTGATGTCCCCTAGGGAGCTTTTCCTGTGACTCTTCTCACGTACCTTTGCATACTTCCCCTCCCACCTTTCTGATTTGTTTAACTTCCACTTACAGTGTTTCTGCGTGGCAAACCACTCGGTACCACCTGGCCTTCTGCTCTGTGGCCTGACCGCGCTGTCTCACACCTCCAGCACCCTGCCTCGCAGTGCGGTTAAACTATTTTTAAATGCCAGGACTGCACACCTGCACCGCATGGGGCCCATGTTAAAGGTTGCCCTGCGCTTTCCAGGAATCCCTGTGCAGGAAAGCACTCTGGCAGATTTGGCACTGTGTGATCACGTAACCCCCCCTCAAACCTTCCCTTTGGAGATGCTGTAGTAGATCTTACAAGATTAACAAGACGTCTCCTGCCCTCTCTGATGTTTCATTCATTAACCCCTTTATTAAATCAGGAAGTCGCACTTGAGATCAGAAGTTCCTTCTCAGGGGGAGCTGGAAAGGAAGGGAATAAAGACAAAACAGGTGCCATAATTACGCAGCCAGTCATAATAAAGGAGCAAAACTGAAAATGTGGAGATAAAAAAAAAATGCAAAACAGGATAATCAAGTGAGTCATGTTTCCCCGCAGGGTGGATAATTTCGGGCTGGGCCTGCTCCTCCAATCCAAGCAGATCAAACGAATGATCTCATCCTACGTGGGCGAGAATGTGGAGTTCGAGAGACAGTACCTGTCCGGGGAGCTGGAGGTGGAGCTCACACCCCAGGTAAGGTCGCCACAGGTCGGGGTGGTAGGTCTTACAGGCACGCCTTTCCTGTTATCTTCATCCAAGGCTAAAGGGTTGCCCTGCAGGAGAAGATGGCTGGCAGTGAGTTTAGCCCCCTGTCGCCATGGTAATCCCGTTCCTTACATGCATAACAGGCTCTTCCTGCAGCAGGTTGCAGCACGTGAGACCCCCTGGGGTAGAGTTCTCACGTTTGTCTGCTTCCCTGTCAGTGTGGGGCTGTTAATAAGAACTGAACTGGATCATTTGTTTGGTGGCAGCGGGAGTCTCTTCTTCCACAACAGGTTGTGTTTTGCATGTTAAAATCCCTTTCTTTGGATTCTGGTGTTAGCAGCAGGCTGGTGGATTCTCACCTCGCACTGTTCACAAATACACAACAAAATTGCCATTTGTTTCAAATGCAGTAAGTGTATAGACACAGTTGTAAGTCATTTTTTTCTGAAAGAAAAGGCAGGAAACTGCTCCCTTAGTGATGTGATAATGCTACCCAGGAACTTCTTTATTTCTCTGTATATAAGTATTTTGTTTTGCTCATGTTTTCTGGTAAAGGATAAAGAGTGGGAAGCACTTTGTTCATAGTATGTGGAGGTCAGAATTGTTATGGAGATCTACCTTTTGATAGCAGTGATGATAATGCACTGCCTCAAGCTCCTTTCATCTCTTTTGAGCAGCTGTGAGCTCAGCTCTGGGGAGACTCACTGCCCTCCCCATTTACAATCATGTCAAGCTGCGATTTTATGAAAGGTGCGAAATGTACCACAAAATCTGATTACTTGCGGGCAATCACCGCTATATATGAATGATAGTTGCGTTTACAAACACACGTTGTGGTCCCTCCAGGAACACTGACAGTAGCTACATGACAGCAGCCATTTATCTACCAATGCCTGTGGTCCGACTCGTTTTAGGATGCTCCTGATGTAACGCAATTCTACAACTGCTGCAGGTGGATGTAAAAGCTCTCTGACGGTCCCTTGCGCAAGTGTCCAACAGCAGGATTTGAGCCTGTAATGTCCTGGCAAATTATGAATGCTGCTTCGTGCTAATGGCTGTGTGAAAGATATTTCACAGGAAATGTGATATTTTTGTTTCCTTTTATTTCAAAATGAGCTGAATGAAAAGGGTTGCGCATTAAAGTATTTTTCCTTTGCTTGTTATTGGATAGTTCAATACCACATGTCCAAGTCACTAAATAGGAGGATGGATCTTAAAGGTCATGCTCACTTGCCCACTGTCCCTTGAGTTCGAAAGTCCCAAATCATTTTAAAGGAAAGTGCTATTCAAAAAAACACCACCACTGACAAAAAAATACAACAAACTTTCCTAGATTAATTTGACATCAAATTTAAACAATCTACTTTTACCTTAAAATGCCATAGTGGTTTATATAATCCAGGGATTATGCTTTTTTAATAACTGCTGTCGGGGGTGTTTTTTGGGTTGAATCACACTTTTGCTTAAAGCAGAACATTTTGGTTTGAATCCAAGGTTACTCTTGTTCATGCTCACACATGTTATAAGTCATGTTATACATCACCAGATGTCACTGATACTGTCTATCTCCTTCACCATTAGCTTTTGAATTTCTGCAGCTGGTTTCTGTTACTGATGTCCTCCATTATCCATAATGTTATCTTTATGGTCAGCGCTTTCCATGGCGATCCTTGTGGTGAGGGTGTGTTTGTTGCACCTGCAGGGTACATTGGCGGAGAGAATCCGAGCTGGCGGTGCGGGCGTGCCTGCCTTCTTCACTGCCACGGGGTACGGCACGCTGATCCAGGAGGGGGGATCGCCCATCAAGTACAACAAAGATGGCACCATCGCCATCGCCAGTGAAAAGAGAGAGGTGAGTCCAATGGGGTGCGCCTTTAAACAACGCTCTTTGCTGTGATTGGGCACATGGTCCTTTTTCTCACTGCAGTTAAGTTTCTGATTAATGAGTTCTTTCGGTGCAGTTGGGTAAATTGTTTTTCTCAGTACAGGCCCATCCCTGAGTTCCCAGTGAATATTCGCCTGTGCTATCGGGCAAACTGTGACCTTTTTTTCCTCATCGGAGTTGAATGTCTGATTCATTTTATTATTTTATCAATACAGTGTCTGATCTCCTCTTGTGTGTGTGCGGTGTGTGATGTCATCATGACACATGACCGTGCTGCCCAGCACAGCTCTACTCATATCATCAAGTTTGCAGATGCCGCAACAGTGGTGGGGCTCATCAGTAACAACGATGAGTTCGCATACAGAGCAGGGGTCAGTCGGCTGGCGGACTGGTGTCGAGACAACAAACAGTCTCTTAACATTGAGAAAACTAAAGAGATGGTTGTTGACTTCAGGAAGAGCCCTGCTATTAACACTCCTTTGAACATCAACGGCTCTGCCCCAGAGACAGTCAACAACGTCAAGTTCCTGGGAGTTCAAATAGCAAAGGACCTCACCTGGACACTCAAGACCACCACCATAACCAAAAAAAAGCCCAGCAACGTCTCCACTTCCTGCGGAGGCTGAAGAAAGCCAGCCTCTTTCCTCCCATCCTCACCACCGTCTATCGAGGGACCATACAGAACACCCTCTGCAGCTGCATCACCATCTGGTTTGGGAATTGCAACGTTGCTGATCGCAAGTCCCTACAGCGAATAGTGAGGACAGCTGAGCGGATCATCGGGGTCCCTCTCCCAACCATGAATGAACTCTTCAATAAACACTGCATCCGGTGTGCAACCTGCATTGCCACAGATCCCTCCCACCCCTCCCATGGACTGTTCACCCCCTGCCGTCTGGCAGAAGGTACTGGAGCATCCGGCAGTCAGGCTCCTCCACTCCCTGCTGCCCCCTCCTCCCTCCTGTGCCAGAACAAGAACGGACCCACACCCCCAGGCCACAGCATGTCCCCGTCCACTCCGCTGGAACACCCCAAAATCTAAATGCACAGAGCCACTTTACGGAATGTGTCATTTTGTTTACAATTTACTTGCACATTTCTGCCTGCCACTTCTTCCATTTAATTTCCTGTTATTTTGTGTATTTGTTGTCTTGTGTATTTATTGTACCTATTGTCCTGTGATTTATTGATCTTATGCAATGCACCTTATGTTGTCTTTGTCTTTCACTGTCTGAATGTAGCACCATGGGTCTCAGGGAAACATTATTTCAGCCCTACTGTATACTTGTATATGGATGGGCTGACAATAAAAGCTCTCTTGACTTGACTCTTGATCATCGTGCGCAGGTGCGGGAGTTCGGCGGGAGGCATTACATAATGGAGAAGGCGATCACTGGTGACTTCGCTCTGGTCAAGGCTTGGAAAGCCGACCGCCTTGGAAACATCATTTTCAGGTAATTTTTTTTTCTTTTTGCCATTGTGTGTCACATGTAAATCTTCCTCGCCTGATCTTGTGTGGCTAATCATTTCAGGCTTTGAAGATGACCCAGGTGTGGATTATTTTATGACTAAATATTTACCCTGTCTGTTTGATTTGTATGCTGGAGCCTCAGGGTAGGCCTCTGCTTGTCTGCTGATCCTCTGCTGTTTGCACAATAAAGCAGCAAATGCTTTACTTCACTGTGTCGCTCCTGTTCAAAAATGCAACCAGCACAGGTGCTGCTGCAGAACAGACATCTCACTGTGACCGCAGTCTGGCACAGGAGCAGCTGGTATCATTAAACTCATGTGCGGCAATGAGATGGAGAGACATGGTGACATTACTGTAAAATAACAGAAACAGTGAAATCATAATATATTGGAAAAAGTTAAGTTGCAGTTTCATAAATGGTGTTATTTTGTGCAACGGTTGCCTGAACGCAGTTAAAAAGAAACAAAACAATTACTTTATGGATGTTAACTAAAGCCCACAATGTGTATTTTAAGACTGCAGAATGGGATGGCAGTGGGTGGATTGTCTTCTCTGTTTTTATTTTTTCTTTTGACATACTTCCTGCACCAGTCACCAGGGGTTATCTGGAAATCTTTCAGCCTGCATTTTGAGCTAGAAAACATTAATCTACTACATGTAATATGTAGATGCATCTCTAATGAATCACACACAAACAAATATGTGGCACATGTCATATGTGCTGCAAAAAAATCTTTAATAAACCTGTATCATTTCGCTACTGTGCATGTCAAACTGCAGGAGATACAGGACAGACAGATACAGGAGCATTAACTCTCAAGATATGAATGTAATGCCTCGTTTCACCACAAGGGTGCACTCTTTACTTATCTATAAATAAAGACAATTACTGTTTCACAGACTCAATACTACACTAGTAGCACTACTGAGCTGTCAAATGCTAAAGGCATTAATACCAAGTAGTATTGTAACCTAAATAATGTTTAGTGCATTTCAACGCAGATAAGAGAATGAAAAACTGACTGTCATTATGCCTTTACTCCTCAGTGCATTTAAACCATTTAAACTTTTTTCTTTTAAGGAAAACGGCAAGAAACTTCAATCAGCCCATGTGCAAGGCAGCCAAAACCACAATTGTAGAGGTATGTGAGTGTGTCTCTGGTATGTATACAGCTTTTCTGTTTCTTCCACCTCTTAGCCCCCCACTGTGTGGTTATGTAGTGGTGAAGCCGTTGCATGCTTTAGCTGTTAATGTGGGGAATGAAATTTCTCTGCATTGGTAGCTGGGTGAGATTCTCGAACAGTTGTTGAAGATTTTGACGTATTAAATGAAAAGGCAGAATTAATAGTGTGGGGCAGAGTACTCCGGTAGCAGCTGATGTGCGCCGAGAGAAGAGCGCATTCACATATTTCCGTTAGATGCTCTCCTCCTTCTTCTGCTTTATTATCATTGTCATTACTCTAAGGTAGCAATTCAGACGATTTACTGCAGCATGCAAAGGCTGGGAGAGACGTCTGAGGGTCTCTCCTCGGCGCGCAGATTTCAGGTGATTTCAGAGCAGGAAACAGCCGTTGGCTCATTGTTTTATGTGTATTTAATTCGATAACAAGCACTGCAGAACATGTTGCTGGATCTGAAACCTGTTTTCAGGCAATGCAACCCATCTTAATTTCCTCTTCTAAGAAGATCTAATCCAGTGTAGTTTCAAACCCAGTGGACTGTAACCTCCTATTGTGCCCAGATTGTTTACTGTACCATTGTATTCACCTGGTTCTGCAGGGGTGGGGTCACCTGTGAGGCCCTGATAATGAAGTCACCTGTTTAAAAGAGAGAAACTGCCTGATATCAGTCACCTTAAGACTCTGAAGTGGTTGTTTCTCATTGTTCATGATTAAGAGGTGGCCCCCATTCTCCAGACATGGGAGATATATTGGCCTAATAAACAGGATGGCCCTGCTCTGGAGATCACTGATCTGATGTGTAGGTGTCTCTCACCTCTCTATCATGATCAGGCATTGCACGATTTTAATTCCCTTCGTCTGAGATTCTTCCACCGTTTACATATTTCCCTTCTGCTATACCAAGATTAGCACAGCTGAGTGTCATTGGTTCACTCATATTCTGCAATGTAATTATAAAGATGGATGATTCATGCTGCAATTAAGGTGAAGTACACTGGCATCAATATCTCAGATCCAGAGTTCAAAGCCGCAGCCTTCAAGTGCAAGGTCTGGAACGTGGTCCACCGCTCCCCAACAGAAATGTCCCATCTTGCTGCTGTCCTCCCGCACAGAATGACTCTTGGAACGCAGAGCGAGGTTTTGTGAGCCCCACCATGCGTGGACCTACCACGTGCCGTCAATCACTGACTCACGCAAACCAAACAGAAAAGCACTGTGATCTGCTCTGTTCTGTAAGCCAGTGAAAACACGTGGTAGCTGCACCTGTTTTTTTGGGGTCAAAAAAGCCTCGCTCTCCTGTTTCTACTGTCAGGAGCAAGTAGAGTACAGGCGGCTTTTGGGGGGGGGGCTGGGGTGGGTAGCTGTCGTGCGGTGATTACACCGTGCGCATAAACAGCTTCACGGATTGATGGGATTTGTCCGCCGTTCTCCGAATTTTCCCACCCCCGCCTTATCCCCCCTCTGCGCTCCGGGCGCAGCAGACAGGTGATGCAACGGTCGCGGTGGCGCCGGCGGTGCCTGCGTCTGGCTCTCGTCGCTGGTCTGTAAAGTCGCCGGGCGGCGCAGATAGCCGAACGGGGTTAAACGAGCAGGAAGCGTGAGCGTCCGTAATTGCCGGTGCGCCATCATTGGACTGTCGCTTTCAACCTTTAAACTTCAGCGCCGTCTGTCCGCTGCGCGTCTGGGCGGGTTGCTGCGGGAGACCTAATGCTGCGCGGCAGGGGTGTCTCCGAGCTCTGACATCTCTCCGTCTCCTGAGGCCTTTAATCATCTGCGGTAATGTTCAGAGCTCCTAAACCATGCACTGATTCTGCCAGGTACTTTAATCCTCTTCAGAGCTGCTGTCTGCCTCCTCCCCCTCCAGATTCATTCAAGTTCACAGTGCTTAAGACTGATAAAGAAAAAAAATTGTGATGCTCTTAACGAATATGTCTCCATGCGCAATCACTCTGATACTCGTGGTCCCCAATGTAGTGTTCTGAAAATCTTGTTGAGCTGGTGAATTGTTGCTTTAGGCTAGAAAAGGACAACCAAAAGGCTGGCAGCATTACATTAGTTTGTGTCTTTTTGTCATAACACAGATAAAAAAAGCTGGAGGAAGTCTTTCTTCTCAGACTCCATTTCTTAATGAAAGAATTATTAAGGTGAGAGCTTTGTATACTGTAGTGTCCATTTCAGAAGGATTTCCACTGGCACAAAAAAACATTCAGCAAACTGCACTCAGATATGAGGAAGGAGTCTATTCTCCCCTCATATATCCCACAATGAACTGCAACAATAAGGCGTCCATCTCTATGAGGCAGCATTACCACAGCAACAACAGCGATGTGGAGGACGATGACAACAGTGGAGGTGCCAATGATGATGATGATGATGATGGTTATCC
The DNA here is from genome assembly GCA_019176425.1 of Megalops atlanticus. NCBI lineage: Eukaryota > Metazoa > Chordata > Actinopteri > Elopiformes > Megalopidae > Megalops > Megalops atlanticus. The sequence goes on from CM032878.1 coordinate 27,779,022, forward strand.
TCTGAAATGAGGTTAGCCACAGACTGAGGGCCTTTGTGTCTCTCTCCTTTTGAAAGACGCGCTGCTGGTTTTTACGTGCACCCGACAAAGAGCTGAAGAGACAACATCGAATGGGAACCATTGCAAAAAGAACTGTGTCAATTTCATCAAAAATCTTTGAAGTTTTTGTGAGCTGTTCCCATTTTCTTTGCCTGAATTTCCTTTCAAAGCAAGTCTGCATATCAAATAAATGCTTTTATCCTGCCTTTTGTTTAAATGGGTGTGAGGCTGACAAAAGACACATCAAAAGGCATTTTGGGGCGCACTAAAAGAACTCCATTAATTAAAAATGTCTTCCTCGCTTTGTCGTGTGCCGTCCTGGTTCTCCTCACATGTTTGTTGACAGCGCACGTTATCAATAGACAATCCACTGAATTCAACTGCTGAGTGAATCATCAACCAATATAAAAGGGACTTTTTTGGTTTACAAAAAACTGCAAGACAGTAAATGTCATATTTCATGTTTAAACTCGCTTTGAGGACATGAATGTTGCTGGCATGGTTGGCATGATTAGTCATATTCTCTCTGTTTTGCTAATATTTTAATCTGAAAATTTGAAAGGAGGCCATGTTTGCAAGATGCTTGGGGACTGTGATTGATGTTTTTGTCCCAGTCAAACCCCATTCAAGCCTTTCCTGTCCTCAGTTTCTTCACTGATGCTCTGCGTACTCTGGGCAGGGTGTCTCTAACTCTCTATCTATATATGGAGGCAATACAGCAATAAAAAACATCATTATCAGACCATTGATATCCGACAGAAAGGCAAATATAGATTCACAAAAGGTAACGCAGTCATAAAACACAGTCATCACTAAGTACTGTGTAACTGCAAGCAGCTACTGGCTAACCACCACGTTAGCAGACTTCTGCTACTGCAGGAGTTAGGGGTTGTATTTAGGTTTGAGTGTAGGCTGTTGGGGTGTATTTGGGGTAGAGATTTGGGTCAGAGTGAGGAGTAGGAGTGAAGTTGATGACAGAGGTACATAAAGTGCATATCAAGTTCCCACTTGAGTGAGGCAAGGTGAGCACACACTGACTCAAGTAAATTGCCCACTTAATTGAACGTGTTCCCTTCTTTCCTGTTGTTAGAAAAATTTGGGCATGAGCCGCTTAGAATTTAAGCAGTCTGTACTTCAAACTGGAAGTGTGTGTGCATGCTTGCGGGGGCTTCTGGATGTGCATGTATGTGTGTATGTGTCCAAGGTAGGGTTTTTGTGTGTGTGCGTGTGTGTGTGTGAGACACTGGTGGATCTGTGTGTGTGTGTCTGTTTGGTGTTTGTGTATGTGTGTGTGGTGTGCTTGTTTGCTTTCACTTGTAAGCTGAAAACAACGGTGCTTTCTTGTCACCTCATTCTCTAAAAATAACCATGTTTGGCGCCCTAGACACATGAAGGCATTCTAGCCACACAATTAACGGCATCGGAGACAAATATTGTGTTTAGAGCTTTGGCCACCCTTCAGAGAAGTCAGTGAACATGTTTTAAGAGAAAGAGAGAAAAGGAAGCGAGGTTTGCCTCGCTCCACAGAGCCCATCTGGGACCTTCAGGCCTTTCTACTTTATTGTTGGGTGGGAATATTGAGCAGTGGGGAGGGCAGTAAATTAGGCTGATATTAGCTGGAACCACTGGGGGCCGACAGCACCACCTCCCCCAGACATATCACTCCCAGTCCGCGGCTCTGTCCCTGTACTCCCCCGAAGATACGTTTCGCACCGATGCTCAGATTCTGCTTGGCGCCTAAGAGGTTGAGAGGAACGGGACAAAAACGATTGTCTGGAACTCGTGACTGATAGGGTGCAGACTAGGGGTGGACGGGGGGTGGGAGTCGGGGGGGATTCAGTCTAACTGCTGTGGTGATTTCTCCTGAATGTTGAGTGATGAATTTTAAGGAGGTTGGTGGTACGGTACATTTTTTATTTTCATTCTTACATAATGATCACAAGCTGGGTGCTTGGTGGTCAGTTAGGTTGACAGTTTATTGTGTGAAAAATGGAAAAAAAGTCCTTATGTGGGTGGCTATCAAGGGAGATCTATTTAAATCCATGACAGGATAGATAGCAGCTATATATTGAATGCCATCACAATGCAGCAATCAATAAAGCTCATCAATCTTGCTTTCTCAATCGATAAACCCCTCACCTTCTGTTATGGATTGCCTTCGAGCCGGTCTTGGTGACCATGGTGACAGAGGCGTGGGCCTCTTACCTCATTGTTTCCTGGCAGCCAATCCCGTGCGCCGGGCAACAGCGTGTGTGGGTCTGAGAGCAGAGGGCTGCCCGCGGTCCTGCCGAGGTGCTTTGCAGTTGTGCACCGTGCCTCACGGGAGTGTAGGGCTCACTCTGACATTCAGCTCCATCTTACAGCCATTTTGCATATTAAGGGACCCATTGTTTGCGTTGCGATGCGCAATAATGTCGCGAACGACAGCATGATCATTGATTTTGCTCCGCTGCTCTGCTCCGGCCCGACACACGTAATTATGAGCTATGAATTTATTTGTGCAATCATTTATCGCTGCGCAAATCATCTGTTACTCCACCCCCGCCATGCCGCTCCCAGTCAGGTTTTAAGCCCCCCCGGCTTACGTAAATGACCTCAACATGCACAATGGAGGCGTGGCTGTGTGACCTCCATGGCTGTAGACGGAGAGCTGGCGCTTCAGGCGTGTGGCGTGTCGCTGCGCCGCATGGGATTGGCATGTCCCCGTTCTCCCCGGCGTGACCTCCGATGGGGCCCTGACTAACAGACACGTGCACGCATGTGACCTGTGCTACTCTGCACATATCACTGGGGGCCCAGCGATGCCTGGCCGGCAGAGGTGAGGAGGCAGAGAAACCCATGGTGCCCTGGGGTGTAGCGGTTCATGCAAAGCCACAGAGATCAGCTTTAGGCTCTTGGAGAAAGGCCTCTGTGTCATCCAGGTTGCAGAAAAGGTGATTGACTTATTTGCATGGTTGAAAAGTAAGGGGAAAAAGGAAAAAGAATGTCACTATTAGCATTCATAGAGGTAGTTCAGATAACAGAAAATGTTCAAATCAACAGAGGTGGCCACTGGGTTGCCAAGCAACGGGACTCAAAGGCACCATAGATCTGTTGCCTTAATTCCCGTTATCATAAGTACAATGTGAGGCCCAGTGCATTGTGGGAAAGGTAGAGGACTGATTCACAGGGAGGTATTTGGCATGGCGCTATTAAAGGCAAGCAGAGCAGCTCACGTCTGCATTGTTGAGATGGTAGCCTACCGAAATGGGTTTCCAGGCTGCGCTAATTTGGTTTTGATGAAATCCATCTTCAAAGATGTCCTGTCCCCACCTGTTCAATTTCAGAACACAGGTTATTCTTCATTGGGACTGACAAGGCTATTGTTAGGCATATATTTCCATAGCAATGAAGGATCGCAGACACTAACTTACAAAAGGAAAAAGGCACTACCCTCAATAATATCACAAAAATACAGAGAAAATACGACAGCCAATGAAAAAAATATATGACAACCAAATTAAAACCCATGGAAAAAAGCTAAAATCTTCATGCTCATCATGACAGAAAGAATCTTAGTTCTTGGGTATAATCCACTGTTAGGGACACTCCCAGATTCCATGTATTAAAAATATGTCGACAGTACCAGGATATTGAGTGGAAGATACATTACAGATATCCAATCAAATGCTGAATGTGTCTATGAGGCATGTTACAGCGAATGCAATCGGTCAGAGAGTTGCACCACCATCACAGACCAAGAGGACAGTGGCATTACATCACTTGCTCTTCTTTGAAACTTTTTTTGAAGAGATAACTTTAGACTACAGTCAAGCATAATTAGAGGTTTGGAGAAATGTAACTGAATTGCAGTAATAAATGTGGTGATATTTGCATAAAAGCCTTTTAATCCCTCTGTTGTGCAATGCCACTTCCTGTTAGAGGAAGGTGTGTGCACTGGGGTGTAATTACATGGCATGGCCCATTACTCAAGACGGGCAAGAATGGAGAAATGCAGAAACCGCACAACATCTTAATGGGACTGGAGGTGTTTCAGTTTGAAAGCTGAATTATGCAAATTTGTACCATTTGTGTGAGTGTTGCTACTTTTGGACCGTGTTTGGATTCCAGCTGACAGGTATGTCAGCTTTCTGGCCAGTTGCAGCAGAGATGGCAAACTCAGTGTGTGACATCTCCCTTTTTTGAAAAGAAACAGAAAAGTTATGCTCAAATTCAAGTTTGAACAAAAAAACCTCTTGAATAAAGGTGGACACCAACATGTTGAGAGTACCTTGTCTTACAAGATACAATATGTATTGTTCATAAGTATTGTTTTGGAAAATCAACACCCAAAAAGCATCAGACATAACCCAAGTTCATTGTAAAACAACATTTATATTAAGTATTGCCTTAGCACACACACAGGCACATGTACTTTCACACACTCACACCCACACACACACAGTGCAAACAGTTGTGTTTCACTTGTGATTTTTACCCACAACCCTCTGCCCACAAACCTCTTAGTGTTTGACCACTAGTGACCTACTCCACAGAGACTTAAGGACTGTTTACTTATTTTAGCTTGAGATATGTAATTACGTGCGTAGGTTTTGAATTGTCCAAACATATCTGTACTCTTTGGCGCTTGTTACAGTTTCGCACTTCTTGTAAACAACACGTATGATTGGCCAGTGCAAGTATACTTGTCGCCTCCCACCGCTCTTGTCAAATGCCTCTGCCCGCAGAGCCAGAATTGAATCTCGCACTGCGAACAATAGGCCCTAACCGCGTTCTCCGCTCTCCTCCAGACGCAAAGGCCAATGGGGTTATGATTGAAAGCTTATTGAGGAGCAGAATGCCCCGCCACAGCAGTGTTTCCTCAAGTGGGAATAAAAGAAATAAAAGCTTGTGAAGAGAAGTGTGGCTTTTGGAAATTCTGGGCATGTGGCGTGCGAGCCCGGCGGTCTAAAAATAAAATCAGTAACTAGACTGCAGTGTCACTGTCAGGCTCTGTAGCCTGCAGCCAGTAATCTCAGCCCGTCGGCAGGAGACCGGCGTGCCACAGAGAAATTTGTGAGGAGCAGCACTACGACAGCCTGGCTGCTGGTTTCTGTAACACCACAACTTTTGTGGAGGTCAGAGTAACACCACCACAACCTTAGTGAAGGTCTGAGTAACACCACTACAGACTTAGTGTAGGTTGGAATAACACTGCCACAACCCTAGTGCTGGTTAGAGTAACATTACTACAGCCATATAACAGGTTTATGGCAGTACTGCTGTACTTTGTGTTTTATGTTTGTACTTTCTATGTGCAGGGTTGAGTACCACTGCTGTAGTCTCTGTGCAGGGTTGAGTTGTGCTGTTGTAGTCTCTGTGCAGGTTTGAGTATCACTGCTGTAATCTCTGCGCAGGTTTGAGCTGTGCTGTTGTAGTTGCTGTGCAGGTTTGAGTATCACTGATGTAATCTCTGTGCAGGTTTGAGTTGCGCTGTTGTAGTCTCTGCAGGTTTGAGTTGTGCTGTTGTAGTCTCTGTGCAGGTTTAGTGTTGCTGTTGTAGTCTCTCTCCAGGTTTGAGTATCACTGCTGTAATCTCTGTGCAGATTTGAGTTCTGTGCAGGTTTGAGTTGTGCTGTTGTAGTCTCTGTGCAGGTTTAGTGTTGCTGTTGTAGTCTCTCTGCAGGTTTGAGTATCACTGCTGTAGTCTCTGTGCAGGTTTGACTAAAGATGGGTTAGAGTTACAGACTGCATGCTGATTATGTCCTGGGAGAGGAAAGTGTCATTGACACTGAAATGCATGGCTGCTGTCAGGAAAGCGCCACACACTGATTTCTCCTTGAGTGTAAATTTGGCTCTCGCCAGGGGCTTGACAGTTTGGCTCTATCTGCTCATGGACAAAATGACACCTCCAGTCTGGCCTTATATTCTGATCACGCAGCTCTAAATGGACTGCATTCAATTTGTGTGTCTATTTACGTATGTGTGAGAACATTCTTGTGTGTGTGTGTGTGCGCATATGCATTCATGCGTACTAGTATGTGTGTGTGTGTGTGTGTGTGTGTGTGTTTCATTGAGGGCACCACAGAGAGGATACCACCTGTTAATCATGCAATCCATGCAAAGCAGGATTTAAAGCAACATGCCGGCATTAATTTCACTCTCGGGTCTCCACTCTCCCTCTCCTTTATTGATTGGCCCTTTTCCTTGTCAATCATTGTTAACCTTCAGCATCTTATAGTGTCCAGTCAGGAGAGGACCTGCAAGCACCAAGCAGCTAGGGTTGGGGGGGAAGATTTTTACTGTTACATATTTACATGTTGTAAGACTTGTTGTAAGACTTTCTTGACTGAAACTGATCAGTGCATATACCCAGTAACGAGTCCCAGCAACCTCTTGCAACATTCTGTTCGCCTTACCTGCCATACGTACGCAGTTAAACAGTTCAGAAAATCACTCAAGCCTGAAACTTAATGCTCCGATCAGCAAGTGTTTTGATGAACACATTGACTGTCACTCAGATGAGCTTATTCCAGACCGCCTCAACAAATCGACAAGCAATGAGAATCAGAGGCTGGACAAGCGTGCAGTGTGGTGGTTTTTTCAAGTGAATTGATTTGTTACTTGGCGTCATCAAAGCTGGCAGGACGTATTCACATTGACATGCATTACAGTTTCCCTATTTTTATGTACTCATGCTGTGCGTGATCAGTATGGTAACGCCATACCCTGATGCAACTGTTGGCTCCATAAAAATCACATAACACTCGCTCTCAGACACCAGCATGATTCAAGCTCTCAATCTCTCATCGCAGGTATTATCCAAAAAAGAAAATCAGCACATTATTCCAGGTAATTCTTAACTCCATGCATCATCACCCACTCAACATTTTTAAAGGCTTTGACAAGACTGGCAATGAAAAAAAAAAAACACATTGATAAAAAAATAATCTAATATTCCCAGTGTGATTTTGTGTCTTTGTCATTTCCCTTTGCCAGCTGGAGCCTAAGCTCTTTTCTTTTTTTATTGAAATGAAAATGCTAAAATGTAACCCAGAAAATCAGTCTGTTCTTCCCTCTGTGAGTACCGCGTATGTGTATATCTGTATAATGTTCAACCTTTCCATATCTACTGGAATTCAATACAGGCAATTCAGAAGCGGAGCATCGTGCTTGTACCCTTCAGTGTAAGATGCCTTCAGGAGGAATTTGGGTCATGTGTGGCACACTGGGCAGAGGGCTGGCCTCTTCCCGTGTCCTTGAGCACACTGCTTAACCTGGATATCTCCTGCAGCGCTCCATCTTCATAAATGAGTTCCAGAATTTGTAAATTTGTACCATTGTGAGTCATCCCGGACGAGTGCCTCGGCTGTGCATGTAAATGTCATTTGTCATGTGCTTTTGTGGCGTGTCTGCCACCTTGCCTTGGGTAAATGGCGCAAGGCACTTCCAACAGTTATGTGTCTTCCTTAAGAAGCTGCCAGCGTCTTCTAGCCAGACTGAACCCTCTGACTGGTTAGCACGGTGATCATAGGACCTTGTATAGATCTCCTCCTTTTCCTCTCCTCCTCCTCCTGTTCTTTTGGCCTAAGAGCCCATCAGAGGCAAATTGATTTTGTGCTGGGAGGCGATCTTTAGCTCTTATCAGGAAGTGCGCTTTTCTGCCAAGTATTTTAAGTCCTCACTTCGTTCTCCAAAGACTCCTAAGTCCCTCTCAGCTTACAGCCATCCGTGGAGAGCCATGGGCTCATGGGATGCCGAAAGTAGGACACGAAAACAAAGTAGCAGGGGCGTGCAGCAGAATTATGACTTCTGCATATGTTTAAAGTGCGGCCGTAATAAATATGGTGGCAGGCGTGCTGCTGGTTAATCCGGCGCCTGTATCTGCCATATCTTCCCTGCAATTAGAGCACAGCGTTGGCCACTTCACATGGCTTCAGTGGAAGAATGAAATGACAAAACTTTTCTCATTTGTCACGGCGCTACTCGCAGGGGCTCTGAGAATGAGGGGGCTCGCCATGTCTCTCCCTCTCTCTGGCAACGCCGGGGCTCGGGCGTGAAGCGGAGCGGCTGCGACAGACAGGAAAATTGTCGTTAAGGTTTTTTTTTCCTTTGTTACCCTTCCGCAGAGATCTGTACGAGCGCTCTACTCAGACAAGATGTAAGAACGCACCACGGTGCTGCTGTGCAGGGACTGTTTGGGAAGGTTGCATTAGGTGGCAAAATCATCTTTGCATATGAAAGCGCAAGTGCGTGCTACAGCGGGGCAGGGCTCAGGTTCAGGTTTGAGAGGTGAAGAGATCTGCGCTGCCTCATCTGAAAAAAAAAAGGCTGAAAGCTGGGAGGCTCGCAGCAGAAGTAAAGACTCTGATAGATCTAATATTCTTTCTGATGTCAGGACTTTGGAGATGCTGAATCTCAACACATGGAGATTTTGTCAGGCCTGTCACCAGAGGTACAAGTGTTAATGATCCCCCTCTCCAGTATTGCTCCCTGTCCCAGTTTTGTGAGCAGTGTGTAAGTGGACCGCCTCAGCTTTGCACTCGAGGAGGGAGGAGGTCTAGGCTCATGTGGCTGCACTTGTGTGTGCACAGAGACAGGTACAGGTGAGCTTTGGAAGCACATCCCAGCTGGATTTTTTTGTGGAAGGAAAGTGTGTGTTTGAAAAAAAAAAAAAACTAAATGCTTCCGTTGCTAGGTAACAGTGCAGAAGCCAAATTCTGTGATGAGCAGTAATGATGCTCGCCAAAGTGCGAGTGTCCATGGCACTTTATTCTCTCACCCCGAGTTTGTGCTGGATTATGGGTCATTATCATTTATTCCTCTAGCCAATTCCCCTTAAAGCTGCTCAGTTCGATCATTTTCCCGGACTGTCTTTGAGTCATCAGCGTGAAGTGGGATTGTTCACCTATGATGTGACTTTGATCTGGGCGTAGTGTCTGATAGACTGGGTCCATCTGCATTGTCAGCGTGCGAGTGTGAGCCCTCAGGCACTCACTAATGAAGAAGGAGGGCCAGCGCCATGTGGGGTGTTCATTTATTTCTCTCATTTTTTGTTTTCCTGAGAAAAGCAACAGCACCGTTGGGATGGAAAAAAACAATGATGGTCTGTTGGTGGCCTTGCTTGTCTTGACAGAATGCAGAACGAAAGTCAAGTCGTCTTTGATCATGTTGGTTTTGTAGGGATGAGGAGAGTTTGAACCATTTGCTTCCCCGTCCTCTCGAGCAAGACCCTTTCTGTCTAATTGCATAGTCATGGGATATCAGGAAGCACAGGCTTAACCCTTTCATTACCCTGGAGCACCTGCATATGTGGATTTAAAGTGCAAGTAAAGGGCCAGTTAGCAAATCTAGTGCAAAGGTCCTGTCTTTATAACATGTTTGTTAAAATTTGAAATATCCAATGGTTTTCCCCCTTTATTCCAGTTTGGAATGCGCAATTATATCACCAGAGTTGTTGCCCATTACTACAATCCTTGCTAACAATTGGGAGAGCTCAGACAAAAATATATAATACCAAACTCTGCTTCTTTTCACACCTGTGGCCCCATGCCAAGCCTGCACAGACGTAAGTCAAACAAAGACTCTTCATTCACAGTTTCATACAGGGAAACTTGCGGGCACACTATTGACCAACAGGGGTCGCTGGTGTAAGATGAGATAGATAAACACCAGAACAATTTACCCACCCCTCTCCCCTGGTGGAACGAATCCAATGTCCTGCTACTGTGGGCTCCTGGTCATCGTCTGCTGAGGACATAGCCGGGATTGAACCCAGGGTGTAGAGCTTAGCTTTTCAAAGCGAACGCCTTGACCACTGAGCTGAAACCTGTATCCTAGCACTGAGAGGGAAGAGATGAAACGATAGCAGCCCCTGGAGTGCAGGCTCTTCGTCTAATTTTACATGCATCTGTCAGTAGCAGCTTTGTTCCTAATTTACCCTGGATATTAGAATGCAGCCTGGGGAAAGTATTGCTCGATGTCCAAGCAAACAGACCTGGGTTTCTGTTTTTTCTGGTTTCATAAAAGAACCTTAGCCGCCCTTTAATTACCCAAATTCATCATTTGCCTAATTACATTTAACACCTGCCAAAGTTTATGCTGCTCTCAGATCCTGTGTCCGGAATAATTACAGAGAAGGTGACTTCAAAGCAGCAAGCCCTGGATAAATGCAGCCAGTTTAATCAAAATTTAGACTAGCACACAGCATTCTCATAATGTTGCTGTAATTGTGTGATAAAATGATAATTTCACTGTAACAATGGGAACATAGTGAGAGCGTAATGGGAACGTAGTGTGAATATAATGGGAACGTAGTGAGAATGTAATGGGAACATTGTGAGAATGGAATATGTTCCCTGGGGTACTCCCTGCTCCCAGGTAATGGCTTCAGTAATGTCTAGCTGGTGCTTTGTGCTCTGTAGCTGCAAACAATGAAACTATAAGTAGGCTGTGTTGCTGTCCAGTTGGGTACTGCCATCTGTCAGAGACAGCTCGCTGTGTAACGGCAGGTTCAATCTCTGTATTCAGTTTTAGTTCTTTAGAATCTGTTCTGTCATTTCTGTAACCTGTAGTCTGTTATTGGTTGTGAGACAGTTGTGAGAAGGCTCTGTGGTAGCTGGGTGGTGTTTCGTTCCCCCCCCACCCAGTGTCAGAGTGCTCAGTAAGATATGCGGTGGGCTGGCGTTCTCCAACACCACCTAAGCATTTCATTTCTCAGCCTCTGTCACGTTAGATCCCGACAACAAATGAGAGGGATTGGACCGGCCGGGTTCCTCCGGCAGGGCTCATATATTTCTGTCGGTCATTAAGCCACGGCGGACGTATCTGTCAGGCTGCGACGCAAGCCAGCACGGCGGTCGCACCGCCGAAACAGAACGCTCCGTCAAACCCAAGTTTCCCACAGGAGGCTTCTCCTTGCAGCTTAATGTTTCATATCAGTCATCTTTATCTCCCATGAGCCTTTGTGCTTGTGGATTAACGTGGTCACTGTTGGACGAGCACACCATGGCGTTCTTCTATTTTTGCAGTCATGCTGTGCTCTAGGATAATGTGCTGAGTGTATTTATTGCGCCGTTTTTTCCCAGAGTAGCAGGTAAGCTGAAGAGTGTTTCTGCGCCTCTGTGTTTGTTTATTTTTAAATCCGACATAGGCAGCCCTTAAAAAAAGACAATTTGACCCCCCCCCAGAAAAAAACAAGAAACAGTGAGGACCCATGCTGTGCTAACCTGCGTTTGGTGCTAACCTGCAGCGCTCTCTGGGTGTGCCTCTGTGTGTCCGCAGGTGGAAGAAATCGTGGACATGGGCTCCTTTGCAGCTGAGGACATCCATATCCCCAGCATATACGTGCACCGCATCATCAAGGGCAACAAATATGAGAAGAGGATAGAGGTGAGCAGACGAAGGAGGGGCGTGTCCAGAAGGCCTCTTTTGTTTGTTTGTTTGTTTTTCTAACCTCCAAATTTACTGAATACAGCCGGAGGGGGACTGTGCCATGGATTCTGCCACAAAGTATCCCTGTTATTCTGACTGGAAAAAGCTACCCTAGAACAGTGCCTAAACTTCCCTCGCTCCCACACTCGCAGCATCACCTGGGTGATGACTTTAACGGTCAAACCGCACTTTACTTCAACAGAAGTAAGATTAGTTCCAGAACCTGTGGAGCTGAGATTCTGCTCCCTGTTTGTGATGCTTCTGGCACAGCCTATAGCAGCAAAAGCTGCTGAATCTCACAAGTAACGTTCAATTCAGCAGGAAGGCTGCTGATGTGACACGTGAAAGTGGCAGTTAGGAGGTGCATTTCAGCGTAGCAAAAAGGCTTGTTCCAGCCAGGCGCTCTAAACTGTTGCAGCTAATCCCGATATCAGCGGTGTAAAGAGGCTTGGTTTATGCACCCATTGGACAGGACACCAGTCGATTGCAGGGCCATTACCCACAGATCATCTCCTTCACTGCTGGGTGACACACAGAGGCCGTGGGTACCAATTTTAGTTCTCGGCACAGGGATTGAACTTATAGCCTTCCGGAATGGATGCTGTAACTATGACACCACCACACCTGTCCTTGTTTCATTAGCGTGTGCATTTTGACATTGTCGTTGAAAGACTGGATCACGTTCACAGTTTTCTTTTTAATCACACTGTTCAGGTGTAATGAGCTCTCCTCTGACCAGAGGGATGAAAGTAATTAAGAGCTTGGTGTTTCAGAGCGCTCGTTTTGGGTCAAGGTAATTTGTTCAGGTCTGTGACTCATAGTCTCGAGGAAGACAGCACAGGCACAGATCAGATTCGAGCTCAGGCTCCTGTTGCCTTCATTTGTCCGGCGGAAATTCTACTCACGGCTCATTTAAAATGTACATGCTAAATACAGCAACTTGCCATACAATAATAACAATGTTAATAATAATAATGATGTAGGTTCAAGTGACAAATGGGTAAACTGCAGATCCTTCTCTGTTATAACCTTAAGTCTGCAGCAGAATAAGGTGCATGTAAAGAGTAGTTGTAATGATGTGTTTGGGGAAAGGGTCGCTTGCATACTACTGTTGATGAAATGGCCAGCTGTTCAATATTCTACAGGGTGGTTTGCATTGGTGGTGATGACATTTGCGGAAAGTGTCAATGTGACAATGTGGAAAGTGTTAACATCTCTCTTTCCCTCTCCCCCTCTCTCCTGCCCCTCTCCCTCTTTCTCCCTCTCTGTCACCCCCATCTCTCTCCCTCTCTTGCTCTCTCTTTCTCTATCTCTGTGCAGAGGCGGACTGTGAAAAAAGACCAGGCTGAGAAGCCCAAACCAAAAAAAGATTCAGATGTGGTTCGAGAACGTATCATTCGCCGGGCGGCTCTGGAATTTGAGGATGGGATGTACGGTATCCTTGGCAGACTGTTGCACTGATACTGCCAATCTCTGTCACCCTGCAGGCAGGTGGGCGGGGCATCAGCAGCTGAAAACCTCCCATTCTAATTAAAAACACAGGCAGATTGGTGCAGTGCTGGTACAGGTTGCTGTTCGCCAGTATTAATACCCATTATAGATTTTAATGCCTCTGTACCTTTAAACTTGTTTCCTTCACTGTTTGCTTTTTGAACTTTTCATTATAATAGAACACAGTGGCACACAAGATGAGATGTGCTCAGTGTAATTCCTTGCTGTTAGTGTCTGTTTGGTGGCTTAAAGCAAACAACAAGAAAATGTGAGGTATTTGAAAAGGACAAGTGGGGGAGGGGGTATTTACAAGCTGGGGGAGAACAAAGATGACAGTGATTAGGGAACCTGCTGGAACAGGGGAAAGGTTGTGTGTTCAAATCCCACTGCTGCTGAACAATTGAGGCTAGGCCTAGTTTGGAGAGAGCATATATTTTCACAGAACAGGAAAATTCATTGCAGGGCTGTTTTTTCCCCATGGTGGGGGCTTGTAAACTCCTTAACGGAAACGCTTGTTCAGCCAACCTTGGGATTGGGATCCCCATGCTGGCAAGCAACTTCATCAAGCCGGACATCACTGTTCACCTTCAGAGTGAGAATGGCATTCTGGGACTGGTAAGCTCCACTTGCGCCACTGCACAAATCATTTTCGTAAGAGTGAGCATGCAGTTTCTTCTCACGTTTTCAGCACTCCGTGGCCTTCATCAAAACTCCACATGGCTGCCGAATGTCAGCTTTTAAGTAGATATCATAGAATATATATCCTTTTTTAACCTTGGGAGATAATGGCTTGTAACTGTTGTATTTTGTGGTTTGTTCCTCCTGCGGGACTTGTGCATTTTGTTGTATATCAAACCTGTTTGAAATTTGCATAATTATACATAGATAAAAGACACACAGCAAAGTATTCAGATCTAATTCAGTAATTCAGATGTATTTCTGCTCACCTTTTCCATCAATCAATCGATTATATATATGTGTGTGTGTGTGTGTGTGTGTACATATATATATATAAAAGGAATCAGTTTTGGCTACTGATTCAAGAGGCCTGACTACACTGCAGATCGTGGAAATGTATTTTGTTTTCAAAGCAAACTGCATTTCCACAAAATGAGAACACAGTGATCACTGGGGATGGTGGGAATGTTCCTCCCCTGGGGTTTCAGATATACTGGTCTTGAGAGGGAGAGAGAGACAGACAGAGGAGGAGAGAGGGAGTGAGGTAGAGAACGGAGGAGAGACAGGGAGAGCCCGAAGAAAAGGGAGGGGGAGAGGGAGATGGAGGCAGAGGGGAAGAGAAAGGAAAAAATAAGGAGGATGGAGAAAAAGAACAACGGGTAAAAGAGTGATGGAAAAAGATGGAGAGTGAGGCGAAAGGGAGAGAGGATGATGCCCTGAATCAAATCTGATCATGACAAATGAAAGGGAGGAGGAGTAATAGGATTTTATACCATTTAGATCGTAATGATTTTTTGGATATAAATAGCTGCTTCGCTGGAAGCCAGCTGGGAGCAGGAAACAGTGATAAACTCCAGGCTTGCGGCTGGAGGTGAGGAGCTCCTGCCTCCACCGCTGCACAAGAGCAACGCTTTCGAAATGTCAGCTCGCCCCTGTGCCGCGGTACGTGAAATGGGCCTGCTGAGATTAGGTTCAAGAGATCAGGACAGGGTTGCATTAAACGCGCGATCCAGCAGAGACGGTACTCTCCAAAGATCGCTGCCTTTTACCCCTCAGCCCGCAATGTCCAGCAGTGGAGACCAAGAAAAGGCTTTTGTGTCTCACTGTACTATCATTTTGAAGATAGCTGGAATATTACTTTTTTATTTGTTTTTTTTTTCTTTTGATTGGGTAATAATGTATAGGCTACATGTGCATTGAGAACAATGTGTAAAAGCTCATAGAGTACAGAGCATTCTAATAAAGACACATTTTCCCAATGCATTCTGGGGACGGCTTACACCATCGACTTACAAACGTGACAAAGCAATTCCAGTAAATTTTAATGTGTGTTTGTCTGCTTAGGGTCCCTACCCCACGGAAGAAGAGGTGGACGCTGACCTCATCAATGCTGGTGAGTGTGAACTTCTAAAATAATTGGTAGAACCAATAATACCATGGTTGGCAGTAGGAACAGCCAAACAAAGGAAGTGGGACATGTTGTGAAGGCATATCATTATCTGAAGTAATACTGGTTCGTGAGCTTGTCATAACTGTCCGGAAAATGTCTGCATGTCCAGAACTGAGAGCAATCAGCAGCCCCTGTGATTGCCCTTTAATGGTATATTATTGGAAATGCACCAGTAATGAAACCATTGGAGGGAACAAAAACACAGGAAACAAAAACATGTCAGAGTGGAAGAGGCGTTTAAAATGTGTCTGACAGAGAGATGAGGATGCAGAGACGTGTCTGCTGACCTCAGTCCACCAGCGATGCAGTCTGCATCAAACCCCAGCGCCTCCAGCCCTCTGAAAAACAGGGGACGGCAAAACTGGGGGGTAGCTCAGTCGTCATTGCCACCAGGCAGGCGTGGACTCATAAGACTGGGCTTTTGGAGCTGGGTTCTGTCTGTCTCTTCTGTCTAGTGCATGGAGAAAGGTTCGTGCAATCTCAGGGGAGCCCTTTGAAGGCCATTCCATCAACCCCTAGTGGAGATGGCAAAGAGCTTATGTGTGACCTCTGACCTTTGACAAAGCACCCTTTGTCTTTGCAGGGAAAGAAACTGTCACCGTGCTCCCCGGTGCTGCCTACTTCTCCAGTGATGAATCCTTCGCCATGATCAGGGGGTAGGGGCCCAAGGGGGATTCTGGGAAATGCTCAGCTTTTTTTTTCTTGCTTTTACCTTCAAGCCACGAACACCATTGCTTTACGGTTCAATTGTTTAAACTACTCAAAAACTCAGAAATGATCCTTTTCCCCAAAAATGTTGTTCATTTTGTTTTTCCTGTTTTGTTTTGCCACAGTTCTCTTGGCAACATCTGTAGTTGGCTTAAATCAGAGCTGTTTACTCTGCTTCATGAATACAGCCATAAAGAGGCTGGCAGTGCTTTGCTTATGCCCCAAGCTCTCCTGGTCCTCATTTAAAGGGGGGCTTTTTCAATCCTGTTGTGCTTTATCCTTAACTGAGTAACAAATTCAGTGCATAATTCAACTACAATATTATTTCTGTATGTGTCCTCCCACACCTTTAGTAAAACAGGAATTCACTTCAAAGAGCCAATTCTATTAAGTAATAACACCAGCCAATTTAACATTTTTGTGGTTTTGTAATCAACTCCACAACAGCTGACACAAACCCAGAATGCCTTTCACCAAATCTCTTTCTCTCTCTCTCTCTCTCTCTCTCTCACACACACACACACACACACACACACACACACACACACACACACTATTTGCACTCAGTACATTCTGGAAGCTGGAAGCAGAGGAGAGAAGTGTGGCCATTGTCTGTTTAAATTGCAGTCCCATGAAATAACAACTTCATAAAAATATAAATGGTTAACTGTTCGGTTTCATATTATGATACAAAATGCAGGCTTGTTACAGGAAGTCTGAAATCAAGTGTTACTTGATCACTTCTGATTCACAGTAGAGGGGAAATGTTATGTTCAGCTGTCACTGCCAGTAAAAACTGAAGAACTGAGAGGGAAATTTCTCTCCCTTTGAGAGTGTTATGTGCATCTCATTTCATTTCCAACTTAATTGTGAGATATGAAACAAAAAATACTTTAGCTGTGTAGACTCCCAAACATTTTTTTTCACAAAACATCATTTTTGTTAATTTCAGTGACTGCTGAACTTGGGGTGTGAACGTTTTGGAAATGTAACTAGCACTAGCTTACATTTGTTGCTCAAATTTAAAGGCAATGCACAATTTCCCCTCCAGTCTTTTTTCAATATTAGAAATGAAAAAAGTATGAAAATTAGAGACTCCTAGGGTATACCACTGACATCAGTCACTGTATCTACTCACTACACCAGGGCTACTCAACTCCAGCAACCCCAGCTATCCAATGCCTGTCCACCTCTCTGTATACCACTAATACCCACAGCTGAAACAACGTGACCAAAAGATTAGTATGTCCAATCATTCGGTCAAGTTGCATAGTGGCCAAGCTGACAGACGCTGTGGCCATCCAGGGTTGGGGTAAAGTAGTCCTGCAGACACTGTGGCCCTCCAGGGCCTGAGTAAAGTAGTCCTGCAGACACTGCGGCCCTCCAGGGCCAGGGTTCATTTGTCATACTCATATACCACCTGATGCTTGTAGGTAAGGCCTGTAATACCTTTTATTTTCATCCTTTCTTTACGAGGCTGAAAGGGAGTTAATGAGCGGCGTGTTTGTTATGTGTTAATGAAGGGCGCGACACACACAGGCACGCACACACACCGCAGAGGATGACAGGAATACGAATGAGGTGACCTTGATTATGTGGGCGCCCCGGGCTGCGTTCGCTGACATTTCGGTGCTGTCAGAACAGGTGTGCCTTTTAATTGGAGGCTCGTCTCTCGTTCAGTGAGGCGAGACAAGGGAGCCGGCCGCCGCATCGTGCCCAAACGGCATCAAACCAAAGATGCACTGTGCCGCAGAGTGTCTGCCAGGACTGGCTGGGCTGTTGATAATGCCACTGGATCTGGCTAGGCGATCTTATCCAGCGCTCTCATCCACATCAGCACATGTAATTGGAAGGTGGTATTGTGCATGCAAAAATTGTCCTTAAGAGAACTGAAAGACAGTCATTGTCTGAAACAATGTTACAATCAACATACTGCTATTCGTGTAAGTGCCATAGTGGAGAAATGCTCATCTCCATCATAAAGGATGTGGTTCCTTCCTCTCGTTCTGAGTTCTGTCTTGAAGAGGATGCTGGATTAATTGCTGCAGTGCTCTGGCAGTTTGCGCTAGCATCTGATTACAAAAGCACTCCCTCATTCGCCTTACTTAGCCTCTGATTGCCTAACAATCTGCAGCCATGCCCACTGCTTGCCCGAATCAAAATGCAGCATGCTGATTGGTTGAAAATGACATACATGCTCTGGAGCCTCCCAGAATCTCAGCCTTTGCTGGCATGGCCAAACAGAGAGGCCCACCGTCTGTTGTCAGGGCAACAGACGTGAAGATTGACACACGCGACATTGCGGCTCTCCTCTACCCGAGTGTAGGTTGAGCTCTGTGGACCAGGCGCTGCTCATTTCAGCCTGGGCTGTGCAATCAGCTGACCAGGGCAAAGACAGCACAACTGGGTTGGTACTGCTGGCGTAGGGTGTGCATACATTGGTCAGGATTCCTCACTCCGCTGCTGGGCAATGCCAACAGAAGGACTGGACGGAGTTTGGCTGGGGATTGAACTGACGACCTTCCACCATGGCCCTTTTAGGGTAGAAACTGCTAAACGAAGCACTGCCATTCAGCCAAGCCCAGCTGTTAAGCGGGGAGTTGGTATGCTTGCCAACAGCGGTGAGGGGTGTGTTGTATAAGAAAAAAACCTGACTGTAATGGAATGTGACCTTTTTTTTGAAGCCCAGCAGAAATGAGCCCTCGGTGTGTCATGAATGTCAGCTTTCAGTGTTTGATCTCCCGCTCCTGCTCTTGGGTGTACGCTGAGGTCAGGAGCTGCAGCGGGCTCCTGAATGTGAACTTGGACTGGTTGTTAACGGGGGGCTGTGTCCTTTCCCCGGAACATGCATTTAAACCTAGGGCTGTCCTGCATTAGCTGTGTCACTGGTCCATATGACATAATCTCCTAGGACGTGTTGGCTACAGGTGGAAATGAAAGTAAGGTTTTCATGATTTTTTTCTTCACCCCATGATCTGGATTCTGACATTTCGGGTGACATGAGCTCATTATAATTGGAGCATGGCTGCCTCTGTGCGCAGGCCTGAGCACAGCAGCCGTTATAATAGGATGCTAATGCTGTCACACCGGCTAGCTCACTGTCACTGAGGCAAGGCAAGACAAGCACAAACACACACACACACACACACACACAAACACACACACACAAACACAAGCACACACACAAACACACAAGCGCGCACACAAGCGTGCACACAAGCACACACACAAGCACACACATAAACACACACACCCACACCCACACACACACACACACACACACACACACACACACACACACACACAAGCACTAGTTCTTCTTTATGTCAGATTAAAGTGTCATTCTCAGATGTTGACTATGGTATGTAATTCGGCTGCAGAGATGTGAGGGTAGAGATCCATCACTTCAGTTCGTTGGTTTCTGGAGTACTGTTTTGAGCGCTGGACTCTGGACTGGAGAGCTGTGGGTTGTAATCTTGGATTGAGGGGAGCTAATATTAATGAAATTTACTTTCATGTTAAATTTGAAATTCTCAAGGTGCTGTGTGACAAAAAAAAATCAAATGTAGCTGTATTGAATATTGACTGATCATTGATTAATTAATTGATTGATTGTCTCTCACCCTCCCCAGGGGTCACATCAATCTGACGATGCTGGGGGCAATGCAGGTGTCCAAGTACGGGGACCTGGCTAACTGGATGATTCCGGTGAGTTTGTTTCCATGGTCACCATTACCTCTTACTTTGCACTCGTTCATTTTGGTAGGGTTTTCAGGTTATAAGAAGGGGAGAGAGTTTTTACTGCGTCAGATGAGTTTGGTGGAGTGAATGCCTCCAGGACCACGTCAGAGTTGCCCTGCAAGCACTGCAGCCCTCCAGGACTACATAGAACATTTGCTATATATACTGTATATCTTGGAACACTGCCTGTCAGATGTCTGGAACTCCTACAGCAGTACAGAATTTAGTTAGCTCTCCACCCTCTTTTAAGCCTATAGAAGGCATCAGAGAGACAGATTAGAAGACACTGCAGAATTTACATTAGATGCATTGCATTTGAGAGAGATTCTGGGGAGAATAAGGGGTCCTCTGTGTCAGCCTCGAAGAGGTTGCTGGAAAACCAAATCTATAATTGGAGCTCACATAGTTTTGCTTTCTTCTATTTGCTTGATCTCAGTTCACCCAATTGCAGTCAGTCAGTTGATTTAAATCCTCATTGTTTTATGGTTCCAGAGAGCTGATGGAGAAATTGAATTTTCCCCTGTGTCTGTGAAAATAATCTCATTACCAAAGACGAGGGCAGAGCATGACATGAGAAATTATTTCTGCAAAAGGAATTTTTTCCCCCAAAATAATTAACATTCAGATTTACATTTAAATGACGAGGTTAAAGGCTATTACAAGTGCTGTTACAACTGATGGGTACTAATCACACACGTGGCAGAAGAAGCTCAACAGTCTTTGACAGGGGAAAGGTATTTCATTAGCATTGTAACAGTTCATGTAGCTTTGTTCCCACATGAAAGAGTATTGCACCTGTTTAAGTTGTGCTGAAGTTACCTTTCTGGCAGTGTGGCTTTGCACCTGACACCTGAGCACTGCTTCACACTGCCTCCCATGTCACTTCTCTCCCCTGCCTGTCAGGTTCCCAGGGCATCAATCCTCTGAGCCCCAGGGCATGACAGCACAGTGCTGGTTATTTGTAATCCAGACCTCCCTGTCAGAGATGGATGGCGGTGGTGGTTTCTGCCCTCCTGAAAGCTGTCAATGTTAACGGTTTCAGCACTGGGGACAGAGCCCTGACCCATCCTGATTTCGTTTAAGGGGCGATATAGGGCCATAGCATTGACCCAAAGCTTGGTGGGAGTTTGGAAACTGCGAGAATTTATGAGGGAACGTTTGTGTGTGCAATCATAATTACCCAGGAATGAGTGATGTGTTCCTTCTGGCACAGAATGTGTGCTCCTCCGTGTCACACTAATGTGGGCTTACATGCACACCAATGAATGACTTATTTGCTTGCATTTCACGTATTACTCCTTTACCCAAGTTCTTTGATCAAGGTTGCATCTGGGGTTTGATCCACAAAAACCATGTGGTTAATCCTGTACTGTAAGCCACATGGAGTAGATTTCTCAGAGAAATTCTTACAAAACTGTATTTTTTTCAAATTCATGCCATTCTCTCAAGGGAATAAAGACAGTTGAAGTTACATTTGTCTGACTAGACTGGTGCTTGCTTACTGTTGAGCTTTCTCGCTTGCCAGCTTGCGTTAAAGACCTCATTACTACAGCACTAGTAGTCAGATCTTGCTAGCCAGATTTGCGGGTTCTTGATATGACCTTTACTAATTTTGCTAATTGTTTTTTCCACTAGCTTCAAAGAGGAGCAAGGGATATAAAACCAAACATGTTTTCGGTGTTGAATAGATAAATGAAAAGTGCAGTTAATTCCACAGACGCACTCTCTCTCTGCCTCTCTCTCCCTCCCTCCTTCTCCTGTAATCCCCCTTTGTCCCTCCCTCTCCCTATCTCTCTTGCCTTTCCTCACACTCTCCCTCTCTCTCCCCTCCCTCCCCCTCTCCCTCTCTCTCTCTTCCTCCCTCCCCCTCTGCCTCTCTCTCTTCCTCCCTCCCCCTCTCCCTCTCTCTCTCTCTACCTGTCCCTCCTGCTCCAGTAATGCATATTTCCACCCTGTAAAAAAGCAGCTACCCAGGGCAGTGCAAGGCTGGGCACAGGGGGTAGTGGGAGTGCTTGTGTGTATAGCTCTCTTCTCACATGCAGGGCATCTCAGACTGATATCAGGCCACAGATTCAGACATTGGTGGATTTTATTTTGTTTTACCTTTCCAGTTTAATCCTCTTTGTTCAGCCTTTCAGCTCCTAATGAAGCGAACAGTACTGGCAGAGTAATTACAATAATCCTCTAATCACTGTTTTTACCTCTTGCCTCCCCCTGAGAGATGCCAAGGTGGTGCGTGCTGCTCCACGCCCGAAATAACCTGCGTGAGGAGACGCTGTACCTGCAGTTCACCCCCTCCCTCTGTCCCCTCCAACAACCTCATACCAGCTTCATGTCTACCCCCCCACAGCCACCCCCACCCCCTCCATGCCTACTCCCATAACATGTCCACACCTACCACCCTAATACCTCTACACCTAACCTTATCATCTCCACACCTACCTTCCCTACCACCTCCAAACCTAGCCCCCACCATCACACCCACCTCCATGCCACCGCTCTCCCATATTTGTTTTATGAAGAAGACAAAGCAGTCACTCATAGCTAGTGCGGACATAAGACGTGTGACTGTGTGAGTCGATGGTGCTGGGTGTTGAGTCGATGGTTCTGAGTGTTGAGCAGATGGTGCTGTGTCTTGGTCCTATAACTCGTCTTATTGCTGGAAGGTCACAGGTTTGATTTGCAGATGGGGTTGCACCTTTGAGCGAGGCTCTGCATTATTTGGGGGGAGGGGCAGTGTAGGATAGTGGTAAGGAGCAAGACTTGTAACTGAAAGGTTGCTGGTTTGATTTCTTGCTGGATCACTGTTGCTGTACCTAGGCCTAGGGCAAGGTGCTTTACCCAACACAGCCTTAGTAAATATCTAGCTGTATAAATGGATAATATTATAAATTATTGTAAGTGGTGTAAGTTGCTTTGGATAAGAGCATCTGCTTAACGCCAGTAATGTAATGTAATGTAATTACAAATATTCAGCTTTAAGAATGGATGACATGTGATCGGCAAGTGATGTCAGTCTGTCAGGACAAGTGGGCAAGTAGTAGTGCTGTTAGTAGTAGTAGTTGTTTTATAGTCTCCTCCCAAAGTGAAAGAGTAAAATTAGCAGGAAAAGGTGCACGATGATGGCCATGCTACCAGCAGAGATTCTTTTTGGAGAGGTGCCGTGTGCCTGCAAGTCGGAAATGGGGATTTGGGGGGGGTTAAAAAAAGCTGTCAGAGCTGTGAATATGTATTAGCATTTTAATATTCAAATATCGCCATCTAAAAATACAATTCTCAGAGAGAGAGCAGGCAAGCTGAATGATGAGAGCGGTTCAGCTTCAAAGCTGTTTTTTTTTATTCTATTTTATGAAAAGGTATTTGGGAGGAAGCGAACAGGGTGAGTACGGACTGTATAAATGTATTAAATGGCCTAATTGTGGAGAGGGAGTGTGTGTGTGTGTGTGTGTGTGTGTGTGTGTGTGTGTGTGTGTGTGTGTGTGTGTGTGTGGGGGTGTAGAGGTTTTGGGATGAGAAAAGGAAGTAAAGACACTTAAAGTCAGTTGTTTTTAGTGTCGCCTCTTCAGAAACTCTCTCAACCTCAAATATATCCAAAAGTGTGATAGAGAGTGGACCTATCCTAAAAACTGCAACAGGCAAAAAACAAATGGTAAAATGAATACTTCATGAGCTCCGAAGCAAGCTTTGTCACAGTCTTTCAGACATAAAGGCAGAGAATGGCTTCTGTTTCATTTTCACATGATCATTAATAGAGGAGACTGAAACTGGATGGTCAGTGATTGTTTGAGATGTATTGTTTGCTGGTGCCTGTTTATGGCTTGTCTTCCATTAGAGCATTTGAAGTGTTGTGTGGTTAAGCGCAGTTCTGAGTTTGGAAGTGCTTTTCAGTGCTCACACACACACACACACAGTTAAAATGGTAAGAAACAGAGGAGAACGCATTAAAAACCAGCGGGCCCATCAAACAAACCCCTCAGCTGTAAAGTCAACTCTCGAATCTCAGCAACCAAGTGGCGGGAACTGGCAACACTTCCGCCCATAGCTCCACAAGCCACTGCCTTGTAACAGGCAGCCGTCCAATCGGAGACCGCCTCTAGACAATTTTGGGAAACGGTGCATCGGTAAATAAGCTCCGCTTTTTTAGCCTGTGCACAGGGCCTAAACATCAGCACAGGGCCTTTTTTCACAATGGGTGAAGACTGTAAATATTGTTAATGTTACTGCCTTGACAAAGTCCATTGTCCTGAGTAACACACTACTTTTATGGTTTAAATCTCTCAGGAAGATGTCAAACAAGCTGGAAACATGTTTCTTTACTGAAAGAGGGATAGACATTATGACCTTATCTATGAAGGGCAGAATGTCACAGCAAAATGTCACTTAGCAACAGGCTGACGGCCTTTGAGTGGTTGACAGCTTTCCTAGTGGAAAAGTTCCATGATCACCTCACAGGATCTGAGGAGGTATTGTTTTTTTTGTTTCCTTTTTTTCTCCAGCGTGCTTTTATTGGTTAGGAACGGCATTAACTCCACTGTGTCTTCAGGGGATCAGTAATTACACATAGTATTGGTAAATGCAGATGGCTATTAAAAATGCACGGTTCTGTGTGTGGGTAAACATGGAGCTGGACGCAGTTCTTCAGAAAACCAGGGGGCACGGCACCAGGTGATAGCTTAGCTAAACATACCTTTCAGTCACCCTTTTCCAAAACAGAATGATCATGTCAGTGGCAAGGCCGCCTCTCTGGTGTTTTCTGTCTGTAAGGATGGCACAGCAGGCTTTGCAGGCATCCTTCTGCATGTGCATGTTTGTTGTGTGTGTGTGTGTGGGGGGGTCTTAAATCAGGGTGCATCATGCTTTTCTTTGAAGTGTTAGCAAACGTGAGAGCGATTAAAAAGGAATAACAACGATGAGAACGAACCCCGCAGCGCTGAGGCAACTCTTCTGATTTATGTTGTTGACAGAGAGGTTTTATGGAGGAAATATTTGATTTGTTGTCATGGAAACGCTCCAGGGCTAAGTGCTGTAATCTGAAGTTGCCCTTTTCTGTGAATCTGGCCCTTTTTTTCTTCTTTTTCTTTCCTTTTTTTCTCTCTCCACAGTGGTTTCAGCCACTTCTGAACGGAAGTTGTGTGTGAATAACACAAGCTTTCGAAGAGTCTGTGGGTGGGGGTGGGTCTGAGAGAGTGCTGGATAATGACACAGCTCTGTGGAGTCAAGCCCCTGGGGCCTGGGGCGGATACATCTGACCAATACATTGCCTTAAAGGGGCCACCTGAAACTGGCCCTCACCCAGTGATGTACCCTTTACACAAAAATGAGAGAGAGGGACGGGGAGGGGGGTGTTTGAGTATAAGCTCTGCCCATCTCAAACACAGTGACTCTCAAACACAGTTGGGAATGGTGCTACCCCAGTGCGCCACACTTAGGCTTGATTTTGGCCACACTAGAGAGAGCGATAGACAGAGAGAAAGAGAGAATGAGAGAGAGAGAAGGTGTACCTGTCTTTAGTGCAGCGTAGCATTAGCGTGAAACCGCGTCTACCCAGCTGCGGGTGAGCGAGTGTAAACAGCCTGAGTATCTTCACCTGCATCTCAAGAGGGGCACGTACCGGGCTTCCCCCAAAATCAAGCACCTCTCTCTTACACCTGCGGAGAGAACCCCAAGTGGTGTGAAAAAGCTCCCTACCTTTTTATATCAAAGGAGAGATTTAATTCCTCAATATCATCACTTTGTCTTATTAATTAGGTATACAAGTTTGTTCAAATTAGTTCAAAGTCCCTTGGCATAAGCCCTCCCCACTAATACTGTCAGGATGGTACATCCCCGCAGCCCCTGTGATACAGTGAGCTCGAGAGTGAGTTGGTCCGTGTCTCGCAGGGGTCAACATTGAACAGACCCAGAGTGCCATGAGGTCACCCTGCTAGGAAGGAGTGCTTAACACCAGCGCCTTTTAATACTTCACTGGGTCAGCGAACACTGTAAGAGAATGTACCCCCTGCAGGCAGAACTTACCATCTGAGTGTTCAGTGTCACTGTTGTAGTTAATGTATGCAAATTAACAGTGTGTTTGAGACACTAGCACACGGTTTGTGGTAATGTGAAATATTGTCCATATTAAATTTCATCCGTATGTTTGACCCTGTTAAATTTGCACGTGAAATAAGCCATCTCTTTCATCAATATTTGCTAATGCATGCGGTTACATGACATTCTCCCCAAACCCGCTGGCATTGTAGAACGTGTCACTGTAGCAAAACCCTGCAGTTCTTTTTTTTTCTACTCTGCCATTTCTGAACATTAAAAAATCCATTACAATTTCTGATTCCCATCCTCTCCATTTGTCTCCCCCCTCCGCAAGCATCATCACAGAGACAGAGACGCCTCCACAAAGCTGACATTTACATTTCTGCTTCCATTTCCATTAAAGGCACCTGAGGCTACGATGGCGATATGACAGTAATCATAGAAAGAGCAGAACAGGCCTTAAGATTATTGTTTGATGCCCGAAACGCTTTGGCACACAGTCAAGAACAAGGCACAGATGAGCTTTGAATTGTCGATGTGCTCTGTGTGGTTAATTTTAGGAAGGAGGACAGAGAGGCTAAAACAGATTTATTGGTCAAACACGTCTGTCACGCTTAACAAAATTAATATGGGTTGCAATTTATTAATAGTGTTTTATTTTCTGACACAGTGGCTACAGATACTTGTAGCTGCTTCCAGCAGATTTTATTGCTTTCAGCAATGGCATTCAAAGTTTTTTCCTGTCAAAAAATCTTTTGTGAGATTGTCAGCTTCTGTCAATCATAGATGTTGCAAAACATCTGTTTCGTACCATCCCTTTCATGAAAACTGAACACGGTCGAGTGCAAAGAACATCCGTGAGCACAAAATGTTAAAACCACTGGCGTTTTCTTGGGAAAAGCAGGTGCTGGTCGTGGCGTCACTGTGAGGGGGGCCATGTAAGGTATTTCCAGCAAATCTCACTAAATCACAGAGATGTCTGGAGATGCTGTTGCAGAGTCTCATGGTTCATGTGTCAGGAGATCAGACGTGCTGGAATGTTTCCGCCACAGCCGGTTCTCCGCAGAGGAATCCCTCCTCGAGTTCAGCTTCATGGCGACGCTTCGGCTCCGCAGCCTTAGAAGTCCTCCTTCAGAGCGATACGCCACGCCCCTAAAATCCCAAGCTGCCCTCGCGCTCGAGCGAAGAACCGCCAGATAGAGGCAGACAGAAATAGAGCAGGGACTGTACGATGGAACCACATGGAGCGCGGAACAAATGGTGCCATCAGTGGATTTCAGGCAGACCTCAACATACACTCCTCGTGAAGCTGTCACCTAGCTTATGCAAGCTGAATTGCTGTATTATTCATCATTTTACTCAGGTGTTGTATGATGCTAAAATCATACCAGGAGTGAATAATACTTAACGCATATGTACTATGCAGCTTATCAGAGGGAATCCAGGTTAGGCAACATGTGTGGGGAACATTGCAGTTTTTCACATGGAAGATTCAAACTCGCAAACCTCCCGGTTAGCAGTACAGTGCTCTGACCTGTCCTTCACACCTGCTCCTCTCTATACACCATGCCTGAGGGAGGAACATGTCTTTGCTCTCCCTTTCTCACTGTCTGGGAAGTGGGACAGCAGTACAACAAAGTCATTAGTCTCTCAAGAGCCTTCGGCACTGGTTTCAGCCACAGGTGATCCAGGCTCCCGTCTCCTAGCAACAGCGCTTTCTCAGCAAGAGGCCAAAAATGTACACAAGGCAGGATTCTGTGTCACTCCAAAACAAACGAGATTAAATTGAAAAGGGCCAATGGGAATTAACGCTGAATTAGGACGGACAATCCCAGCCAAGACGAGGACTCTAGAGTGAGGCTTTGGAGGGTTTAGCTCTCTGCTGACTTCATACACAAATACAAACGCTCAACACACTCTCATATATAAACAAGCATCTACGTGCACACACACACACACACACATACACACACAAATAAGAATGCACATAGACAAAAAGTGCACATACACACATAACCAATCACATGTGCGCACACACACACAAACAAAACGGCGCACACACACACACACACAACACAATTTGCCATGCACAGCTAAATAAACCAAGGAAACAGACACACAGGTACATGCACACATATTTAACAATCTAAACCATGCTATGCGCTCTACTATTTTTATACTAGCTTTATATTACACATTTGCACACAATAATTGTATTACAGGTTTACCGTTTGTCTGCAGTCTTATTTATATAGCTGCACCTGTTGTGGATTATTACATGGCTTTGAAAAATTGTCCTCCCATCAGCTTAAAGCCAAGCCAAGTGGTTAGTGTTGTAAATTCTGCTGTGCTGTCCTTGGGTCAGAAAAGTATGATGGTTGTGTTCAGAGGCAGAATGAATTGTTGTTGCTGACATCACAAAGGGTCTGCTGTCCCTTTTTACGATTTGCTCCAATGACGTTAGGAGGTTAATAGGAGACAGAGACAGAGAGGGGTGGGGGTCATACAGTCAATGTGATTCAGTTGGACCCGGACAAAGGAGGAGAATTAGGATCTCTCCCTCTCTCGCTGTCTGTCTCCTTCGTCCTCTCTCTGTCTATCTCTTTTCATTCTGCCTTACTCTCGCTCTGTTTCCTCCTCCCTCCCTCCCTCCCTCATCATGTCTTCCTTCTACTCGCTCTGTCTGTCTCTATCTTTTTTCATTCTTTCTTTTTCTTGCTGTCTCCTCCACCTTTCCTCGTTGTTTCCTCCTCCCCCCTCTCTCTTTTTCTATTCCCTCTTTTTCTTGCTCTGTCTCTCCCTCCCTTCCTTCCACTCACCCACTTTTCTGAATAAGTTGTAATGTAACTGTAAAAATCTTTGTTGTATGTGTTGTACCAGTCTCCACCTTCCTCTGTGCTTCTGTGTGTATATATACAAATGAGGAGGGGTGCAGCTAATTTAATTGACAAAATATTTGTTGAGCTCGTGCAGCAAGATTTTCCAAACTGTGAGCTTAATTATGATGATGTCTGAATCAGGCAGGCCAATTAAACAGCTATGTCCCTGCCCCGGTTTCAAAAGATGCGCTTATTTGCATTGATGGTGTTTGATGAGATCTCTTTAAAAATAAGCTTCCGTAAAGAGCGCGCCATGTAATCAGAGAGTGAAACTGGGTCTTACTGCCTTGCTGGCTTGCTGAAGTGAGGGCAATAGAGAACTGCAGTTTGGCCCGGTGGCTTCCAGAATGCTGCGGGTTCAGCTCCCAGGTGGGGAGGTGCTGCCGTTAGACGGGCATGGCAGATAACCAGAACTGCTTGAAGTAAATAATGTCCAGCTGTATAAATGGGAAAAGGTGAAATGTAAGCTATGTAAAACTGGGTACAGGTGAATAGGGAGATTAAGCATACCAATAATAAAAGATTAGCACTTCATTTCCAGCTATGCGACAAAAACCCCAGCTCCATAAAGGTCTAAAAGAGCAGGATAGATGTATGTTGCCATGGATAAGCCAGACTGCTAGGCAAATGAATTATACATTATTTCCTAAACTGGGGTAACTATAAGCCAGTGCTTATAATTTTAACCTCTTCATTTATACAGTTAGAATTTCAACAGCAGCAACTGAGATAAGTTGCTATATGCCAGTGTACGAGAAAAATTACCACTGCTGATTTCCAAACTGCCTTGAGAAGTCAGTAAGCAGTATAATCTGGTGTGAGGTGTCAAGGCAGTATAGTCAGCCACATACCTGTTGACCAGTGTAACTGATTTCTACAAAGCTTTTTGTGCAGCTGTATGCAAGTGTGAAAGAGTCTCTGCTAGTGATCTGTCAGTTCCAGAGAATCTTGTTTGCATGAGATGCTCTGCTTTAACTTCGAACGGGCAGCATAACAGTGTAATTACTGTGTAATTAGACCTGCCTAGTTCATTACATGGTTACATACAGTATATGTAAGTACAAATTAACTAATGTGTCACAGGAATTTGTGTACGCAGTCTTTGTTAACCCTTCCCCTCCCCTGCACTGTGAACATTATCACAGCCCTTAGCCTAACTCAAAGCCTGAAGCTAAGTCTTAATGCAGTTCCACAAGTGTGCAGTGCAGTACTGGCACAATTGCAGTGCACCAATTCTTAATTTTAATCTAAAAGTTGGGTTGGTAGATCACTTTTTTTTTTATTCAGTGTTACCAGGGTTTATTGAATATGAGACAAAAGAAAAAAAGCTTTTTGGCACAGACATTTTTTACTCCTTTGTCTCAAGTCTGTCCATCAGTGCCTTCCCATGAATGAAGCCAGGTGTGTTTTGACAGAGAGAAATTGGAAAGCAACGTCCAAGTTTTCCAAAAAAACTGTAACAAAAGGAAGACTAAAATTGCTTTTGAATGCACGTCTGCATACTAATGCAAACTTCTCGCACAGTTTTGCTGCTAAAGAGTGAAGCAAATGAGAGACTAGCTTGTCGGTGATGGGTGGTATATAATCATGAATGGGTGGGTAAATATGTCAAGATGGGTGGTATATAAGCATGAATGGGTGGGTATATACATCAGGATGGGTGGGTATATAAGCAGGTATTGGTGGGTAAATATGTCAGGATGGGTGGGTATATAAACAGGAATGGGTGGGTATATATGTCAGGATGGGTGGGTATATAAGCAAGGATGGGTCAATATATAAACTGGGATGGGGGTCTGTAATGGTATTGGGTGGTTTGAGGGGACAGGTTATGTAAGGGGAGTGTTATAGAAGAAGGTAGGAGGTGTTGAGTGTGGACATTTGTGTGTGTGTATGTGTGTGTGTTTGTGCGCATGTGCGTGTGTATGTATGTGAGTTTGTGTGTGTATGTGCGCGTGTGTGTGTGCGCGTGTGTGTTAGTTTGTGTGTATGTGTGTGTGCATGCACATATGTGTGTGTGTCTGTGTGCATGCACATGTCTGTACATGCATGTCTGCATGCATGCATGTGTGTATGTGTGTGAGTGAGTGAGTGTGTGTCCCCTACCGCATTTCCTCCTCTCTCATTATGCAGTGCCAGGCCTCTCCACAGTGCCGCTTTAATGTCTGCATGAGAGAGCCCAGTGTTCCTCCATGCTGGCAGTAAACAGGCCCCCACAGGGAAACAGCAGTAAGCACTACACAGGCCAGCATTCCTCTTAGTGTTCAGAGAATACTGTCTACACAAGGAACAGGACTCTGTCGCTGAAACCAGACTTTCTTCCCTTATGACGTCAGTATGACCTTCAAGGTCACCAGCACAGACACAGACTCTGGATTGGGACCTGGGTTGACCTCCCTGTGATACGTCACATGTTACCATGGCCACCAAGTGCGAATGACATGACTCCAATCAAGTGTCTGATGCCTGACTCTAGTCAAGCTTTGCAAAGTGCCTCTTGACTGTATGTAATAAATGAACGTAATGTAATGCAATGTGACAAATACTGTTCACCCTTAAAAGGGCCGTGCCAATATTAGCTGTGCCCCGATTGGTCTGCGTCATTGATTGGCTGCTGACAGATGCGATCCCTACAGTGCACTCTTCCCTTGCCAGCATATGTAGTGTGCCCTGCTCATGGTGTGTGTGTGTCGTCTACAGGGTAAGATGGTCAAAGGCATGGGTGGAGCCATGGACCTGGTTGCCAGCGCTGGAACCAAAGTGGTTGTCACCATGGAACACTCAGCCAAGGTAATACAGATTTGATTTTTATTTGTCAGCTCCATCATGATGCAATTGAGTTTATCCCCTCCATCACCCCATGCATGTGCGCACTATATGCTTGTGTATACAATCGCCTTTTTTTCTTCTGCATATTTCCTTTGAGAGGGTTCTGCATATCTCCTTTGTGGAGTAAATTGGCCACTAAAACCTTACGGTTTATTTGAGCTGGCTCTGAGGCAGTAAGCAGCATCCTTCTGCTGTTAGCCTTATCTGCAGCTAACGGTGCAGCTTCTTCCTCATGATGGATCTTTAATTACGGCGGGACAGTGAGCCTTTCCTGCTCCAATGACTCACCAAACGAGGTCCCTCCATTAACGAGGGAGGGTCGTTAAGGTAACGATAATCACGTAGAGCGAATGTAAGGTACCAGATGCGGTTCAGGATGTCACGATGTTTCCAATCACATTTCCGTTCTTTTCATTCCTGGACCAACTTTCACTCAGTGCTTGGTTGTGGGTTTTCAACTGTGTCCAGATCTCACACACCCTCTGGATTTCCTCATGAATATCCATTTTGAAATGGCAGTTTGATAACTAATGTCTCTCTTGATTTCTCTTGATATGTTAGAAATATGAAACGCATCATTACTTGGGCCTCATTTGAGCTTTTGTCGCAGACACACCTCCTGGTGGGGAGCAAGTGAGGTATCAGTGATTGGCTGATCTGAACCAAGAAAACACAGTTGTGGTGTGGAGAGAGGCCCTTCAATTGGTTCAGACAGACAGTTGCTCTACCCATTCTGGGATTCACGAAGCCTCACCTGTCCATCACTTGATCAGCAGTGGCAGTGCTCTTCAGATGTTGGGGTGATCTGTACGTGACCTCTGACCCTTTGCTTTCAGGGAGGGGGACACAAAGTCCTGGAGAAATGCAACCTGCCACTGACGGGGAAGCAGTGCGTGGATCGGATCATTACAGAAAAGGTGACCCCCGAACTCCTTCCATACAGACCCCCGAACTCCTTCCGTACTGCTCTTAGCAGGTCAAATTGACTTGGCTCTGCAGGTCTCACAGCAATAGCTAAGCTAATTCCAGCTGTACATTCTGTATTTCTCTCATCTTTGTTTCCACCGGAGATCCATGGGTCTTCAGGTCCTCATTATAGCTCAGGTCTTTATTGCTTAATTACAGTGTTTAATTGGATGAGAACTTAAGTGACCTGCTGGTGTCTGCTGTTTAAATGTTTCCTTTAGAAACCCTCAGCACGGTGGATCTGAAGGGCTGGGAGTGGTCCATAGTGGTTTTCCATGTTACAGAACATTCCCTTCATTAACACTATAATGTTACACAGTGAGTCCATTTTTGTTTGATGGTGTCTAATAATGCTGCTCTGAGCATGCAAATTTTTCCATGCAACCCTTCGGCAATCTGTGTCCATTATCAGACAAAAAACACAAACAAAAAAAAGTGTCTGTCTCCACGGTGACAGGCCACTTTAGTATTTTTACAGATCCATTTCTTCTTTATAGCCTCGGCAAGGGGTTTAGTGGGGCAGACTCATGCATATGATATAATCAGTTTGACCCCTGAGTCATGCTTTTAGAGCATCTGCATGACACAGGGAGTAAATCACAGATATTCCTCCCGGGCAGAAGTAAGGAGCTGATCAATTATTTTGGTGCCGCGTTAGGACAAGAGGGGACTGGGAAAGATCTGATTTGTGTGACCATAATTTAATCAGCACGTCTCTCCGTGGTCGTTGCATATTGATTTCATTTTGCAAATGAAGGACTTTATGAAGACATATTTTAACAGTGTTAGCGTACAGGCCACAGGGTGCACGGGGCCCAGCACACATTTCAGCTCCTTGCCGCCTTTCTGAGAGATCCTCCCGTGGGCGAGCTGGTTACTCCAACATAAAACACTCTCATAACACAGAACAGTACCACAAAACTGCAAGAAGGCTGGGTAGCCTGCAGGACTGGTGAATATCTATCCCATTATATGCCTTGAAATAAACAACTTGGCCCTTTCTGTTCTACCATAATTATATGTCCTGCCCTTGTCCTGCCCAGTGATGCTGATTGGCTAGACATTTTTTATTCTGAATGGGACACATTGTCACACTGTTTAAAACACTAAAATTTGTTTGCAGAATCTGCAAGACGGCAAAGTTGCACTACGTGAAGCCATCTGAAAAAGCATATAGGTGGAAAAGAAGCAAATTAAGGATAATTTGTAACACACTGGCAGGCTCATTACAGGAACAAGTCACCCATTTGGATATTTGTTTTTTAATAAGATGGCAGTTAATTAACAAAATAATAATGATTAAAAACAACCTTTCCAGTACCTCATCTGTTTTTCTGGAATGATCCTAAGTTGCAAGAGGCCCTCACCAGCTCACAGGAATTAAACCCAATGCTTTGTGACAAAGACTTGGCAGGACACAATGGGACTCCAAAAAGCAAAACTAATGTCATCTGTGGACTGCAAGCTTGTGCCTCCCATCTGTTTTCGGGATGGAAGCAACCTGTCTGTCCTCAGCGGTGGTTGCTATAGAAATCCAGACGAGCCAGAGGCGGGAGCTGGCAGTTTTTCTCGGCTGGGTTGTACCTGTTCGGTAGACAGATTGCGCAACATGCTTTGCGATGAATCTATCCTGTCAACATTTATAAAGGTTACCCCCCTCCCCCCACATCCTCTCCCCTCCCCTCCCCTCCCCCCACTGCTCAACGCCAGCTTGAATCCTGTACCAGCACATTGTCGGATGGGTTATTACCTAAAGTACTGTGAGTTCCTGGCCTCCTCCCCCACCTCCCAGTTTCCTGAAAAAGATATTATTGGGCATTGTGCTCAACCCAGCAATTTTCCCTGTCCGTCACGCTCTGTGCTCCTGTTCTGCAAAGTCACCTGTTGTGTAGCATGCAGAGTGCATGCACTGTACCTGCCTGCTCTTTCCTCCCCGCTTACCAGGGAAAGGCGGTGATTCGGGAGCTGAGCTGGATCTGGATTCCTCTTTATTCTGTCACTGCACTAAATGTGCCTTAGATCCGTCACTTTTGACAGAGAGGCTGAAGCACGGCCTTATCAAGCACTTATCGGTCTGTCGAAAATAGCGTTCCATTGTGTAAGCCACGAGCGTGCAAGAAACCGCTGTATAAAGGGGGATGGGATGGAAGTGTCTGTGATCGTATGTGAAACTTTGCGCCTCTTCCACGGGGAGGATAATACCGGCAGATGTGTGCCGGGGTGTTTAGACGAGCAAGCATGCATATTCGATGGGGCTGTGTGCTGCTTAAAATGTATAAAACCCGTGAAATGAGGAACGCAGACATGAATAAGGCTGCGCGTCACAAAGTGCCGCTGTCGAGGCGGCCCGCTCCTTCTAAAGCCGCTCTCGGTGTCCATTTTCTCCGGGTGATATCAGCGCCGACGGCACACATCTGACTGGAGAGGAGCGTTTATCTGAAACTCAGCCGCTCCGTGGCAGCGAGCACACCAGGTTTTGTTGCCCATTATTATCTTTCCCGGCCACGGGAAAGCGGAGAACGAAAAAACGGATTTGCAATTCTAATGTGCGGCGGATGAAACTGATATCTACAAAGAACCGCTAATCTGCCGCAGCATACAGCAGAACCAGGAGATACCGTCGGAAATCTGCTGTGCTCTTGAGGTAGGCCTCTGAAGTCCATGACATTTCTGAATTCTGCTCTTGTTTCTCCAATTAGCTGTTTGCCCCTCCTGCGTGATTTAGCCAGAAGGTCACAAGCTCACGTGAATCTCCTCATTAAAAATTTGTTACATTTTGAACATAAAGCATTTAAAAAATTTAACGGCCAACACATGTATCTATTTTGTTAAGCTATTTAGCTATTGCATTATACATTTGCATAAAACTCCTGGATACCTGTATACGCCCCTACAGATATTTTATACACTGACCAGCTATTCAGCTCCTGCTTTCCTTCAGTCCTCTGCCTTGTCTAGGAGATAACATTTTGTAATGGGAGTTTCTGGTGCTGTGTGTGTTTCTGTGCTAGCAATTAAGATTCTACCCTCAACCATACCTTGTCATGAGCATTCATAATGGATCACCACCAAGTCACAAAACCTTCACCTTAAACAGTGGCAGAGGCAGAACTTGTCAAGCATATGCAGCTCAATATCTAGTCAGCACATAGAATATCTGTGCTGACTCTGTAGGGAGTGGAGGCCAGGCTTTCTGCAGCTGCTGCCTGGCTCTGGACAGTGGGCACTGAAGGGGATCGTTAGCCGACCGTTTGGCCTGACTGGGCTAACTGCTCAGGCCCCATCAGGGGGCCGACCACAGCCTGCGCCAACAGAGACAGGTGTAATAACGCCCCTATCCCTCTGAAGGGCAGAGTGAGGACAGCCAGGCACAATCACAGAAGTACAGACCAAAAATGGGGCCGCCAGTGACGTTGCTCGCGGGGAAGCATCAAATTGAAGAAAAAAAAAAATTGTATTCATCAAGAAAAACTTGATCATTCTAGGTCTCACAAAGAAGCTAATCCCTCTTTACAATCCTGAACAGGCAACAAAAGAGGAGCGTGCAAAAACGGGGTTTGCAAAATCCGAGTGGGATTATGAGAGAAGCAGGTGTGAGGTTTGACAAATCATTTGCAGTGTGTTAAACAGGACATGCGTGTAAAATCTGCAGGGGCAGAGAGAAATCAGCATTCTTAATGCATAGCAGTGGGATTCTGGTCGTTTGGGAAATAATGACAGCAACTGAGAACAAACCACTACCTCTCCCCTCCTTCCAGAACAAAAACAGGCCATACTGAACTACACCTTTGAAGCATGCCATGGTTTAAATTCATGTGGGACTGTTCAAATTGAAGAATAACCAAAATGGTGCAAGGCACTGATTGTTTTTCATGCTTTATGGAACCCCATTTTGGAATTGGCAGTTATACTAGCCTCCTGTCACCTCAACAACCTCATGCAGCAATTGTGCTGGAGCACTGAGACCAGACGAATGCAGTCCTCTGATGCAACTGCATGCATCCAATGGCTATTCATTGGCTACGTCATAGAGCATACCTCAGTGGAGTGAGCGCTCATTGGAGGATGGGCACTGCTCCGCTGACTCCGCTGAGAGTGGTGAGGCGACCTGCCCACCCCTTTCCCTGCTTGAACAAACTCAATTTGGTCTGCCGCTGTGGGCTCCCGGTCACTGTCGGCTGGTGACACAGCTGGGATCAAACCCAGGCCATAGAGGTCACCTTGCGCTCAAGGCAAAATGAAATGAGTTCATTGTTGAAAGAGTGAAGAGAAGCAAATTTTCATATTACAGATATTTGAGTTTTTGTGTATTATTATAATTTATTTATGTATTTATTTTAAATGCATTCCTTCAGTGTACATCCCACAGAATGACTGTTCTGTTCACAGAATTCTCATTTTGAATATTAAAAATTGACTCCAGGAGTTTAATGAAAGCTCTGGTCTCTGTGGACAGAAACTGAGTAAAGGAGGGGGAAACTGTCCCGTCAGCTCTGCTATCAGAATACCACGCTCACTCGAGGAGAGGAGTGCACTCCCGTAGGGCGTGTCACCTTAGGGTTCTGTTTTTAATAAGACACTCCTCTGAATATTAATAGTTCTCCAGAATGTTGTGTCTCCTGAATGACAGCAGTGGCCCACATGGTAGAATAAGGTTAATGAACCTTTTTTTTAATTAATGTCATTTGAAATGGGGGTGGGAGGTGGTGGGTAGGGGACGGAACCAGTTCTGGCCCACTTGAGCTTTAGTGGCTGCCGTTTTTTCATTTCTGATGAAGTTAAAGGGTTTTGCGTTAATTTTTTGCCTCTCTTTCTCTCCATCTCTCTCTATTTTAATCACGAAATTCAGCAGCAGTCATTGTGTTCTGCTGCAGCAGAACACTAAGCCCTGGAACGGAATCACACTTGAAAGGAGAGAAATAACCAGAGATTGGGGTGATTGATAATTTCATTTGCATTCACAGAGAGATGGCTTGTTCTTCTCCCTCTCTGTAAAATATGAAATTGGAAACAACGTTAACAGTGTTATGTTTCAACGTGCCCCCCCCCAAGTCACCACAGCCCCCGCATGGCAAAATTGAGTTATTTTCAATATGTCTTCTGCCTGCCCATCCCAATGGGTCACAACACACAATCAGATGTAAATGTACATAAACACGCAATTTAGCTACATGAGAGCAATGAAAGCGGAGTAAGCCGCGTGAAATCTCCTCAAATTGATAAAGTCCGACTATCCAGGAATAATTCAATCCGTGCGCACCATTAATGCGCATCATTAATCATTAAAAGCCTGGTTTCCAGGAAGGGTAATCCTTTCAAAAAAAAAAAAAGGCACCAAAGCAGATCTTTATCTCCGCTTTAATCCAGAAATAAATGGGTAAATGTTAGGGAAATGATTATGAGCGCATTTGGAAAATCATATTTTAAGACTTGGGGAATTGTGTTTTCTCTCTTCAAAAGCTGTGCCCCAGCGTACCGCCCTGTTTGCGAGCAGGGATTTATCTGGAGAGAGGGAAGCCGTTTGGTTCTAATGCAGAGCTTCTCTAGCCGTGTGGGAACTGACGGGGCAGTGGACAGAGATCACCCTCGCGCTCGGAGCTGGAAAGGGCATGAAGGCAGCTGTACAACAGAGCAAGGCACTTAACCTGAATCACTTCAGTAAATATCCAACCGCATAAACGGATAACATGCAAAAAATATTAAGCTAAGTGGCCCAGGGGAATGCTGCCTGCTAAGAGAATGAATAATGGGATCTAATGACATAGAAAGCTACCCCATGGCTTCTTTGTTTCCCAGAGAGCGTGTAGGAGGCGGAGTTATCGGCCTGGTTTCCGCCATAGCTGTGTGGGCCACTCCGGCAGGACCCAGCACAGAGGTGTGACCGAGCCCTGCCTGGTGCTCAAACGCTGCTGATCGCCAGAACACCCTCAGACCAGTTACCACCATCAACTGATTATTAATAAATGAATGAGATCGCTTTCTTGAATTTGTGCATTTGCTTGCTTGTATGATGCTGATTATTTTGACCCAGAGTACCACGTGGGAGAAATAATATTAGTTTATCTTCTAACATGACGTGTGGATTACACAAGGGCAGGGTTACGCCACCTAGTGAAGACTATGCACTGAGGAATTTCCAGATATGATATTACCCTTAGGATAAATACACCTTCTGACATCTTGCATCCCACCTCTCTAGAAATCTCACCCAGCAAAACCTCCCCCCATCACTCTGCCTTTCGCAGCTGATAGTTCTAGCAGTCATTACAAGTCATTACAGGATCTGTAACAAGGTAGCAGCTCCAGTAACAGTGGTCTGTCATGGAGAAAGCTGGGAGATGAGAAAATGTCCCCCTCTCTCTCCATCCTGCTCACGCCAGGGCAGACAGATGGACCAACAGAGCAGAACAGGCCCAGGTTCCGGTGCTGGTTCAGGTCAGACCAGAGCCAAAAAAAATGAAAGAAAAATGAGGTGTCATGGTAACTGTAATATTCAGATTGTGAAGGGAGCTTGGGCTACTGCAGATGCAGTTAAAACACATTTGTGTTCCTGTCCAACATGCTCCTGTTAAATCAATAATTCAATCTCAGTCTTTCAAAATGTATTTCTTATAGTGCATATTTGCAATTATGTTTGGTCAGTTTTAAATCTATTTATTCTGTGATACTGCAAACATGTATTTATTTCATTACCTTGGCTTAGCAGATGCTCTTTTCCAGAGAGACAACCTTTTAGGTTCCAAGCCCTGCTTCTCAACTACTACCTAACACCACTGCCATATGTCCTAACAGCAATGCTCTAAGCATTATCAGCTATGTCATTACAGCCCCTAGCATACCCTGTCACATGAACACATTCTTGAGAGGAAAAAAAAGAGACCAATGTGGAAACCCATGTGTTTAAGTAGCTCTTCACTTTTCCCCTTCTTGGCGTCTCATGTGATTCACAAAAACGTGTTTGAAAGGCACCTGAACAAGAGGCAAGCAAGTGTGAAGAGGGTAGAATATATGAGGTGAACCCATTCCTTGGGTTTAACTCTGACAGAGACATAATGCTGGCGCTGTGCATTTGCACAGCCATTTAGTTAGCCATCGCTTCACATTATTGAAATACATTATTCATTCCTCTCATTCATTTTCCATTTAGAGTGGCTGTGGTTTTAGATCTTACACAGTCTAAAGTTTTATGTGTCTTTTTCACTCTAGTTGTGCTCGAGATGGAAACAGCATTGAACCTCTCCAAGGATTCATACCCATAAGCTCCTGCGTCCCCAGTAGCCGTTTTGTAACCACTTGTTGTATTAACACACTTCTGCTTATTTTCTTACAGGCTGTCTTTGACGTGGACAAGAGTAAAGGCCTCACTCTGATCGAAGTGTGGGAGGGACTGACGCCAGATGACATCAGGAAATGCACTGGCACAGACTTTGCTGTGAGTGTGAAAGATACTCTCCTGTTTCTACTGTAGAGTTGGAACCAGTCTGGTTCATTATACAACTTTCCCACTGTAGAGCTGAATCCAAGCTGGCATATTACACCCCTTTTCCACTGTACAGCTGGAACCAGGCTGGCTCATTATATATCTTTTCCCCTTTAAATCTAGAACTGGGGTGGCCCTACAGTTTGAAAGGGGAATGATATACATCAGTGTCCTTGAGATTCAGTTTATAAGAGTCTAATGTATTTTAGCACCTCACTGTAAATGTATGGAATTTTTTCATGTATAATTATGTATTAAAACTAATGTGTTGTCCCCTTTTAGAAAGAGTAAAATTGTTCTGTCATGCCCTGTTTTGAATTTAAGTGATTTAAGTGCTATTACTGTTTTGTCTTGGACAAGAGTTACGATGTTTAAAACTGTGTTATAACATAACTCTAACTCTGTTTTCTTCTTTTTTTTTGGTTTTCAAACAGGTTTCTCCAAACTTAAGA
This sequence comes from Megalops atlanticus, assembly GCA_019176425.1. Taxonomy (NCBI): domain Eukaryota; kingdom Metazoa; phylum Chordata; class Actinopteri; order Elopiformes; family Megalopidae; genus Megalops; species Megalops atlanticus. The sequence goes on from CM032878.1 coordinate 27,819,174, forward strand.
CCAATGCAGCAGATTTAAAAATTCAATGAATATACAAACTTTTTTAACACCAAACACTCCCAGGGCCTCTATCAGCAAAACATGAGATGAACAAATCAAAACATTTCAAATGACTGCTTCCATCTCTTAATTTACTTCCATGAATGTACAGTGTCAAATACAAACAAGATTGCTCAGCTAGCGTACTCAAGACAAAAACTGATTTTAGATGAGACGAGAGGTTTTGGAGAAGGCTGACAATGCCTCTGGGGTAAGATATGTATTATGTTTTAATCTACAATGTTATGTATGTGTTGAAATGAAAAGAATCTTGCCTGCTCTGCTGTGCAATGCTGAAATGAAAATGCATCTGTGACATTTGAGCCAGACATTTTACTGTGATGTAATTTAGTTAGTTAGTTTAGTTTGGAACAGACAAGGAGAAGGTTTTGTTTTAAGGATCATACATGCACACCAGTGCAAACGCTTCAATCCAATAAACCAAAGCCTTACGTTTTTCTATTCAAATTCTTGCCCTGTTCTTTCTTTGTAAATAAAATAAATCAGTTTGCCTCTTTAATCAAAATGTGTCTTTGCATTTCCCTTTATTTTGATCAAAACTTGGACACAGAAGTCAGCTTTTTTAATAGATATAAATATCTAGATTTCGTGATATAATTCTCTTTACAGTAGACATCCTGCTTGTGTTTTGTAGCAATGCACCATGTTGCAGAAATATGTCATGTTTCAGCAGTAAATGTGACTATAAGGACCAGAAAGTAAAAAATTCCACAAAGTGGAATTGCCATGCACTCTGTTTGATGCCAGAGTGAAGACTATCTGCTTTCTAAATGTGTAGTAGCATCTTAGTTCTCAATTATGGTGCCATTTTATAAAATAGTAAATGTTTATGTGTTTCTCTGCTTATTCAGTCAGTTTGACTGGTCGAACTGCACGCCATTAGTTGTTCATGCTGGATGGAACCCAACCAGGGGTATAGGGTGTGCTTTTTGACAGAAGTATTTAGTATACAGCTATATAACAATATGTGTATTCTACTGTAAAGTATTATCATTAAAGCATGATCCTTTCAGTGAAATATCACGGATGGAAATGATGCACAAAAACATAACATCTTTCCTGGGATTCACACATGTAGCTTCCTTCTTCTCAAAACCCTGTTCGCCCATGAGATGACGGATTTTCTACAGCTGCTCAGACATTCGCTGCGGTGATTAAAGTCCCCAACTCAGGGAGGGAGGACCTCAAGCAGGCATAAGCCCGACATTTGTTCAGCATTCAAGATCAGTGTTCAGGGACAGCATAAGTCATGATGGCAATTCTAATGGCAGGTATAGCGGATGCCAGTCTCGATCTGGTCGTAAATGTGTCACGATGAGCCACGCCTGAAAGCTGCATGCAAGACATGCGCCAAAAAATGTGTAGTGTGAGGCAGACCTGCCTGTGTGAAATTTACATATGCAGATGTGTATGTGTTTTTTCCATCTCAAGTGAGGACAAATGCAAAGAGAAGCAAGAAATCACTAGTGTTATGCAGGTAACTGCAGGCAGATATCAAGCAGTAACAGGTGGATAGAACACACTTGTGCACTTGGAAGTCCATGCTAATAATGCACTATAATCTTTACAGCTCATATATAACACGCTGATAGCGTCAACTGGTGAAACACGGCCTAGAACAGAAGGCCAAGGGTTCATTTCCTAAGTAGGGTTACCGCAGCTGTACCCACGAGGCGCTTAGCAAAAATTGCTTGGAAACAAGCGTGCATGTTGAGTCAGTTTCTATGGTTGTATTAGAAGTGTGGAGCTCGGAATATAATGAACCCTTCATCCAGGCAAGAGCCATGTTTGCAACAAAATACCAGCGAAAAGGAAATGCGAAATACTAGCGAGAATAATTTCAGCACCACTGGCGTGAACAGCGCCAACAGCGCACAAGACCAGAGAGCACCGTGGAAGCGCAGACACCCTCGTGTTTCTCGTGCCGTATCGTTTGCAGCATGAATTGGGTCATGGTACGCTTAGACTAACATTGAAACGAGCAACTGGACAAGGGCCAGTTGCCAATTACTCGAAAAAAATAATATATGGCAGAAATGTGGAGACAGGAAGTCCGCTCATAAACACTGGTTTCACCAATCGAATTTAATCACACATGGAAAGCATCCTAGAAATTAACCCTGTGCATGCAAGTCTCGCGCCGGTAATGGTTGATAGACCATTCCTCAACTATATGAAACCATAAAGGGCTCTCAATGTCAATGTAAAGCACACTGCAAAGCTTGTGAACTCCTGTAGAACCTCAAGATAACACATAAAAAATATGTAGCATGTGTGCGCGCCGTCCTGGGGGTGTGGCCCCGCGCGTGGTGTGAACTCGCTCTCTGTCTGGCTGAGTGTGAGCTGGAGCGAGCGTTACACAGAACACACGGCGCTGGCAGAAGGAGCGAGGCACCAGGAAAGCGGTACGATGGCTTCATCTCATGGGAGAAACGAACTCCGATTCGCGGACTGGATGGCAAGTTTACCGGAGAACATTCACAGCATTCCTCTCACAAACCTTGCGATACCTGGTAAGTGTTTTCCACTTTGTCTCTTTGTAAGTTAAAGATTATTCATATTCGAAATCGTGTTACTGCACGTCGTAGCAGTTGCTTCGCAGTGAAACGCATGGGTTTGTCCAATATTTCCATTGTCGGAGGGCTGGTTATCGTAGCAGATGTAGCTACAACATTCGCCGTTTGTTTAAGCATGAGATTTTAAAATAACATGTAAACACAAAAACTGCCCGCGTCCCAGTCGTAGCTGCTGATAATTCGGACTAAGAACAACATTAACAAATCCTCGTCAGCCTTGGATCCCAATCTCAGAAAATAGTGTTCACCTTTACCGATTATAGCCTACCGTCTTACAGTGACAGCAAGTGACACTTGTTGCGCTACCGTGGAATGTGAAAGGTGTGGAATATAGATGTCTGTATTTTCGGCATCTGTTGATAAATCTTCAATCATCAAGGACCAGGGGGTATAGACAAATAGGCAAAGTCGGGTGTGGCGGGTCTGCTTTCCGAGTTTAACGCCAACAATTATGAGCTACCTTAATGATGCGCTATAAGTGCAAAGTGAGATACCGTGCCGCCTGTTAGCCAGTCCAATCTAGCTTTGAAGTGCATTCACGGCAATATGATGGCACTTGACGAAACAACTTGAAACAAACCCCAAGTTCTTTTCCTAATTTTCATTTACTTTTGTCGGACGGACTGGGTTCGATGCAGTGACTGTCGCTGCACTGAACTAACCAGTCGCACAGAAGTACGATCTATACGTTTGAACCTAACATCGCATCACAGAACACCGAGGAGCAAGTCATGTGGACTCTCCGGCGCCTGTAGGATATCTCTGAAGAGGGGGGGCTTCGCTTGAACTACATAATATGATTTGCATGCAAATAATTAACTGTCATGACTGATTAATATTCTTACCTGTAATAACTCCTTTGCTGATATTGCATATTATTATAATCTGTCGCCATAGACGACTTCTAGTGCACAGTATCTGCCCCCTGGCCCTTGTGAACTGTGTGTTCTAACTGGGACAAAACTAACCAGAATGCAAACCTTTTAAAAGAAACGTCTTGAAAAGCAGTGCGACCTTTCCACCAGAGGAACGCGGCGTTTCCTCTCCTTTCTGGGACTTGAGATTTGGTTTTGTTGCAGCGGCGCGAGCACCAGCTGCGTGGCCGTCAGGGACAATCAGCTTGAGAAGATTCCAAGGACCCGCCGCTGATTGCAGACCATGATTAACGCCCGTGTCACTGTCCCCTCGATTTAACTCCTACGATGGAATGACTAATTAGTCGCTAATGAATTCTGCGCCAGTCGGTCATACATTAACTTGTTAGTGAAGTCAAGGTAGGGCGGCTGGGCTCATACTGGAGCTGTGTCAGCTGAAGTAGCAGGTCGGTATTGCAGCGCCTCCATTACGTGCGCGTTCACTCGTACGCACGCAAATGTACACCAGCTATCTCTGCGCACACACACGCACAAGGCTGACCCAGGGACTGTTGTTGATAATATCGGTCATAGAAGGACACCGGTGTCATGGGAACTCTATTCAGAGCGCAGCACACGGAGGAGGGGATCAGCAACAGGAGCCTCGTTATCTCATCGTTCCTCATAAACTGATGTGCCTGGCTCCCGGCCAGCACCTGCCACAGAAATGTACAGTATATCACACCTCTTCGACCTAAACACTTTCTCTCTGCTAGGACATCCTTCCTTCATGTCAAAGCACTTACCCTCATCTCCAGACTGGTGTATTTTGATGGGCAGACTATACTGGATGATTGAGGGCTGAAGGGAGCCATAGTGCGCCATGATTATTCAGAAGAAACTTTCATGTAGCTTCATTTCTAGGGCATCAGACATTTGTTTTCATTGGCAGACCAGGTTGGCACACTAGTATACTAGGAGTTTCCATGGTGAATCTGAGAAATAAAACTCCTGGAGCGATTGTGATAGAACAATTTTATTTTTAGTGGAACAGTTTTTCATGGACTGATTCTTTGGTAAATATGTGATCATTGGTCAAATCATTTACTCAATCGCTTTCAACTTAAAACTTTCAAAAAAGGAATAATGGTGTCGAATTTCGTATCATTTTAATCCCCACTTGCAATGAACCTCACTGCTACTGACCTCACAGGGTACCAAAATGTGCATCTGCGCAAATACTCACTGTAGTCTGAAGCGCAATATATCAGATGCAAGGGAACTCAAAGTCCCAGCATGCAACAGTAACTTGTGACTAGATACCATTGTGTAGCACCAACCTGGATGATGTACAGACAGTTTATATGACATTGCATTATTTTGCACCAGAACCTTTACTGTGCAGCTGATTAACTATTTTTGGTCAATTACAATACAGTATAATTAGATGGCTAGACTGAAAGGGCTACAGCGGGTGGTAGACAACAGCCCTGCTGTTTGTGATATGTGCCTTAAAACCTATAGTGAGGCAGGACCATGCTTTAACATCTCACCTGAAAAATGGCATTTGTTGGAGTACAGCATCCCTATCCCTGCCCTGGGGCAATGGTTTACTGCTTGGTCCAGAGGGAAGATTGCCCCCTACTGGCCTACTTTTGCTGTAGCGTATTTTCTCAGAAGGTCTTCCATCCAAGTACTAACCAAGTCAGAAGATGGCTATGGACTGTGGTGGCTGCTGGCCATTGTATTGAGCTGAAACAAATACACAACCATTTACTTGGATGGGAGAGAATAATGGCTGATGCTCAAAAAAAAACAAAATTTGTAATGTCTCAGCAACAGATGGGCACTATAGCACTTCCTTCTCTAGTTGAATGGAAGTCTGTTTCATATGAGTTCCAATAAAGCCCCTTCATTTTTCTAAATTGTCAGGGTAGTTTCCAATTGATTTGTGATGAAACATTGACAGGCTCCTTCTGAACATGGGAGGAAGTTTAACCATGGGAGCTCTTGTCTGGACTCAGAAAGCTCCCGTTACACCACTGAAAACACGCTGTGAGACCAGAGCTTTCCTGCCAGTCTAGGCTTTGATGAAAGACCTGGAAATGATGCGTCCTGTCCCTGGGAGATCCTAATTATTGTTAATTGACCCAGTAGAGCACAGTATCTGAAGGTTCGTTCCAGCAGCGTGCTGGCTCTGTCGACAGGATTTTCAAAGCCTTGCCTCCCTTCCCCCCAAACCCCAACTCCCCGAATGAAATTTGCCTCAAAAAAAAGAAAAAATCATCCTGCTATTGATTTTTCTCCCCTGGTGGCTGTTCTTCTGTGTGTGCGTGGCCAGGAGCAAATTAGCTCAACACGCTGTCAATCCCCAGCATTTTTTTTTCTGACGCAGCTGTGGCATGGCGTTCTGGAAGGGTCAGTGGAGCCTTTCATTTTGCAGAGTAGAGTCCATGAGCTGAAGAGGTGGCTTGTTTTAACAGGGGAGTGAACATCCTCTGCTTTGTGCTGCAGCTCTGGGGGTTGGGGGTGGGGTGGGGGGGGTGGGGGGGGGGGGTTGTCAGTACACTCTCATCTGCTTTACTGGATTAAGCCCAGCATGGTCCTCCTTTTATTCTCCTAGGGAGGCTACACCCATTGCAACCAGAAGTCAGCTGATCAAACTGAAAAAAAGAAAAACAGTAACAAAGCCAGTAAGCCAGTGGAGCATTTACTCCAGTGTATCTCAGTGACGATGTCCAGACAACACTATCATAGATACTGTATAAATGGACCAGATAGTCAACTCGGTGTGCTTCACACTGACAGTTCTGTCCCTCCCATTGTTGAAACTATGAGTGTTCCGATTTGCGGGCTCCTCAGGAATGTTAATGAGGAGGTGTGGTCCAAGGGGAAAAAATCTGCAGCTAGCATAGCATGGTAGCAACATAGACAGAACAGGAAACTCATATTGCCAGCTAGACCCTTCTACAAAAGAGAGTGTGGAGGGTGGAAGGAACACAGGATCCAAATAGATATGATGACATGGTGTACGATACACAGTATGCTAAAAGTGAAGCAGCTGCACCCCTTTCAATTGAGGAGACACAGGGTTTGATTGTCTGACCTTTAGCATCCAAAGCCATGCTTAGTAAAGATGTAATTTAGGTCAATAAACAACACTTCCCAGAGAGACCCATTGTGGACACAGATCTACTGTGCACTAGTGCCCAGGGGGCAATGCCATGTGATGCATCATGGGAAATATATACATGTTTTGATATTAGTGTAGGGCTAAAAATAGAATTGGTGCTAAGACACATGAAATATTGTTCTTTCCACAGGTGAATATGCTTATGTTTTACAATAGTGGCACTACACTTAAAGGTTACTTTGTGAGTCTCATGAATGCTACCCAAGACTCTACAATTGTGGACATGAGCATTCACAGACAGGTATTACAGCTAACAAGCTGCCATGGATCACAGCCCGGTGTTATTTTTTGCTGTATGCGCTTATGAATAATGTGTGGGTTTATTTCCATCCATTATTTAATAGCGTGCCTGATCACCCAGCTAGCACCTCATCAATGCACGATCAAAACCAAAACGTGCCGTTTCAGCAGCCAGGGGTGCGCACGAGTTCCCGGGTTCAGCTTGTTGCCCAGGAGGGGTGGGAGTGGGGGGACTGAATATTAATAGACAGATAAAGCTTAGGGCGCAGGCGAGGTCGGCAGAATTATGCGCTGATCCGGTTCGGCTCAGTCTTTAATTATTTAGGCCCGTGAAGACCTCTCATCCAAATGTGCAATTTTGGCCCACTGTACGCTTCTGCTGGTAGCATATGTTGTAATTTCCTTGAGAAATTAGCGGCTAATTGCTGCAGCTGGCGGTGGCCGGTCTGTGTGTTATGAGTGTGAGCGTTGTCATTACCCAGTGGGTGAGAGACCACTGCCCCCCACTGTGACCCCCACATGCTGCGCCCCCCCCCTAAAAAATCCCCACAAGCCCCCTAACGTCTTACATCATCCTTTCTTCCATCACTACTCTGCCCATTCCTCTCTGGGTATTTTAACAGCAGATCTAGGATCAGCTTTACCATTTCCCAGGTCTATCTTCAAACATTAAGTGTCAAATTTTGAATCTGATTCAGGGTCAGCTGTTCAGGATAGAAGTCTCTGATACTCTGATTAAAGGTAAGTACTGATACTTACCTACATATGCATATATGCTATTTGATACATTTTCATCTGCAGCTTCAAGGTGGGTCTCAGTAACAATCAGCATACTATAACAACAGAGCATCACTGAACACACTCCATTCTTCATGCCTCACACCTGCAGCCACAGGAGAATTGGCTATTGCATTGCATATAAGGTCTACAGGCTATGTCTTTTAATAAACACCTAAGCATAACGAGCAGAAAGGGGAAGTTGATATGCAGATATTCAGAAGTGATGGTCTATCTTTTTGCAGTTCTGCACTATGCATCTGTACCAGCAGTAGGTTGTTCTTTGGCAATGCATGCAGTCACATTGGGCAATGGTATATTAAAAGGTGTCAAAAGGTAAATTTAAGCCAAAGTGCCATGGGATTGACCCTAGTAAGTATGCACTTGTACAAGGCCTAAGATTCCATCCATTTCAATGTATTTGGAATTTCATGACAAATATGCATTGTAGTACAAAGTCATTTAAATGCTAATTCTCATTCTTGTAAATACATATTTGATTTTTTTTCAAGTGCAATTTAAAGGATTCTCAAAATAATAAACTCATTCTGGAACACTTCAAAATTGCAAAAGCCCCTCCAAGACACACCACACACACACACACACACACACACACACACACACACACCATTTTCATATGCTACTTGTGACATCACAAGGGCTGCATTGTTTCATATTCTGTAGAATGGGGAGTGGGGCCTTCACCAATTAGAAACTGAGAAAATGCCCCAAGGTGTCCTCATCCATTTACTTATTTTTCTATTTATATAATTGCTTGACATTGATGCTTACCCTAGACAAGGTTACACTCATTTTTGCATACATGTATGTGTGTGTGTGTGTGTGTGTGTGTGTGTGTGTGTGTGTGCATATGTGTATAATTGTGTGTGGGGGGAGAGCAGGGTATCTGCCCGCTATCATTCACCCGCTGGTGAACAGCTGTGTCCAAGGAAGTACTGGGAAATTGAGGGGCATAGGGAGCATGGTTTTGGAGGGGGCACAATGTACCAAAATCAAAACGCACAGAGGGAAAAAGTAAAAGCATGATGCTTAGATAAATAAAATCCTGTCGATACTCTGGCTTTTCTCTGCCTTGTTTTAGTTTGCCTTGCTCTTGACTTGAACAGCAGACGCCTCCATTCACTCTCATAAAGAGATGCCAGGGTTGTCATCTGCTCGCAATTAAACACGCTGAGTCAGCAGCAGGGCAAAAGGCTAATAGTCATTCAGTCTACTTCTGTGCTGGTGCAGATTGTCAGATGACAAAAATACTAAAAATGCATACAAAAATAATTACCTGTAATAATTAAATTACATATTAAATTGGATAAACATAAATTGCATATACAATTCGAAACCAATCGAAAACTGTCAAATGCACTTGAAAAGGCAAGATCCCAGTTCAAAAGACAAGAATATCAGTGGGGTGCAAAATAGCTGACAACAAGTGTTAAACAAACAAAATAAGGCTGGTTATCTTCAACGAGAAAAAGCATTGCGATTTGTCATTTGGTTGGAGGTGCCTTATTTCATATGTATAACTGTTTCTCTGTAAATAGCCCTTCCGTCCATCAGTTGACTCATTAGGCATACTGTCAGACCCTGCACTTGACGAGGGTGAAGACTGACACTGGAGATGCAGCTCGACATGTTTGTTTCCTTTACGTGGAGGGGCATATCTGGAATGGGCCCCGTAGTGCTGCAAATACGCGTTGGCTTCTCAATCTGTCACTGTAATTTTTCCTCCTCCCAGCCAGAGAGAGAATAAAAACAGGCTCGGCATTGCACACTGTCGATCGAGCTTTTTCTGGCCGTTCTTTCGGGCCACCCCTGCTGACATCTTCACGGCGGGCAGGGAGCCAGAGTACCCATGATGCACCTCACATTGCCAACACTCACCATTTTTTTTTAAATCTCCAAATGCACATAATTCACTCGTTGTGATTATGACTGATTTTAGTACAGTTGGCCAAACTGGCATACGTGCTCGAGAAGCACTATCCGTATTATTATTTTTTTCTGTAAGATTTAATTATTTCCTTGCAGCTTTTTACCTTGCAATAAATACTTCCTTCCCTCTGTGGGTTGGTAGTGCATTGAGACTCCAGCTTTTAGTCTGTCTCACAATTTTGTTAGGTGTAATGCTTGAGGAGATAATCATTGCTATTCAAAGGAGAACCGTTCAGGCAATTGTGAACATAGCAAACAAGGTTGGAGCGACAGAAGAACCAACCTTGCCTGCTTTGTTAACGGGGAGCTTTTCCTGTTCTTGAAAAGAAATCAAAGCTCTTATCGGTAGATGGACAGAGACACAAGGGATGAGATGAATCCAGTGCTGAAGTATGTGGTATTTGCATGCTACAGACTAGAGCTGCAGAGATCTACTTTTGATTTATCAAGCAGCTAGGTCAGTGTTGCTGTGGAATGCAATCGTGCCGTTAAATTAAAACAAATTGCAGCCATTCGATTTGGGTGCTCTTGGGTAATGCAGCATACAATGGGGGAGAATGTTCCGGAAAAGCCACCTTGATGTTTAAAAAGGTTAATTGCTTTGAATTTTCTGCATAAAAGAAAAGTGGAAATAGAACTGGAAACAATGGAGAACACAAAAAGCCATTATACAGCTTATGAATGCTGTTTGGAATAAGAATGTACCATCCTTTAAGGCTTTTTCAGCTCATCTGGTTTGTTGGAATTTAAATAGACTTTTGCTCATGAGCATAAGAAATTTGTCCATGACAGATCTAGTTCTGGTACTGGAAGGCCCCAGTGTCTGTAATGCTCCTCTGCTCTGGTTCTGGACTGCCACATTATCTGCAGGGCTACTCCGCTTTGGCCCTGAGGGCCACAGTGACTGCAGGGCTACTCTAGCCTGGTTCTGGAGGGCTGCAGCGTCTGCAGGGCTACTCTACCCTGGTCCTAGAGGGCTGGAATGTCTGCAGGGCTACTCTGCCCTCATCTTGGACCAGGATTTAGCTGTCATCAGTTAAGGTGTCATTAATTTATCTGCATGTGCAGTGAATTTGGCCTGCTTGTTTCACATCTCAGTCTTTGTCCACTTGCTCCCCATGGACAACGAACTGCCAGGAGGAGGAACACAAATGGCTCCAACCTGCTTTTTATGTTACTTACAACTACCCTTATATCAGGAAGAAGAACATGTATTTTTGGCTGTACCAGCTGTCATTCAGTACTGTGTCCAATTAATCTAGATATGCTAGAAATGGCCACACATGTTCAAAGCCTATGGGGAGGGCTCAGAACAACAATGTATCAAATTGGCAATGTATCAAAGCCAGAAAAACAAATACAACCATGGTCAAATTCCTACTGAAAGCATTTTCCCTCTGCAAATGAGGGGCAGAATGTCACTGCAAAATTGATGAACGGTCTGTCTACAAGTGTAGATGATAAGACATAGGATGGTAGAGTGGCTGAGTGTAATTATCCGATAAACATTTTTTGTACAAAAAAAAAACCTAGTAGCTATTCACCCATCTTTCCATCCTGCACTTGAGCCCTGAATGAGGGAAGATTTGCCGTCTCTGATGTCTCAATAAACAAGATAAATGGAAGGGATTAGGTGGCCAGAACACCAAATTGCTAAGTTACCAGAAAAGACAGAGAAGGTGGAAGCCAGCAAGAGAGATGGAAAGATAGAGGGGGAGGGGCTGAGTGAGAGAAGGAGAGATGGAGGGAGTGACAGGGGGAGGGAGAGATAAATATTGGGATTTGAAAAGAGAGAGATAGAAAGAGAGAAAAATGAGAGAGAAACAGAGTGACAGAGAGAGGGAAAGAGATGGAGTGAGAGGGTGATGTATAGAGAGACTGTTTTCCTGTAATAATGATTTTTCATGGAGGCACCCCTGGTCTGTTTGGACATGATTGACAGCATGTTTTCAGTCCTTAGCATCTGTGCAGCTCCTCTATCTGCAGGTGCCCTCAGGGGAGGGAAAGCCAGGCTATGGGTGCAGCAGCTCTTCCATCAGGCAATATGCATCCTGCTCACCCAGGCAAGCCAGGATCTGCACACATCATATCATCCTGTCACACTGTGGCCTGTTAGTCAGCCAGCGACTAAACAGAGGTGATGTACGGCAGCATCATTTTCTGGAATTGCACTGTATATTCACTCTACCGGTTTGGTTGTATTTGGCTAGCTTTGCAAATCATAAGTGTACCGTTATCCATGAAGTCATGAACTCGAAGTTTTGCACGTTTGCCCCTGATTGTGTGTCAAATTGCAATTTCTGTCAGGCTGCGGTGTCATTGGAACACTGTTGTTTGAACTCTGTGTCTTCACAGCAGAGTGATCAAAGCAACGGAGACTTGGCGCTCAGATTTGTGTGTTCCTGGCCATACTGTTTTCACATGTCCCTGAAAGCATCTTTTAAATCTCCTTTTTTTGACATCACTTCCAGAAGATTGGGAGTGATGCTCTGTCCGTCCGAGGAGATGACACAGATCCAAGGCCACGTGGGCGGCGTTGTGTGATCACTGGCTCGGCTGAGCGGCCGGTTGCATGAGGCCGGCGGCGGGAGGCTGCGAACGGTTCATTTAACCCATCTTCATCCTCAGTGCTCCGGCTAAGCATGTGTGCGTGGCGGCCAACGCCGTACCAAGGGAAGCAGAGAGCATGTCTGCCTGCAGGGAGGATTCCATGAGTTAACTGATCCGAATTGCATCAGACATGTTTATGGTGCTGTGTAGGCCCCTAATGCATTGTTGTGTTGCGGCGCTGGTCTGGAAGAGGATTGGGTTTCGTAGATTCATTTCTGCCAGTGTTCAGCTCCTAAACACAAGGACCCAGAAGGTGTGGCCAATCTGAAAATAGGAACTCTGCCGTCAACAGCGGCTGGAAGGAAGCCACCTTTCCCAGCAGTTAACCCTAACCTAAGTGCCTATTCTTCCTCAGAGATCACTAACAAATCGCAGAATCAATAACTCAAGATTCCATCTCTTGCTCTCTTCCTTGACTCCTTCTCCTTCACCCTTTCCTTCTGTTTTCCTTTCTTTCTGTCTGCCTCTCTCTCTCTTTCTGCATACCTCCAACTCTGTCAAGGTCTCTGCTACAACTGTTGGCACTACAAGCACTACAAGTATCTACAATTAGACAAAGGAAGCTGCAGTGTTTAGTCTGAAGAGAGTCATTATTCAGCTGACTTTCATTAAAAATATTCTTTTAGCTTCTAAAAGACCACTTTAATTGTACTCAAGATTCTGAAAATGGAAAAATTTTCCATATTCTTTTCTTCCCAGGGAAATTACGTGACACATTTTTCCACATCAAATCATCCATTACTCAGTCACCTCCCCTGATAGAGAGAGAAAGAATAATTTGATTATTCTGTCAGCGCTAAACGCATCCACTGTAATTTAGGAACAGGTAAAGGGGGATAAATCATTTGTTTGTTTGTGAGGCACACAGTGTTGTAATCGTCCCTGCTGAGCTTCCCATGGGTGGGAGGGGTAAAATGGAGTGTAATTGCTTTGTTAAGTCTTCTGTTTGCCGTCTGCTCCAGCTCTGCAGTTTCCTCACTCTTTCACACCAGTTCTGCTGTGAAGTAGGGTGTGGTGCCAAATGGAGTTGTAAGGACATGGATTTGGAGTAAAACCCTGCAGCCTAACCTGAAACATATTGGGTCCAGGCCAGTTCAGGCCTACAACTATGCTATGCATTTGGGTTAAATGGTTGGGCATTTATAGATATATGCACCTCAGTCTAAAATCTCTTTTTGAATAAATGGCATATACACAAAGGGAATTAACTTTTTTAAGGCCGAATAATTTATTTCTTAGCTCATCTAGACAGGAAAAACTTTCAGCCTAAGTGCCATCCCTTTTCCCAAAAAGGACTGCTCCTTTTGTTGAATTGTTGAGAGGAATTCCCCCATTTTTATATGTTTACTTTTATAGACTTACTGTATAGTGCATTGCTGTCCCAGCCTGGATGGACTGTATTGTGTTCACTTGTTAAGCTGCTGAATGCTACATGCTGTGGGAGTTATTTATTTTTGTATGGACCTTTATTTACTGAGTGCAGTGTGTTTCACTGAAAAAGAGATGTTTGATATATTTATAATAATTATTATATAAGCTGCTGAACATGATTTTGATTTCATTTCATTATACCGATTTGGTAATTAGTAGAGTTTTCGCACAAGCAGGCCGGGTTTGAGTGGGGTCAGGTAACCGATATATTAATCATCTCAGTTCAGTTTGAGTATTAAAGTGTGCGGGTTGGGTCAGGCTAGGGTTTCAGATTCAGGCCTGTGCAGACCCTTAATTTAGAGACAGTACAAATGAGGTGAATGAGATGCAAAAATGAAGGTTGTAGTCACTGATTTGATTTGATATAACCCCCCCCCCTTCAAATACACTGCCCTACAAGATATCAGTACAACACAACACAATGCAATATGACTTTGTTCATCCAATGAAAAGCAATATTGCTTTGAGCTATGAGAGAGAGAGACAGAGAGAGAGAGAGAGTGTGTTTACATACATGCACAGTGGCACACATACATACATGAACCGCAAAACACACCCACTTAAATGCAATCACACGCATGCCTGTGACATTGATTAAAGGCAAAGGATGGAAGAGAAGGAAACATGGAAATGTTACATAAGGGGATTATTACTTTAAGGATACTCAGTGGAGATCAGGAATGGAGGGCTGAGGTGATGTATTCGCACTGCCTCTGGGGCAAAGGAGACTCTCCTTCTGTTTGCTCTGGGGGTTTCACTCTCAGGCCACAGAGCATGTGTAAAACAGAGTCAGCCTTCCTGGGAAACAGACATTTGCGCGCGGCTGGCCAATCTCTTTGTGAGGCATGCATTTCCATTTTTCTTGGATCAGTCTGTTCGCATCAATTCAGTAACAAACTGGTTTGTGGCTTTGTAAAATTCTAAAGAAAACACATGCTTAATCACCTTAATCAAAGTGAGTTAATTCCTTGGCTGATTAATCAATGGATTAAATAAATGTTGAAAAAATCTAACAAGTTAATGATTTTCAATCTGCTGAGTGGTCTGATGTTAATATTGCAGCAACACAGTTTACCTTCAATGTGTATTATACCAGCTTAAACTCTTAAAACCAAACATAATCTATTACCTGTAATCTCTGAAGCAACATAAAAATGATTTTGGAATTCAATTGTCTCTTAATGAAAACCTTTGGTTTCAAATAATAAAAGCAGTCAAAGTGTTTAGGGCCACATGATCTTATGACTAAGGAAGAGACTCTTTTCATAGACATGTGGTAAATGGTTGATATTCATAGAGCTGGGATAATTCTAAGCATATTTCAATTAACACATTACTATAATGAAAAAGCTTCTGAAAGAATAAACTCTGGCATTGACTGTGGTCAAGAGAAAAGCAGACATTAGACTTATAAAATCCCAAATATAAACTTCTGCCTCTCACCTAAAAAAAACTCACAGTGGAACAGAAGGTTCAAACAGAGAAACTCCATTTATTCTGACCAAACAGTACGCTCTGTGTGCTTCACAGTGAAAGTCCTGTCTATGCCATTGTTGAAGCTTTAAGTGTTTTGATTTGCTTCGAAAAGAGAATATCCACAGCTAGCATATGACCACAGAGAGCACCACCAGATTCACCGCTGATGGATGGAATGCAGGAGCTAATTATGTGGTCATAATAAATGGAATCTGTGGTTCAAATTAGAAAGGCTTCCTTTGTTTCCATCTCTTACTTCCTGTCAGAGTGCAAAGGAAATTCAAGGTGTTGCTAGGGCTTACCAGGTCAGCATGGATACACACCTGTGACACCACAAAAGGACTGCACAACCACTCACAGCTCAATTTGCCAACACCGGCTCCTCAGTGGTATTATACAGTTCTGGTATTATTGGTATCTGGGCTTCAGCATGTCCATCTCCAAAAGCACAGCTAATGTAATTTTCAGTATCAGTAATGACTCGATTTGCAGTCAGGGGTGTCTACTGTAGATCCTGGGGATCAACAGGCCTTTAGACATGCCCTCTAGGCAGTGGCTTATTGGCATGGAACACCTGGTGGCTCATGGACTCTAACCAATCATAAACCTCGAGTAGAATATAGGAGTGCAGAAGGCTAAAGGCTTCAGAGTTACCCAATCCAGATGTTGCTGTCTTGACACATAATGTAAGCAGGGCAGTCTGTATGCATTATACCCTTGAGTAAAACACCCCAAATTGCATTAGTAAACCTTCAGGTGCATAAATCCGCACAATATATCTGAAATGGTCTGAAATGTAAAAAGAAAAAAGATTAATAAAATTAATTGATTTGCTCACACCCGTGGCCACAAAAAACAAGGTTATACACATCATACACACAATCTATTAGCTATTCTGCAACTGAGAAACAGAGGTAAAGCCAGGATTAAACCCAGCAACCCTCAGTTCCAGACTGCAGTGCTGCGTCCTCTGTTCCGCACCACAGCTCGCACTGCATGATGGGAATTTATCTGATTGTGGCTTACATCTTTGCTTTGTGGAGAGACGAGACCCTCTGTCACGGCTGGAGGACTGGGATAATGTTGTTGTAACGTTGTCACGGCGACGGCTAGAGGACTGATCTTTTTTTTTTAGCAAAGACGGCAAATCCCAGATGGCGGGATGCTGATGCTGTGGCAGACAGTGGCTTTTCCATCACCATCCTTTCACCGCAGTGCCCAGAGGCCCATGCACTCCTTTAAATAACTCACCTGGGAGGCGGAAATGAAATATGAATTCCATCCCTGTTTTTTTCAAGGGCATCTTCTGGCCCTCCTTCAACTTTATCTCAAGGCCAAATTTGCCCCAGTTCCAAGTGCTCTGTTTTTGCATTCTTGAAGGAAAATTCCAACCTGGCATGAGACGTATCTGGGTGATTTACATTTACATTGCATTTGCATTCATAATTTGGAACAACTTACAGTGAAGGAACACAAAATGCATCTAATAAAATCACAAGAGGGTATATACAGGACACAACAGACCAGATCCAAACACGTCAGCCCCTTACACGATGCTCTGATAACCGGTGCATACATGAATACTGAGCGCATTCTAGAATACATTCTCTGTGAACATTGTGTGCTGGCATGGAATGTAATCTCCAGGTACAAGTGAGTCTAACATGCAGTCATTAGGGATACTGTGTGTGTGTGTGCATTTATGTGCATGTGTGCACGTACACATGTGTATATGTCTGTCAGAACCTTTTTTCTGAGTCTTGGCAAATCTCTCAATAGCATGAGTGATGCCATCCTCAGTCAATAACTTCTGGTGCTGGAGCTGCTGGCCCCGAAGCAATCCTGGCATGAGCCTTGCCCTCATTGATTAAGCGTTCGCCTTGCGGTTGGGGTGGGAGCCAGCGGTCGCCCCCGTGGGAGGATGGATGGAGGCTGAAGGTCACACCCGGGGCGAGCAGAGAGGGGAGACATGTGGTGGCTTCTGCTATCGAACCAGCTTTGCCCTCTCAAAGCCCAGAGAGGCTGGGGATAGAGTTTAGATTTCAATTGTGCTTTGATTCGTCAAACAGGTTTGTGCAAAACCTCGCAGTATGTTTTTCCATGACTTAAACAACATTGGTCTGTGGCCATCACTGTTGCTCATCTCAGATTAAAGAACAATTTGAAAATATCTTTTTTTATAAAACAAACTACAGTTTGGATATGTGTGATTCACTTATGTCGTTTCAGTCATGGCCAGAGCTCAAAGCGGGACAGCTGATTTCTGATGTAAGGCAGAATTTGGGTTAAGGAAGTGGCTACTGCAGTTGAGGAGCATCCTAGATTACCCGCATGTTTATAATGCACCAGACCACAGTAGCGTGAATAACAAGGTTAGCGCTTGCTACAGAGGTTGACATCACCCCTCCAGAAGCTGAAGCTAGCTACAATTAGCACACATGCGTGAGGGCCTTGGCCTTTAGCTCTGTGTATTAACAATATCTCTTTGTTTGGCATGAGGGTGTGGTTTTAAACCTGCTGCTAAGTCACAGTGGTGTTGTGACATTGACAATTTAGAATGATGCTGATCTCTGTTTAGAGGCAGAGTGTGCAGTGGGGGCCAGTTGTTTGCGCTATCTTAGGCTGATGTCATCTTCAAGAGCCAGAACGCACATTTCATTGACTAGAGGAAAGCTGATGTCATCTTTCAGAGCCAAAATATGAGTTTCCTTGTTTAGAGGAAACCTGATGTCATCTCCCAGAGTCAGAGTTTCCCTGGCTTGGTCTCAAAGGTGAGCGGATTACAAGGTGTGATATGTCACACTGTCAGCAAGGCCACGGTTGAAAAACCTGCAGCTGATCCACTTTTGTAACACCTCTTTGTGACTATCATCTGTAGAGTTGAAAATTGTGAAAATCCACATTCTTCTGGATTCATTTGCAGATCTACTTACATAGTACTGCCTCTTCTACAAACTATAAATATCACAATCAAGGGTACAACAGTAGTGTCCAACCTGGGAGTCAAACTGATAACTGTTTGGTTACAGATGCAGCTCCTTATTGCTACACCACACTGGACCCAAGGGGTACCAATGTTCATAATTCTCCCTGCTTTACAAGTAAAGAAACCTGTGGCATCACTGGACTGCAAAACTCATAAAATGAGTGTGTATCATTTCCTCTTGTCCTGGGATACTGTCGTCATCTCAACCACCACCTTGACAAATAATGAAATTTGAAACCTGTTGGTGCTGCATTGGATAGGTTCACCTATGAGAATTACACCTATTTCCCCTGTAAAACCTCCTCCTCTCACCCCATGAGCATATTAAAAAGTTAGAAATGCTAAAAATAAATTGAGGCACAAAAACGGACCATCCAAAGATTGAGAGGGCCAATATGGGCGAGTTGGCAGGAGGGGCAGAGAGGGCAGAGACAAGAGATGAAAGAAAATTGCAGGGGGAGTTCACGGATCAGGGAGTCGAATTTACGCTTTTCATTTGCAGTGGTGGAATATATGGCCGGTGTCAAGCTCAAGGCTCTGGCACCGTGGGAGACTGTGTCCTCCCGTGACCTGGGTCAAAGCCTTATTACAGGGCATGTGAAACGCCCTGGTCCTGCGCAAGGACTCTTACGATGCGACCTCATCAGCCGGGAGTTCACTGGGTCTCAGGACGCCAAGAGGTGATAAATGACCTGTAATGAGTCTGTAGTCGGGGGAAGCAGACTCCAAGCTCTAAACCCTCTTATGGGGCTTTACTTTAGCAATATAATTATAAAAAAAGATTAAATATAAAATATTTGATATCACTAGCATTATGTAACATGTTTCTTTCATGCATGCACACATATGGTGATGCGTATCCATATGTGTAGCATAGTATGGCAGTGTAGCATAGTGATTAAGGAGTCAGATTTATAACCGAAAGGTTGCCAGTTCGATTCCCCACTGGGGCACTGCTGCTACACCCTTGGGCAAGGTACTTCACCCACAATTGCCTCCATAAATATCCAGCTGTATAAATGGATGACATTGTAAAAAACTGTACCCTATGTAAGTCACTCTGGATAAGAACATCTGCTAAATGCCAATAATAAGAATATCCATGCACATAAAATACAAACTTTATGGCAAATTTAATTGTAAGGTAAAATTATTCTTATGGATTTTTATTAAGCTCTAATGTGCACACAAGCACCATGTTAGCATGTTGCTCATCATGATAACATGAATTACGTTGGTGTGCTTGATTCTATCATTTTGATATGTGCACCTTTCTCATTCTCTGTGTTACTGGCTGCTCTGTACCTGCTATTGTTCTGCAAAATAAATAAATAAGTGTAGCAATGCAACATGGAAAAAAAAATGCAACATGTGGATTAACACATTACTTGCTGGCCCTCTGCTTTTTTTTGAATTATGGCTTTTGACGTTCCTTAATAATCACATTTCTTATCTTATTCTCATGTATTTACAGGGTGTTTGTTCTGTTTCATTAATGAGGCTCCTGTCCCACAGGGTCACATGACTCCTTCAGCTTCTACATTGACGAGGCGTCGCCCGTTGGCCCCGAGCAGCCGGAAACAGTGCAGAACTTCGTCTCCGTGTTCGGCACCGTGGCCAAGAAGCTGATGCGGAAGTGGCTGGCCACCCAGACCATGAACTTCTCCAGCCAGCTGGAGGCCGGGATCCGCTTCTTCGACCTGCGCATCTCCACCAAGCCCCGCGACCCGGACAACGAGCTCTACTTCGCCCACGGCCTCTTCAGCGCCAAGGTGAGGGAGGGCCTGGAGCAGATCAGCGCCTTCCTGGCCTCGCACGCCCGCGAGGTCGTCTTCCTAGACTTCAACCACTTCTACGGCGTGCAGAACCTCCACCACGAGAAGCTGGTGCGCATGCTGCGCGAGGTGTTCGGGGACCGCCTCTGCCCCGCCCTCTTCGCCCAGGAGGTGACGCTCAAGTACCTGTGGGAGAAGGAGTACCAGGTGCTGGTGTTCTACCACAACCCCATAGCCCTGGAGGTGCCCTTCCTCTGGCCCGGCCAGATGATGCCCGCCCCCTGGGCCAACACCACCGACCCGGAGAAGCTCATCCAGTTCCTGCAGGCGTCGGTGTCCGACCGCCGGCGCAAGGGCACCTTCTTCGTCTCGCAAGTGGTCCTCACGCCCAAGGCTAGCACGGTCATGAAGGGTGTGGCCAGCGGCCTGAGGGAGACCATCACTGAAAGGTATGTTGGAGCGTGGGATGGCGTTCCCTAGTGTTGTAGAAAAGTATACCTCTCAGTTCATCAGGGCACTGCTCAGTGCAGTCTGCTGAGGTTTGCTCGGTTGTGTAAACCACACAAATAATTCACAGCTTGCTTTCAAATGCCCATACTCACTAGGCAACAATACCTTACAGTAGCTTAGTGCTGATGTTTTTTCTGTCTCAGAATCACAGAGCAAAGCAGACATGTGAGCAGAGTGTATACTGGCCTGTATAATCCGAGCTATCCATGACAGATGACTAGCATCGCGCAGGCACAATAGTGTTCCACATCTTCATAAATTAAAGTCCCATTGTCTGTGTAACGTATGTGTAACAGGTGGGATATAACAGCAAAACTGATTTTGTGTAGTTGCCATTACATTCATGACATTCTGCATTCTTCCAAATTCAGCAGAGATGTCACCAAAGGTACCATTATGACCAGACATTTGGCTCCCTCGTTCTGGACATGCTGCTTGCTAAAAGGGAGTTCCGTTGCCATCTGTGTTACTATGCTAGCTGACGTTCTGTTTCTTCCCCTATCAGTAATATCCATAACGAACCAGCAAATTCGCACACGCAGTTTCAGCGCCTTTCCGTGTGACGTACACAGGGGCTGACAATCTGGTAAATATGTAGAATATCTGCGATATCACCTTCATACATGTATAAGTGCCGTTTTCACATATGAGCAGTCACGCATTAGCGTGTTTCAGTCGTGTGGTAGTGTGTTATTTATGTGAAATGTAACTGGGACATTGGCTGGGGGGCAGCCTTAACACCCTGAGTCATCGTGGCATTTAAAGCAGGACCGTGGAACTGGCCGTAGTCTGTACAGAATCCGAGTGTCCGCCCGCCAGCCAATCCACCAGGAAGTTCGCTGTAGGGAGGTGTGTGGAGTTATATTTAGCCGCTTTTAAAGTATCGCATACCAAGTTGCTGCGTTTCGGATTTGTGTTCTTTCCGTCCGCAGCCTTTTCTATTTAAAATCTCCATTTGACACAACGGTTCACGCTAACTGGGAGAGCGTCTTATTTTGAATTGCTGAAAATAAGTCGCACCAACTGAGACAGCTGGCGCAAAACATGTAACTAAAAAGCCAGATGGAGTTAAAAATTTAACTGTAGGTTGTGCATGTTATTTGAAAGATACAATATACAGTACAATATACTTGTTCTTCATGTTGAAACTTACTGGACAACTTGCTTAATGTATTTTCCAACACACCTGCGTGATCCATATAAAACAATTATATCCAGAAAATACATTTAGTTTGTTGTTAAACAAAATCAGCGAACTGTGATGACTGCACATATCTACATCGGTGATGAGGAGGAGAGACGATGACTCTTGCCCGGTGTCCAGAAGTCTGCTAAGTGGCAGGCAACACAAGGAGCTGGAGTCGCAACAGCCGCCCACCCGGTCGCCACAGCGCCGCTCGGTTCAGAGAGAGACGGCGCTTCTTTTTCAGGTCAACTTCAAAGCTTGCGCTGCGCTGAGTCACCACCGTCCGTGTTGCTGAAAACGAGCAGGCACAAAGCGTCGCTCTCTGAGTCATCCCAGGCCCACTCTAACCCCGTGGTTATCGGGTACCGGCCGCTCTCCTGTACCTCCACTTTGAGCAGACACTCGACTGCGCGCACTGGATCCGCCAATCTCTGTCGAAATACAGGGGGCAAGGAGGACAGCGCTAACACTACCCTTTAATTCTCGGAGTGCACTTTAGATCGTTCTCTTCACAGATCACTTATGGCAAATGGTTTTTAACCAAACATTTTGCCCGGGATTCATTTTCAAATGCTTCTTCACTCACGCATACCAGTCTCAAAAATAAAGAGTGCTCCAGAGAACACTGTATTTTTTAAAACTGTATTGATTTACTGTGAGAGCCATTACAAAACAGAGGTAAGGGTGGAGAACTTGAATCAATAACTGCTATTTTTATGATTCTAAAGTCGTATTTCAGTGAACCAAGTTTTCTGTGAGAATCCACAGGGCTTTTTGATATATAGCTGTATCCACATAAATGGATCTGCTGATATACACAGCAAATCCATTTACAGAATGTGAGAGGGTTTGTACAGGGAACAGGGAGCTGAACTAGCAACACAGTGCCACTGAAGGCTGAACAGGGCCAGCTTCTGCTTGAGTGGTCGGGGAAACTTCATTCATGACAGTATTGATGTAGCTAATTACAATATACTAAACCACTAAAGGAGCAGATTTAACAACATTTCAAAAGGGCCTGTCATGCTACACTCAAATGCTAATTACATGTAATTTCACAGCAGATGTCTTTTTGAGCAGAGTCATTGAAAATTGTAGTAGATACTCATCTGAGGGTCATGCAAAAATGATGCAGACAGTTTTATAATTGCTTCATCTCCTTTACGTTCCTTGATACCTTAATTTTTAAATGTAATTTGGATAGGATGCAATCACCAAAGCAAAGCAAAACAAAAAAGTCTAAGATGTGCAAACACTTCCCCCCTGTCATGCGGTACTAAAGCTGGAGCATTGGGTGCAAAGTGCGAGCAGGTGACCTCTTACATAGCTGAATGGAACTGGCATGCAGTATACCACAAAAAAACACACCACCATTCTGCATGACTCAGAGCAGGATCGGTGTGGGCCAACTGTGTTTTGGTGTGACCAGTCGGAACACACCATCAGTCCCCTTTTAGGTTGTTTCCATTACATTGACCTGTAAGTCGATGACCATGGACATGTCGGCTGTAGACAAACATCATGGGCAGCAGAGTGGTGTAGTGGTAAGGAGCACAGCTAGTATCTCAGTAGTTGCTGGTTCGATTCCCTGCTGGGGCACTCCTGCCGTTGTACTCTTGGTCAAGGTACCTAACCTAGAACTCAGCAAACATCCAGCTGTATAAATGTATAATATGTAAGAACTGAAACCAGTGTAAGTGGTTCTGGATAAGAGCAGCAGTGAACGCAACAATCTCAAAATACACATGTTCTTAAACTGATCAGTGACCAGTTTTGCTTCTTACCTTTTATCATTTACAATCTCATTCCAGTAGCAACTAAATGTAAATGTAACATGAGATGTCCATCCCTTTCCCTCCCAGCCTTTCTGATAGGTGATAAATAATGAGCAACCAGGCAACACACTGGTGAGCTAGCAAGCTACCAACATGGTACCCTATCAGTTCTATTTGCAGGAGATCGCACAGTTTACTCAGGGTCGTGCCAGGCAACTTCCTACTTCCTCATTTCCATAAACTCACCTACACCTGCCAAACATGGTGTAGCTACTCCCTACTCAAATTGAGTGTCCAGTAGCCAGCCGTGCATGAAGTGACCCACTTTTAACCACACCTCGACCATACCTCAGCTACAGCTGGCTCTGAGGGGAAATGGCATGTTTTACAGAAGGGCAAGGCTCTGACGGTGTCTGTCTGTGGGTTCTGGCTCTCCCCCCTGACAGGGCGCTCCCCGGCATGATGCAGTGGATCCGTTCACAGCGTCCCGGCGAGAGCGGCGTCAACATCATCACCGCCGACTTTGTGGAGCTGGGGGATTTCATCAGCGCCGTCATCGCGCTCAACTACCTGCTGGACGAAGAGGAGGAGAACGCCACCTGATCGGGTGCCGGGGTGGAGGGGCGGAGGGGTGGGGTGGGCAGGGAGGTGGAGGTGGCAGGAGGGTGCCAAACCCATTCATACCCCGCCCTATCTCGGCCTGTCTGCTTCTCGTTTTTATTTCTTGAAGAGCCAGTGTTCTTCTGATCTTTTAGGGCTAAGAGTGTTAGAGAGGGGGATGGGGTGGGGGAAGGGGAGGGGGAGGGGGCCGCAGAGGTCTGAGTGATTAACGCTTCTTATTTCCTGAGCTGTCAATGGAATACAAGTGAATTTGTTTTATCTTTTGGGAAAAAGGGCCGATGATGTGACTGTGCTTCGCTTCTCGTCAGTTGCATCGGTAAACGTTCGTCTCGTTCAGCACTTTCTGCGTCGTGTTTGGGTTTCTGCTCTACAGCCCTCAACCCGAGCTAAACCGAGGGCCAAACAAACGCCTTTCAGTGGGTTTGCGGTCAGTGTGGTAAATGTAACACTCTCTTCACAGTGCAGTACACCATTGTAAATCTCACCATCTGTGTTTTGTACTAAAAAAAGGAAAAAAAAAAGAGGAACACGCATTCGATAACTGTGGAAATGCAAAGTATATTATTTTTATATTTCTGTTGCTTATTTGAGTCTACAATGTAATAAGCAAATGTAGTATTATATAAATTATGAAAAAATCACCAATGGGTGGTCTCTCTTCTGCCTCTGTAACATTCTCACTATCGGGGGAGAAAAAATTCACAACACAAGATCCCTTTCTCCACACACACTTGCAGTTTAAGGACAAAGCCCATTTGTAAAAATCAGTGTTCTCAAATTTCACTTCCCAGTATTGAACTGGCTTCTTATAATAAATGTGACCTTGGCCATTGGTGGCACATTTACACTTTTACACTGTCAAAACAGTAAAAAAAATCCCATGCTATTATGTGAAAAATGGAACATATTTATAATGAGCATACATGAGATTAATAGTACTATGTCACCTGTTGCAAGTATAAATATCTCATTTTATTAAGTATCCTAAAAGGTTACAGAATGTTCTATGTTCTATTGTTCTATGTTTTTTTCTCTCAGAGAACATTTGTTGAGGTAAGAGGTAACCTTTAAACAAGAATCTGGAGCTACATGAGGGTATTTGTCTTAGAATGCGATACACATACTTGCAATAAATGACATGGCTAACTTATCTTATGCAATCCGATGAAATATAACTCCTGTATATGTGAGCATTTCCTTACGGGCTAATGAATACCCTGTGCCATTTACATATGTCCCTAAGGTATCTGCAGGGACATGACCAAGTGGCAAAGTCACAGCTTTTACACATCTCATTTTGTTAATAGAAAAGGTTACAGGTTGTTAAAGCAGGTGTGCCAGACCAAACCATGTGTAAACAGGTGTTGGTGCATTTTACAGGTAGGTGTTTCTGTCTGGGCGAGGCCGAGCAGCTCTCAGCTTTATTTGACAGAGTGCAATCTTCCCTCCCTGCGGGTGTCATTTGATCTGCTGATGTACTTGTGGCTAGCAGCTGTCGGTCCCATGCCCTTATTATCAGGGACTCGATTGAGGAAAAGAAAGAAAAACTCACTGACTTACACTGAGACTTTAGATGAAAATTACATCGATTGTTTCATCAGACCCTTTAAAGTGGGTTCATTACTAATGGTACACACTTAATGGATTCTATTGAAAATGACATTCCAGACTCTTTACAAGAGTATGGAAATGTGGTCATTGTTAAATTTGATTAAATAGAATGGGACACTCCCTCAGCAGATAAGTAGTGCGGATGAGCATGTGGTATGCGCTTTTTAAGGGGGAATGACTTCTGGAATAATCTGCTTGGTCAGTATTACATATACTAAATAGCTAATGCACTTATGTAACTATGCTGTGGGTACACACTCAGTAACAGTGAGAAAGTTCTGTGTAACTACTTTACAGTTACACAGTGTTACATAACCTCTGTAATATAAGGAGGGGATTGAGCTGAAGTTTAAGGGCAGGATTTGGGGTGTGGACTAGGATGGGTTGACAGGTAGGGTTACTAAACTGTAAAATACAGTATGGTGATGCCACACAAGCCTCAAACTGAAGTTCTGTAGGGGGTAGCTGGTCAAGACTATGTATGTGGACAGCAGATGCACAGCTCTAACAATGTAATTCCATGGATTTTATTACCCAATATACAAACCAGTAATGTAAAAACATTATCATTGTGATGCCTATTCCGCACTCCAGTTTCTGGGAATAAATTTATTCCAGTTCCACATAATCAAAAATTCCAAGTCAAAATTATCTTTCTTATTGATCACACATCAATACAGGAATGATTATTCTTGAGTAATAGCCTCTCTTACTTTTGACAGAATGATGCTGCCTCATTGTTTTATGGGATATCATATGCTCAACAATAATATATTTAAAAAAATAACTACATAACTACAGTCTTGATATCAAATGATGGCAGTGAAATTACGAATACGTTCAGTCGTACAATGTTACAGTTCTGTGAAACTGATCAGAGACAAATGTAATTTAATGAGTATGTTCACCATCTTTCTGATCACAAAAGCCTCACCAGTTTCAGTTAACAGATTTTCAAGGGCACCCTAAGGCTGCACCCTAAGTGAAACCCAGGGAAAGTGTTTGGCTTGACATTCATCAGCCTGCCTCTTGAAGGCCATCCACCCACATTCTAGTGCTCTTCCCCACTCCTGACTTACATTAATATCACTGGTCACAGATCAACACTCGGCTCCCTCACCTTCAAATCCCCACGGCAAAACTGATCTCTGATCAGTGCTCCTGAGCAAGCGGCGTGGAACATGAACCCAGCTGTGCCCTCACTAATTTCAAGTATACATGACTTCTCAGGGTTTAGCTTTCAGAAACATTCTTTTTCCCAAGAGAGCTTATAATTGTTTCCAGGCTTCATTAGGGCTGACCCAGGGAAAAGTTTCGATCGTTTCTCAGAAAGCTGCCCTACTTAGGTGCCCTGGCTCTGCTATCTCTGCATGCATGTGAAACGTCAAAGGGCATCCTGTTGTAACGCTCTGCCCAACAGACGGCTGACACAGCTTCATTTTAAACATTTTGATTGGAAGGACATCAATTAAAACTCGCTGAATGCCTTTCACTCTCGCTGACTTCATCCAAAAGTGCGTTTCATCCCTGAAACTGATTGGGTCCGACCTGTGTCTTTGAAAGCGTACCTTTGAATTTCATTATTTTCATCATGCCATGCCGAAAAATGAGAAATTAGAGATTTTAGCATTTCATCAAACATATATTAGCACTTCATTGCCATGGTGAAATAATATTAGTTCAAACTTAAGTTTCACATATTAAGAATAATTGTTTATATAATTTATTTTTCAAAATGTCAGATATTCAATATTTGTGACACTACACTTATATAACATGGTGGCACTGCTCAGCATTGCTGTGTTGCTACCTGCTGGAGAATGTGTTCTATGGGGAAATTGTAATACTGTATTAACACAATCATTGTGCACCAAAAACATACCAGTGATAGATTTCAATACATACTGAACAAACTTGTGTCTCTCTTGAAGTGTGGTATTTGAATTATGTTTTTTTGTGAGAGTGTGTGTATGTGTGCAAGTACTGTGTAAAAATAAACAGTAAACAAGTACAAGAAAATTACCATCTGCTGAGAACCTTTCCAGTAATCCCATACTTCTTTTTGGAATTTCTGCATTGTGTCCAAATCTTGGATATTTAAATAAGCAAATGTTCTTGCTTGGTGAGTTTTAAGCTCGGTCAGTCAGTCAACTGAATTTGATTTGTCTTGGTGTTGTTTTGGTGCCGTGTTTTATTGCGAATGATGTAATTAAGATTCAGTGATATTTACATACCAGGTCCAATTTCAGTATACCAGCTCAGCCTCATTCAACCTGAGGAAACACTCCAAAAATAATTAACTATAGAGCACTTGATATTGTAATGACAAGTGTTGCTAGATGTTCTTCAGCAAACTGACCCGACTGAGAGTGAGAATTAATAAAAACATTATTATGAATTTATTAAAGTTATCATTGTGAGGAATGTTTTCTATCCATAACAGAAAGCGGTAGAGATAGCTTGATTTTTTTTTACTTTCATGGATAACTGGAACAAGATTGAACTTGATGTTCACATTTATTTAATTTATTTTAATAGGATTTCTGTGAAAATACATTTTTTAAAAATCAGCTCATGTCTTGCATGAGGCAAACAATTATCAGAGATAATCAAAAAATAAATAAATAAAAATGCAATTCCACTCTCTCTCAGTATCCTAAATGTTTGTGTTATATTCCTGCCACTGTATTTACCTGGGCAATCAACATGTGAAATGATTACATTTTTGATTCCCCCTTCTGTGTGTGTGTGAGTTGGTATACCTGTGTATGTGTGTGTATGGATGAAAGAGGTCTCCTGCTGTGAAACTGTTGTAAAAATTGTATTGTGTGTAAAACAGGGGCTTTATTTGTTGTAAGTGGGAAAAGAAGAACCGAATAAAAGCTTTTTTGTCTGTATCTGAAACAGGCCTGTTTGAGTCTCACACTGTCTCTATATATATGTTGTATAGCGTCTGATAGCAGGTTGGACAGATTAGATTACCTTCCCCAGTGCCTAAACATCAGCCCTGAGCTCACCCCAGATTACCTGGCTTCTTTTCCTACCTGTACCTCCTCCTCTGATCTGATCTGATCTCTTCTGATTGTTTTTTCTCAGTGCCTGAGTGAGTGAGATTCTGCAAATGCTGCAGTTTGATTGGTCCAGGGAATGGGCAGTATGATCTCATCAACTCATGGGCTGTACCTCACCTACAGTATGATCACCTGGGGAGTCAACACATGGGTTGCTGGATTTTGAGCATATTATTGATGATAGTGTGAGGCTTAATGAGACTCCATGAAGCCTGTAGTTGGTGGAACTATCATGTACTGTCAATCAATGATTCATAAGTTCCTAATTCATGGCACAAAACTATGATGATTGGGGACTGTGCAGACTAGATGTCATGTTTCTGTCCTTGTCTGGATTGTTTCTCTCCAGGACCAGCAGACAGACCGCCCCAATGATTTGTTTTTTTTTTTTGGTTTTTAATCTGGCTGTTGCCAAGGCAGCAGAGTGGGAAGAGAGTCCTAACCTTGAGGAGGTCACATGATCTCACTAATCTCACCTCTGATGTTTGTGAGGCACAGCTATCAACGCTGATGAATATTTTCTGCAACGCAGATTATTGAAAGAATGAAAAGACAAAAAGGACTCTGGTTTCCTCCTGCGGCTTGTGTTGACTCTGAATCCTGCTCCACGAGAGGCCATGGAAGTTAAAGTGGAGCCAACTGAATGCCTCGTGCAGAAATACTGTATGACCTAAATGTGCATATTACTCTGACAGTATGAGAGCACATTTTGATATAATTGAACATGAAACGTAATCTGTCTGTGACAGTGAAATACCACTAGGAAGGACAGATGTGTGCCTCGGCTTTGCATCGGTTTAGCAATGACACCACTGGTACACTGTGTCCTCTCCCAGGACAACGTCGGCGACAGACTCATTGAAATCAATGAGCTGTCTGGTCGCTCTGGTTTTCATGGATGCCGGCAGTAATCCAAGAACTCAATCATAGGTAATCTGTGCATTGGTGATCCCCAGGTGTGTCACAGATAATCTGCTGCAGGCACTTCAGATGAAGACTTTCCCCACTTTGTGTTAAGGGAGTCCAGACTAAGATAGAGTGAGCCCAGTTAAACCATTGGGGTGGGTGGAGTCATGGGCTGAGGATTGTGACATCATAATTAGTTTGTGTGATGGTCTTTAATGATTTTTGCCTATCTTGACATTCAGAAGGTTAAATTACATCATAATCCGTATCCAGTCACCTTTCAGATCTCAGCATACAGTAGTGATGCTGTGCCCATGCAACAGCCACATACGTCACAAGCAGTCACAAAAGATCAATCAATCAAATTGGGCAGCAAAGACGTACAAGTCCAATTGAGTGACAAATTTGCTTTAATGCTCAATATGTATTGCACTTTGCTTTCTCTGGCTCTATTCCTCACACACGTTTTACAGTGCAATCACATAAGTGCAACCAACAGGCAATGCAGATGGACCTATTTGTCATCCCAAAAAAGCTATTTGAATTTGAATGAGAGGGAGAGAGAAAGGAGGGGTAAAATGAAAGGTTATAACAGTTGCGACAAGCTTGGCACTGCAGTGAGATGAATTAGCCGTATGGTTTGCTTTGGTTTGCAGCCCACAAAATTAAAGGGAACCTCTCTAGGATACCAAATTACCTATTAATTACTCAAACGCGCTTTTCATTAAGACCGGTTATGGCACCTTAACGTGCTTCGAGAACGCAACGAATAAGCTTATCGGCCCACGATCTAGAGAAAACCGCTTGCCTGCAAACTGCAAAAGCAATCAACCACTTGCACGAGCGGTGGGAACAGAACACGTCGCGACACGGCTTTTAATGCGGAAATGCGGCCGTCGAAGAACTTTTCGTCCGTGTAATGACAAAGAAATTGAATATCAATATATTCTGATCGGATTTTAGTTCCTTCGCCTTTCACGCGTACATACTCCATCCATTCCAATAACACAGATGGAGTGACAGCGTTTGTATAAGTTTTTTTTGCCTCTTTTGTTTTGTTTTGTTTTGTTGTGATTGCCATTGACAACGGAGCCGTGTGCACTTCAGTGCAAACGGTGGTCTGTCAAAATGGCACTATGTCTCCCCCTTATGTCTGTCAGACGCATTGGCCCACACTGCCAAAACCTTTCCTTTAAGTGCTAGAACAAATTAAGTTGAAAACCGAGTGTTTTGTTTCTGTTTTCTCTTTAGCCTTGTTTACACTGCCTTTTAAAATGTCTATTTTTGTCATATCTGATGCATAAAAGATATTTTTACTAATACGAAAACAGCAACAAAAATACATGGTATCGTATTTGGCAGTGTAAGATTTGGACCACATATGTATGTGGAAATAAATCCGACATAATTCTGCTACTTAGCTAAGAAACCTGCGTGTGGACGTTTAGATCGAAAATCGTCTCTGTAGCAAGCCACCACAATGCAACTCTTGCACGTTTCAGTACCTGGATCGACCGCCGAAAGGCAGTATCTTGCCTGGAGAGCCTTGGGGATTGTGCTCAAACTGAGATGCTTCCCTCTTCTTTCGGAAGTAGGTAGGTTCCATGATTTTTAAAGAAGTTGCGATTTTACCGCCAGCAAGACGTAACATTTGGCGTGGAGTTCTTTTGTTGTTCATTTGCGCATGCGGGTCATTGGCGATAACGTTAAACACAGGGATGGGATATGGGCTGCTGTGAAAAGTGAATATACACAATCAGGCAAAAAGCACATATGGACAAAAAATCTGAACTGAGTGTTAGGTCTACATTGTAAACGTAGCCTTTGTTTCGCAACGAAAACTAACAGGCGTGGCTATGTCCCTTTAGCTGCATTAATTGGCTCCTCATTGGTGCTTGGTCCAATTTTTAGACATGATACACCTGATAGATGAATGTTGACAATAAGGTGCCAACATTGAGTAAAAAGATGTGGAGCTTAAGTAATAACAATTATGTGAATGTTTTCATTTGAAATAACGGTTGAACTCTGCTACAGCCCGTACCTTGGCCCCATATGTCTCGTAGGTATTTTACATTACATTCTTGGCATGTAGCAGATGCTCTTATCCAGAGCCACTGACAACTTTATCCATTTATCCCTCTGGATATTTACTATGGCAATACTGCGTTAAGTACTTTGCCCAAGGGTGCAACAGCAGTGCCTCAGTGGGGAATCGAACCAGTGACGTTTTGGTTATGAGCCCTGTTCCTTCCATCCACAGCTTAGTCTTTACCTGCCTAGCAGACAGGCACCTTTACTAAGGGTGACTTGCATATCATACAGCAGTCATGGTGTCCTTTCACACGCTGAGGCAGTTCAGGTCAAGTGCTATGCAACGTGAAATGGCAGTGTGGGCCCTGGGAATCAAACTTGCATCCTCTAGTCCAGCTCTTTATCCATCCTGTAGTATTTCTGTTATGTGTGCAAGAGCCATGCTATGACACATTCCTGGTTTTGAAAAAGAAACTCAGGCGTCCCTCTCAGCTGTTTTTAGGGTGTACGTAAGTCCTATGAAGAGTATTCCCGCGTAGCCATGCTAATGAGAGAGCACCTCAGAGAACACTGATGGCACAATACAGCTGGAAAGTGTCACTCTAACATCTGCAGTCATTCTAGACAGCAGCCACAATAAATACAGAGTAAGAGCCCTGTCTCTGTGAAAGCATTACTGGAAGTGTTGTTCTCTGCCTCCCTCTGCCTTCATACATGAAACTAATCTTGACCTGGTCCTGGTTTTATCTAGCCTTAAACACCATCACAGCAGACTGGCTTATCGCACTGAGGGATGGAGGAAGGCTGGATCATGCATTTCTTTCTCACCCTTTGTCCCCCCCTCTTTCCTCTCCACAGGCCTCACAGCAGCTGATTCTTCTCCAGGACACTGTGGCGGAAATTCTTAGTCTGAACTTTGTCATATGCCCCCCCCCCAAACAACTCCACATTTGCACATTTCACTTTTGTTTTCCCTCCTTGTTTAAATTTAATTTCAAGTGTATTGTTTTTGTCCATTTTTCTTGATGATGAAATAATGGCTACATCAATGGGTAAAACATTGAACAATTAGTGGTCAGTTATTCAGTATATTTCCATTTGCAATTCCTCCATTCATTTTTATCCACCTCAATGAACTTACTGTAACCCAGAATTCATCATTCACATCTCTTCTGGCGCTGCAAGATTACAACAATGCTTTATATACATACAGAACATGCTGCAGAGATATAAGCAACAGGTCTGCAGTGGCTCTCCCAGTTGCAGACAGTGGTATCAATCTGTCTACTTGCTGTTTACCACAGATACAGCATGACTTCCAACAGATATTTTTAGATACTTGGTACGCATTTCAAAGGGGGAAAACTGTGAGAACGATACTGTATAATTTATAAAGACACATGCACATATGAAAAAGGGTTTTTTTTCCCCAACACAAAACCGCCACATTTTCATCTGTAATGTGGAGAGTAAATGTAAGAGAGTATGGGCTCGCAAGATAGCTGAGAGTGGTGCTGCAGACAAAGAGTGTTGCCTGCTCTGAATATTCCACACTGAGAAAAACAAATCCACAAATGCTAAGGTGGGGGATGCATTGCTAGAATGACAAGAGTGATTGAAAGCTCTGCCTCATTTTGCATAAAGATGTCCTGCCCAGTGTAACATCTGGAGTTCATACTGAGCAC